>QRDG01000859.1:315947-636973 GCA_012064385.1 Puccinellia tenuiflora | reverse complement strand
TTGGGGACGACCACACCATTGGCGAGCCAAGTGGGGTGGACCACTTCCTTTATGATGCTGGCCTTCTTCAGCTTGTCTACTTCCTGACGATGAAGTCTTGCTTCTCTGGCGCTTGGCGCCGCGCTTTTTGCTTGACGGGGCGGTGCTGTTGGACACACGGCTAAGTGGTGCTCGATCACCTCCCTCGGCACTCCGGACATATCTGACGGTTGTCCAGGCGAACATGTCAGAGTTTGCCCTGAGGAAGGCGACGAGCGTGCTTTCCTATCTGGGAGGCAGGTTTGGCGCCGATGGTGACGCAAGCCCCGAGCCGCTTGCCTCCAGAGACACTTGTTTTGTCGCGGCCTTCTCCTGGGAGAACAGCTGCTTCTTCTTCGCGGCGGGCCTCGGGAGGGGTTCTTCGTCCTCGTCAGCGGGTGATGCCACCGCGGCAGCCTTGTAGGCCGCTTGCGCAGCGTACGGGGCGTCCGAGACCACGCCGAGTATGACAATGGTGCACCCGAACCAGGGAAGCTTGACGAGGTTGTAGCGTGGTGGGTCACGCCATGGAATTTGGCGCGGGCGGGGGGTAGCCGATATGGCGTTGTAGGGCAGGGCCGATGTGCGCGACATCGAAGTCGATCAGCTCGTTGCGGTATAGTTGCCTGGGTACCGAAGGTGACGGGGAGCCTCACCTGCCCAAAGGGGTGGTAAGACCCTCAGTCACTCCTGAGAAGGCCCTGGGTAGGCATGAGCCGCTCGTAGGCACTTGCAGCTTCTCGAATGTCTCGACGGAGATGACGTTGAGGCCGGCACCCCCATCAATGAGCGTCTTAGAGACGGCGATGTTGTTGATGGGTGGGGGTGCAGACCAACGGGATGGTTGCCAACGGTTTGAAGTAGACTTGGGGTGGTCACCGGAGTCGAATGTAATGGGGCACTGGGACCACTTGAGGGGCTTGGAGGCCTCGACTCCAGGGAGGGCCTGCTGCGACCTCACGAGCGAGTTGCTTGAAGTGGCGGTTGGAGCGAGGGGCCTGAGCCCCGCCAAGGATGCAAGCGGCTCCACGAGGCACCTGGTAGCCCTCGTCAGCCTACGGCAGGCAGGTTGTCGTTTGCGGGCTGGGCAGCGTTGGCCTGAGGGTTCTGCTGGTAATTGTCGTTGTAGTTGTTGTTCCAGTGTCGCCCCCGCGGCCGCTGTGGCCCTCCGCCGCGGCCTCCGCGGCCTCCGTTTGCCTCGCGAGCCTCGCGAGCCTCGCGAAGCCTCTTGATGTCGAAGCAGTCCTCGGTGGCGTGAGAGTGCCTGTTGTGGTAGATGCAGAAGGGACGATCATCCTTCTTCTCAGGCCCTGCGGCTGGGGTGGCAGCTTGGCGAGACTGCTTGGCGTCAGGCTCTGCCGCGAGGACCGCGGTAGTCTTGCGTTTTTCGGAAGATTTCTTCTTCTTGGACCCCTCGGTGGGTCCCCTGGCTCGTTCTTGACGAACAGCGTCCCTCTTCAGCCTTGGCGCACTTGTCCGCCAAGGTCGAAGAGCTGACGACGGTGGGTGATGTTGTCGTGGATCCGAGCTTCTCGAGCATCCGCACGTCTGTGACCCCAGCCTGGAAGGCCGAAAGGACCTGTGTCGGTCGTTGGCGTTGGGGATCTTGTTGCGCACTTGGCTGAAGTGCTGGATGTACTTGCGGAGGGTCTCGCCGGGCTTCTGACGCACGGTGCGGAGGTCGTTGTAGGTGAGACCGCGCTCGTACGTGCCCTTGAAGTTGGCAACGAAGCACCGGCAGAGCTCCTCCCAGGTGTTGATGGACTCGGCGGGGAGGTTTGTGAGCCATAAGGACGCAGAGTCCTTGAGGGCCATGGGAAACCAGTTCGCCATGACCTTGTCGTCGCCCCCCGTCGGCCTGGATGGCCAGAGAGTAGAGCTGCAGGAACTCCAGGGGGTTGTTCTTGCGTCGTAACGCGGAGGGAGGTCCGGCCGGAACTTGACCGGCCAGACGACGCGACGGAGGCTGCGAGTGAACGCGGCCGTCGTGCCGTAGGTGACCGTGCCGTTGGCGAGGTTGGCACGGAGGTGGCGCCCGACGGTGGCGACGTCCTGGACGGCGCGGTTGCGGCGTTCTTGCCCGCGCTCGATGCTCACGCGTGCGTCCTCAGGGGCTCGCTGCACGATTTGGCAGTCATGTGGCGACGACGCGTGCGATGCAGCGCGGCCGTCGCGAGGAGGAGCCCCGCTGGAGCAGGTTGCGGTGCAACCGGTGGAGCTGGAGCAGGTGCGGGCTGATGAGGAGGCGCGGGAGGTGCGCCGTGCGCCACGTCCCCCACGAGTGCGGAAGGAACCAAGGAACGAGACGGCGCGGGGACCGCGGCGCGAGCGGCGCCGATGAGTTCGGCCATGCGGTTGAGCCAGGCCTCCTGAGCCGCCTGCGTGGGGCGGTACTGCAGCAGCTCCTGCGCCATGAGAAGCGCAATCGCCGGGCTGGGCGCAGGCGGCCCAGCGAGGAGGCAGCATGTCCCGCGACGGGGGCAGGGAGGAGGCCTCCTCTTCGCCGAGGTCGTCCTCAGCGTGGTCGATGTCGTCGTCGTCCGGGTGCTCGACGCGGGGCTCGGGGTCGACGTGGCGCTCCGGAGTAGAGCTCCATGCGGGCGGCCGCGCGGGAGCGGTGGCGGCGCTAGCCGTCCGGCGAGCGACACGTTCAGCACGAGAACCGGCCATGGCTATGTCGAGGATGAAGACGCGCCTCAGCCCCCTACCTGGCGCGCCAAATGTCGAGAATGTCCCCAGGAACTAGGGGTGTCTCCAAGGTATCGTGTAAGGGGCTGAACACGGAGTCAAACAATCCACAATGTGCTCTGGCGACGGTGCTCGTCAGGCTCGCTGCAGACGACACTGCAGAGATTGACACAAGGTCTTACCCAGGTTCAGGGCCCTCTTGTGGAGGTAAAACCCCTACGTCCTGCTCTGGTGTATTGCACTGCTTGGAGAGTTACAGTACAAGGGGAGCTTGTCGAGCTCAAGGTGGCTAACAATGGCTACTTGCTAGGCTTCAGATCTAGGGTTTTTGGGTAGGCTGCTAGACTCCAAAAACCGAACCTAATCCAGAGTCGAACCAGGGATCGAACCCTTTGCTTGGGCGTGCCCCTCCCCCCTTTTATAGGCGTCCTGGACCTCTTCTGCCCAAACATTTGGGCGGGAAGGGTTACCACATGGCGACGAAGGAGGAGGCGCGGTGCATGATAAAGGTGAAGTCCACCATAAAGGTAAGGCTCGTGGACGCGGTCCACGGCAGGGGGACGGCGTCACCAAAGCTGAAAAGGGGCACCGACCAGCTGGACAGTGGGCTGGTGCCTGCCGAGGTGGGAGGTGGCCCATGGTGACGTCGCCCTTAGAGCGTAGCTGCAGACGGTTCCCTTGTCACCAAAGAGGCAATACTCGTTGTCCGCTTTGCTTGGTTCCGCTTTGTTGACTGCTTTATACATGGAAACGGCAACTGCGGCGTCGTCGTCATCGCGCGTAGGCACGCGCGTCACTCTGCACATGGCGCAGAGCCCATGTGCGCTCTGCCGCGGGGGCAGAGGTGGCTTCACGAGGAAGGCGCTTCGCGAGGCGGAAAACGCCTCGCCGAGCCCTTCAGCTTGGTCCTTAGCAGAATTGCGGGCGGCGTCGGAGACACCTTGTCGAGGAGCGATCCCTCGCCAAGGGAGAGAACCCTTGGCGGGGAGAAAACCCTTCGCGAGGGGAGAAATCCTCGCGAAGCTCGCCAGGCTTGGAGAGCCTGGTCCTTAGCGAAAATCATCCGGAGAATCTTGTGGGCCCTGGCAGGCCGGCCCGTGGTACCCTGGTTTCCACTGTGCCGACAACCAGGATGATGTGTGAGTAGTTCCACCTTGGACTACGGGTACATGGCAGTAGCTAGATGGAGTCTCTCTCCCTTGCGCCTTTATGATTATGATCTTGTGAGCTGCCTAACATGATCAAGATCGACTATTGTAATGCTATATGATGTGTTTGCTGGGATCCGATGAATGTAGCACCCTCACTTTGAAAAGCAAGAATACATTGTGAATATGCTAGGGCCTTGGATCGAGTATGGCTAGCATTCACCAACAGGATGTAATATCATGCATAAATGTTAAATGTTATTACATCGCACGTACGAATGATCCAAAAATAATGTACTTTATTACAACTTTGCATAGCTGAAGCTAGCTTAAAATAAATAAAGTTCCACAAATATTATTCAGAGTTCAAGCAGCATAAAAAAGTAGCACTGAGCTCCATCATCTCCATGTGCCACTGGCGACCATGTTGGTTGTAAGCTCGAAAGTAAGCAAACGTCCTTACTCCTCATCTGAACAACCTGCAACATTAACGTTGCAGCCCAGAGAATTTGGGTCAATACCCTGTGACAGGCTGGCAAGTGTCATACTATGGTGGATATTTAATGGCAAAAACTATTCTACATGCATACTTGGCTGGTGCATCTCAAGGCTCTTGCGCAAAGCAAATTTTATCCTATACTTCCAAAATCATTTCTTTCTTTCCAAAAACCTTAAGAGACATCCCTGGGCGCACCAGTGCCTCAAATCCCCCATGTTCACCCATCAAGTTTTAATTTAGAAATTGGAATGAAGAGATCTTCTGTCGACAACCATATTTGGTCACTCGTGAATTGTCCATTACCGGGCACACGGCTAAGATCTTAGTTTTAAATACTCTCGAGAGTTTGTGGCACTTTCCCCACTAGACTCAATCAATCCAAACTTCCTATTCACTCATTTAGTGAAAGAAAAGGAGAAGATCGAGACGAAACTTTTCAGAAGTGTTTTCCCATGGTACTCTAACGAGATCACTTCCGTCCTACCCCTCTACATCATCAGATCTCACTGACCCAGGTCCACACAGCGTACTCCGTCAAGACAGAGCCCATATGACTAGTGGTTGCATGGTCGGGCAAACAAACACGGTGGTGACATTAATCTCAAACCCTAGGTGGCCATCCACAAGTGCACATACTCACGTTCACACCATGAAAATGGGCCCGAGTAGCCACTCAACTTCGCATCCATCAATCAAACCAATACCACCTAGGTAGTTCATTAATTTAGTAGAATTTTCCTTAACTCAACTACAATAAAACACTTCAGTTTTGCAGCAAGCAATTCCACTAAATTAAATAGGTCCCTAATCAACTAGTCATGTGGCTATCCTAACAGGTTTGCATAGCATAATAACTTCAATAAAAACAGCCTATCATGCATGCTACTGGAAAAATAGTCTACAATGCCATATAAAAATAGTAATGGGCCATTCATAAATTTGTGTATGCACTTGCCTTGGTAGTTGTTCAGTTTGTTGCAACACTCACAGCACTCCTGGCACTCTTCACAATCTAAACAAACAATTGCATCAAATCAATACACAGACAAAATGGCAATACAATAAAACATGCATGCAAGATGATTTGCTAAGCCAACACAAATCAAAGTTAGCAATTAATAAAGTTATTACTTTCTGTTATTTACTATATGCATGATGCTCATGATTCATATTTTAAGTGGTTTTAATAATTTAAAAACAATTACTTTGGTCAAAATACCACTATTTGAGTTTCTACAAAAATATTATCAATGCATGATGCACAAGTGCAAACTAAAATATCAACTGGACAGATAACACTAAATACGACATTTTTGTAGAAGAAGAAAATTTTAAATAATTTATAGAAGAAGATATGCCAAAATTACTCAATTCTCTCATTTGAAATTTGAATAATTTTAAATAGGAAAAACAGAAAACTAATCATTCGAAAATAATCTACAGATCATAAGGTTTTCAAAAATATAAAGTTCATTAAATTTGGCCGAGCCATTAAAAAGATATGATGAAATGAAGTTTTAGGGACTTTTCTGCAAAACAGCCAAATTAGAATAATTCGGCTGAAAATACAGAAAACAGGCGGCTGATGTGGCGTTGACGTGGCGCTGACTGTGCGGCTGACTCAGCGCTGACGCGGCGCGATCTAATAGGCCGGTACCGGTTCGGGTTAGGGAAATAAAAATGGCCGTGCGATCTAGATCTAACGGTCCAGATCGGATGCATCCGCGGCCGGCCGGAGTTAGGGTTACGGCGTACGGCGGCGCGCGGCGGCGACGGAGCGGCATCAGGCGTTCCCGGCGAACTACGGTGTTCCAGGACGCGCGGATCTTACCCCGGTGATCAGCGTGACGAGGCGAGGTCGGTGGCGTGGTGGCGTGCTCCGCGACGATCTCCTCCTCCGGTGATTGCTCGCCGGAGTTGTGGGTGGCGGCGGATAGCTTCGGTCGTGCACGTTAATGTCGATCTGGCGATGATAAAAATAGGTGATGATGTCCAGAAGCTCCGCAATGAAGAAACAAAGCGAATAGAGGGAAAGGGAGGAGCTGGAGTCGTCGGTGAACGTCCGGAGCTCGGGATTTACCGGCAGCGGAGCTGCGGGCGGCACGAGCTTCAGCGCGGCAGCCTGGCGGCGCTTTTTCTAGGGTTTTGGTGCGGAAGAACTGCGGATGCGGAGGGGTTTAAATAGGCAGTGCGGGGCGACGAATTCGTGCCGAAATCGTTAGGATTTGATCGAATCCTTGTTGCCCACGGCGTCGGGCGAGTGAGAGAAAGAAAGAGAGGAAGAAAAGAGAGAGGGGCCGGTTCGGGGTGGGATGGGCCGGTCCTGGGTCGGCAACGGGCTGGCTCGGGCGGCTGCGGCCGTTTCTCTCTTTTTTTTTTGATAGAAGTTTTTCTTCTTTTTCTTTCTCAGTTTTCAAACTGAATTCAAAAACAGGCCGAAACTTTTTATAAAATTTCGCAAAAATAATTTTCAGAGAGCTTATTAAAATATAATATTATGGCACTAGTCTAGCCATCAAGAAAAATTAAAATATTTGAAAATTTGGCTAAGGTTGCTTAGCACCTTTAATGCCAAAATTTGGATAAATGAAACAAAAGAAACAAACCACTAATTAAATAAAGTAAATGCAACAAACAAATGCATATGATGAAATGAATG
This sequence comes from Puccinellia tenuiflora, assembly GCA_012064385.1. NCBI lineage: Eukaryota > Viridiplantae > Streptophyta > Magnoliopsida > Poales > Poaceae > Puccinellia > Puccinellia tenuiflora. The sequence continues at coordinate 629,961 of QRDG01000859.1, read as the reverse complement.
CATGCTTATGCAATTTTTGAAAATTGGGATGTTACAATGAATTGTGAAGTTATGTTCAGATTGTGCATAGTTCTTATATGTTGATTTATGTTCTTGCATGCTCTCCGATGTGCGTAGTTACTTTGGCCAAGTGATTGCTTGTATCTCTAAGAGAGAGTATTTGTGCTAGATGGTAGGTTCATGCCCCCTTTTGTGCCTGCGCTCGGGTGACAGAAACGTGTAAGGATGAGGGTGTGTTGTTGCTACTAGGGGTAAAACAGCGGTGTTTATGTCTTTATGATAATAAATATTGCTTACATCATGTATTGTGCTTAATGCGATTATCTGTTGCTTGCAACATAATACCAATCAGTGACATGCTGGATAGCGATCCCTAGGTGGATTATTTAGACAAAGATGCAGTTGGATAGCAGTCTTTGTGTGTTTGACGTGATGCCTACATGAATATTACCGTGAACTCTTTGTCATAGCTAGATTAAGTTTGTGTCACAATTTTATCAATTGCCTAGCTGTAATTTGTTTACCCGTCATATGAGTATTTTATCTTATGGAAAGACACCACTAGTGAACCCGTGGACCCCGATCCATCTTTTTTCCATTGATCACAACACCGTTTACTTGTTATTCACCATCACTTGCTCGCTGATCCGTTTTCACATATTATTCTCTTCACCATACAATTTAACCGCTTTGTTTACAGCAGATCAGGGAGATTGATGACACGTCCATTATGCATCACTATTTTACATCATAAATTGTTCTTATCCGTTGATATATTTTTTATTAGAATACTTTACTTATGTTATTTTACCTTGTTTTTGCATGTTTTGCAACTTTGGAGATTTATCTGCCGGAGTCAGGATTCAGCTGGAAAAAGCACCGTCAGGATACCCTATTTACGGACTTCAGAAAATTATGGAAAATTCAGAAAGTGATTTTTATTAGGATTAATAGACGGAGCCCGAAGATGAGCCGGAGGAGTCCACCAGGGGGCAGGGGCAGCCTTGGGCCGCGGGTGGGGCCCGCCCCTGGCCCCTATGGCTCCCCTCCGGCACCCCTTCGGCGTACTTCTTCCCCCTGACCTAAAACGGTTCGAGGCGACACCCAATTAATTTTCCGCCACCAGCTGCGAGGCGGAAACCAGATAGAGAGAAAAAGCTCTCTGACAGGGAGAAATCTGCCGAGGAATTCCCTTCCGGAGGGGGAAATCATCGCCATCGTCATCGCCATCGCACCGGGCATCTTCGAGATCATCATCAACATCATCTCCACCACCAGCACCATCATCACCACATCTCATTCCGTTGTAGCACTTGACGTCGTAACTTGTTTAGTTCATTGGGATTGCTTCCCGGGTGTTGGTTAGTATTTGTAGTTGATGCTTGTGAGTTTTATCGGTGAATTATTGTTATGATCAGATTGTTACCCATATTTATACACCTCTGATCATGATCCATATGATGTTTTGTGAGTAGTTCGTTTAGTTCTTGAGGACATGGGGAAAAACTAGTTGCTAGTAATTGCACTATGTTGAGTAACTAGATTCGAACGGCGCGGCTCGCCGCGCAACGCTTGTTCCTTCTTTGAATTTTTTGCCCGTGTTTGTCACATTTTATACAGATTATTTAGTAGGTCATTTATATCCATATGTAAAAGCAACTCATTATGGTAACAGATTTGAAAGTATATTTTGAGTATCGTATGAGATCAACAATCACCACATTGTACAATTAAAATCGTAAGAAATACGAAGATCATAACAATGCTGAAGCATACAAAAGTAATATAGAAATTAACATCAATGTCATAACATAAGATGACATTATGTGAGTACCATTTAGGTGTACATAATATATATGCACACATGAAAGTAGTACTAAATACGTAAGTTCTGTCCGGTTTGTAAACAGGAGTTCAAACTCGTAATGAGTTTGAAAGTTAGTATAGGTGGTCTCAACAAAATTAACAATGAGACAGAGGCTGATCTAAAATATTAAAGACTACGGATTGCAGAGCAGCCACGGACAGAGACTCTGTACATGCAAAATAGGTCTGTGCTGCAGAAACAAAGTAAATAAAATTAATCGTGTGTAGGTTTGTTTATAGAAATAACAATAAGTTTGGTCTGGCCAAACCTTCAGCAGTAGCATGTCCGGATGGACGCCTCTTCTTCAAGATACTTGTTTAATGGAAGTGGTTTGATTGTAGTTTTATTAACGGGCTGAATCTAGACTTGATGGTCAGGTCCTTGAAACAAAGCCTTGCGTGCAGTTGAACCAGATGAGACATCTTTGTTTCTGTACACGTGTGGTAAAACATGTCATTAGAGAAGAGCTTGTGAAAACACAGGGATGAACTACAGAAGTTGTTGTAAGTACCTAAATTCTGGATGGTTGTTGAAGGAATCAGGAGTTGTCTCAATTGGTAAAACATAGTCAGTCTGATGCAATAAGGAATTGTCAAAGGTATAAAATCTGAAAGAAAGAAATTTGCAAATGCATATTGTATCGATTAAGGTGTAACTAACATGTGTGTTGTCCGAGCCAGTTGAAGTCAAAGTAGTACCCAGTGGAACAACTGCATAAGATGAGCAGAACCATACTATTAGGTTGGATTAATACAGTGTTGGAACTGTCTGTATGATTTAAAGCTGTGACAGTGGACTTCATTTGTGGGAATGACATGTTTCCTACTTCTGTAATGAACACAACATGCCATCACCGTTGTTATGAGTAGCACCGTATAATGAAAGGGCGACTATGTACTAAGCAGCGAAAATATTACCTGATGGAGCATGAACCTGACATCGCAATTGACCTGTTCAACCATATATAATAATAAGCTCCCCTTAACAAACTTCTTGAGGATACAGAAAAATATTGCTTTCCAATGCATTGGCACCTTCATGGTATTAATAATATTTGTTGATCATTTTGCAAAAACAAAAATTGGTTGAGACCTTGAGAATCAGTTTAAACCAATCATTCTGAAGCAAACATGTATATGTTGTCTTTATGTATAAGCTTGAGCAATGTTCTATCGATTTCTAGTTAAGTACACTTCAAGAATGGACAGTTCAACATCTTAAAAACAATCCGGAAAGCACATGCCTAATGGTTTCTGATCATAGTTTTTGGGCGATCAAATAACCTACAATCCCAAAATGCTATGATGCGGCTTTTTTGTGCACCACAAAGGAAAACATTGAAAGGCCAACTAAACATTAAAAATCTGAATGCCTGAAACCATGTGCATGCAGTTCCTCACGCATACAAATGAGAAGTAACCGTTACCGGAAAAGATAGCACTAAAATGTTTTCACAGACAAAATAAAATGTAATGAACCGGAGAAGTAATCGGAAACATTAGCAAGAAAAAGCTGAACCCGGTAAGGAGAAAGCACAAAAATGAGAAACAACTATGATTTTTAGTAACCAATTAAACATATTATAATAAGTTTCGCATATCTGCTATTCCTGAAAACAGGGGAAAGAACACTAACACAATATTGCAATAACTACCTTTTCTTTTGTTTAAAAAATAAAGAATAGAAATTTTACCTTCGAAAATAAACTGTACGTTATATATAAGACTGAGCAAAATCTTGGACACAAGCCTAACTACAGGCAAGTATTCTAAATACATTATCGATACAATAAATGATATACTCGAATATGCTATGTCGTGTGTATAAACCATAAAAGCATAGCATCCTTAGATCAAAAGATAATATTAGTGCACATATTGAGAAAGTGTATTTGTTCCAACTGAGAAATTGAGAAGTCTCAATACATACATCTAGGTTTTGTTATTAGATTTGCATTAGCACTTCATTCCGCATCTAGAGGAGGATAATACATGATGGCAAGCCATTCCATGAAATATCAAGCCTCTGATGACAAGGGCAGATACATGCTAGAACAAATGGCCAAGGTCAGCAAGCACCAAGCAGTCATGGAAATTCCATATCGCCGAGTGACCTTATAATGCCCCAACTATATATATCAAAATTATATGGCCTACAACTGAAATTATAAGCACTAATATCATTTGTATATACACGCAAGTACCAACAGCAGAAACAAAAGGACCCAAAATAAGATTCGCCTTCCAATCTATTCTCTTATCAGTATTGTGTGAATCGGATTTGTCTAATGTCTTCATTAAGTTGCAAAATTGCACTCCAGAATTTAACACATAATAAAAGGCAACTCTATAGGTAAATTTACTTAATACTGGATGCACAAAGCAGATTTTCAGTAATAACTATTGAAGTGCAGGTATGAATTTGAACACATATCTAATTATGTTCAAATACAAACCAAACAAATCATGGAAGTTGGCATGAAGGAACAAAATGGGTGCATAAAACGAATCATGGTGAGAGACCGATGATCCATGAAAACTTATGGAGAAACAAAAGAGGAGCTTCGGCCTTCAATATTGCCACGGCCATTCAAAGGATGAAGAGTGATGCAGCGAAGACTAATTCGAAAGCAGTGGAGGTTATAGATCCAACACAACAACACCTCAATCCTCTTCATTATACTTCTGTACCAAGTGCTGTGCCTTTAAATGTAGATTATTTAATGTCTCAAGCAGCATGAAGCAACAAACAAACTATCCTCAACTTTCCCGAGAAGCAAGCCAAGGAATCTTATCTCCAGTTTAACAAACAAAAAATTCTATGCAAGTAAATGCATAATTATTAATGTGGTGTATGTTGATATAAAGGATACACCAATTCATAAAAGTTAAAAACTGCTTCTTAATGGTCAATGCAATTCAATTCCCAAGGTAATTAGATCAGGTACATAGAAATTCCAAATAACCACAACCGGCCAAGACATTCTTTTCAGTGGTATTCATACTGGTGAATAAACATCCTCAACTTGCATATGGTTCAAATTTCAGAACATGAAGGTACGATCACTACCTCTTCGAACAGCAAGATTTTGGCTCAGTCTTCTATATAGCTTCGAAAATAAAGAATAGACATCATTAGGCAGATCCTCAGAATAGCTATGATAGGTATAGAGAAGACATCTATACAGACAGAAAGCATAAGCTTGTGTTCTCACCTGCTGACCAGTGGATATTTTCAGTAGAACTGACGAACCAGCAAAAAACCAAGTGGCAATTTTGGAACCTCATGCTGCCCTCCGCGTGTGCCTCCGTGTACTCAACCTAGGGAGGAGACAAAATTCAATCAGCATCAGGTGTTGCGTCACAGGTGTTTGGGTAGCCAAAGGGAAACAATGCAACATACCACAAATCCATGCTCACAGAAAAAGAGGCAGACAAGGGCGAGCAGAAGAGCCGGCGTTCTCCATGATGAACCAAGGCTAGCTGCTCTTCCCTCCTGTCGCCGGCCTCCTTCCTCTCCGCTGCAACTCTACCCCACTGCCTAGAAGAGGCGGATGAACGCCGCCCCCACTACTTCTTCTCTGTGCCTAGGGCCACCCTGCTCTTCCCTCCTATCGCCGCCCTCCATCCTCTCCCTGCAGGTCGACCGCACCGCCTAGAAGAGGCGGAGGAGCGCGCCCCTGGTGCTTCTTGCCCGCGCCGACCACTGCTGCTTGTTTTCCATGCCAGCCTCTGTACAGCTCCGGCCTCTCCTGCTCCTTCCCCACACCATAGGCCTCACCTGCTCCTCCACACCATAGGCCTCGCCAGCTCCTCCACGCGAACGGTGAAGACATCAAAATAAGTAGTTGCCTCCTAACCTATTTACTCCACTTCATAATGCATATTTGAAAACACATGTTGGCAAGGATCTGTTGAACGCATGAAAAAGGTTAATACTGAAATAAAAAAGGAGTGGTAGAGAGTGGCTTCTGCTGCTTCATCTCCTACCTGCTCCAAGCTGTTTTTTGTTTTTTTTGAGAATTGTTATATTCTCAAAGTTCGTGTGAAAATAGTGAACAAAAAAAAAGAGCATATGTGGTATAAGAATTTTGAAAAGATTGTTGATGGAATGGAAACAAAAATTGCAAGGTTTGGTTTTTCCTCTCGCGATTTAAGTCAACCATATAACAATGACCATTAGCCTACCCCCTGACCAGTAAAGAGAATAAAAATTTCTTGGCTCATAGAACAATAATTTCATTTGAAATAGAAGAGAACACCAATTTCAAAACTCATAGTAAAAATTATGCACAGTTGCTAAACATTGCGGACAATCACAGGCATTACAACATAAACCAGCTCATGTGGAGAATTTTCTGTTGCAAATTTCATGTACATTTTAAACAAATCAACCACGTAGTGTTATATTACCTGTGCTTACATATTTACACATCCAGAATTGCATTTCCATTATTGCATTTTTGCCCGGTGTCCAGGACATAAGTCTTGTTGCATTACCGGAGTCCATCAAATAAACCTAGAATATAAACAGAAAAGAAAAAAGAGTTGCACAAAAACATTTCACATATAAATTTCAGATAAGACAGTATGAATTTTTTAGTCTGGCCACGTACATCATGTGCTACAGCCTATCAGGGAGAAGGATATTTCCATTACTCCCGACAACAATGAGAAAAATGTCTAATTCGACCAATCTTAGGAAGAAGAAAAAAGGCATTCATTCAGAGGCTAAAAAACATAGGTACATGATGTTTAAACTATCAATTGCCTGTTGGTTATTGGAAGTATTAATTGTGAAACCTGGCACAGTTCAGTTCTTATCTGGAACAAACCCAAAGAAACCATAAAAGAAATGTAGAAGAAATATGTTACTTCATTGTTGCAGGGCTCGACTGCAGAGCCTGTAGCTGCACGCGTCCTTAAACTAATAAGTAATACTATAACCGAAGGAATTGCTCTCCTCCAAGATTGATATTTATATTAATTCTTTTTCAGTAAACTACGACATGGATGAGTGAATCACCGAGACATGCATGAAGTGAGCACTTCAGCAACACCCATTTGTAGGAACAGAAGAGAGTAAGATACCTTGAATCCTCTGATGCACGAATATTCTGCTCAGCTTGCCTTTTCTTGTAATATCTATGACAGGAAAAGAAGCCATCAAACTGCTACTAATGCACAATAAATAAAAATGCGAGAAGTATTGGTAATGGACAGTAATATCAGATTGGATGTCCCTACACACGCAAAGGAAAATAAGCATATGCATCTATTTTATCCTTCTAGGCTGGATCTCCTTTTTTTGGCTATTTCAAATAGTTCAGGTTAGCATTGACATAGGCTAGCTGGCAGCCAGATTTTATTTACAGTTCCAAACACCTAGTCTGGCCGAGCAAGGCTAGATCAAATCTTGTCTTGGATCCAAACGCGCCCAGCGAGAGAAATAGAGGAGCGGGAGCGGGAGAGAAATCTCCTACCTGAGGAAAAGCGAAGGAGATAGCAGCAAAGCTTCATGGTCCCTAAACACCCAACGCCTGGTATGCCTCCCCCCTGAAGAAAGTGCTTGACTCAGACTCTGTACAGCTCCGGCCTGTCCTGCTCCTTCCCCACACCATAGGCCTCGCCTGCTCCTCCACACCATAGGCCTCGCCAGCTCCTCCACGCCAACGGTGAAGACCCCGCCGTCCTGCTCTCCCACGACGAGGACCGTCGGCCGATCTGGAAGGGGTAGGGGATAAGGAGAGATAGGAAGGGGAGGAGAAAGGGGCGCAGCAGGGCGGGTGGAGGGCTGGGGCGCGGGGCTCCAGGAGGAAAGAGGATTGGAAGAGAGGGGATCGGGACTCACGAAAAATGATGAAACGAAGGCCGATAGCAGGTACGCACCATAGTCGCGTGGAGAAGAGGCGACGCCGGCGTCCGGTTGAGTATTCCCCAGCGGCGGCGGCAAGCAGGACGGCGACGGCTGCTGGCGGAAACCTAGATTGAAAATGAGCATCTAGGGTTCCGAGTGAGGAGGCGGGGAGCATATAGCCTCGGGCGCCGCGGGGAGGGCAGGGCGAAGCAGGGCAACGGCCGGGACGAATCGGACGGAGGAGGCGGCGACCGAGTTAGCAGGGCGAGCTCCTCAGGGGCAACCTTGAGAGAGTGCACTCGCCTTGATCTCGCAGGAGCGCCAGAGCCGGCGGCCCAGGGACGCGGATAGAGGGCGACGCAAAGGAGATGCCGGAAAGGATCGAAGGGAGAGAGGCGGCGGCGCAAGGAGACGCGGGAGGGGATTGGGGGAGGAGAGGAGAAGACGCGTGAGGGGATTGGGGAGAAGAACGGGCGAGCGGATTGGGGAGAAGAACGGGCGAGCGGCGCGAAAAGACTCTTTTGCCCAGAGCGGCTCCGTCGGAATAACGGCCAATGCCACCGCACCCGCAGATGCACCGGAATTTCGAGCCACAAGGTCGATGACAGGTGGGATCAGATACAGTAAAAAAAAAACAGCAGGCGATCGGACGGTTGAGAACGCATCTGGATTCTATAGAACGGTCAGCATTCGCTGAGCTCTGAGGAGCGCGGGTGCACACTGAAGAATGTGTTTTTTAGATAATTTAATGGTTTGATAATTTATGTTGTGGTTTCATTCTTCTAGTGGTATCGTGTGAACGTCGACTACATGATACTTCACCTTTAAGGGCCTAGGGGAATGCATGGTTTATTTAGTTTGCTTATGGTAGGGTTGCCGGAGTGACAGAAATCTGAACCCCAATTTGCAAGCTAGTGCACTAGGGAGTGTAGGATCTCGGAGTTAAAGTTGTGCTTAGATTGTTATCTTAATTACTTTCTTGTAGTTGCGGATGCTTGCAAAAGTTTTAATCACAAGTATGTATTTGTCCAAGTAAGGGCGGTGCATTAGCGTAGGTTCACCCACACAACACTTATCAAAACAATGAAGGTTAATCAGCGGCGTGTGATGAAAGTAGCTTGGCAAAATTCCCATGTGTCCTCAGTAACGTTTTAATCATCATAAGTAACATCACCGGCTTGTCCTTTGTGCTAAAGAGGATTGGGCCACTTGCAGCAACAATTGTTGCCGCCTTTTATTTACTTCTTCTTTATTTGCTCTTTACAACAAAAACCCATAAACATTTTCCTTTTAGTTCTTGTAGTGAAACCTTGTTGAAATCCACTTGTCAACACCTTCTGCTCCTCGTTGGATTCGACACTCTTACTTATTGAAAGGACTATGATAGATTCCCTATACTTGTGGGTCAGCAATTGACAACCTTCCTGCCGTTGGGGGCAAAGTGAATTGTTGATTGTGTGCAGGTCCGCACTTGGCAACGGTTCGCGCCAGACCGTTGTTGGGTACCTCATTGTTGATTTCAATGTCCTACTAGTTCGATAAACCTTGGTTCTTCACTGAGGCAAATTTGCCACTCGTTGCATCCTACACCTTAGCTTGGGGTGAACACCAACGAGTACGGGCGTCGTGGTACGTCCGTTACCCCATCAATACATAACAAAGATAGTAAGATATGAGCATCATTTTGAATACATAACAACCATTGTTGAATTCCTTTTACAGGTAGGCACCAATACACATGTGTCTTGGCATCAATGGTATGCCCTAGCTGCTTAAAAAAATCCTCAATCCATAGAAGTGACCATGTGTCAGGTTTGCAATTGTCAAAATGATCATAGGTACCATTATTGTAGCAAAGATTCTCTCTCATTCCACGCAAAAAAAATCCATTTTGCTCTATTTGAACCGTGAACTTGTCAGGATCATTAACTACATTCAGTTAAGAGGCATTGTTATGCACATATGAAGACAGTAAAATTTACACACAATTCAGTTCAAAAATATACACATATAAATACAGTAAAATTGGTAGTACAAGAATATGAACATGGATTCAGTTAGCACTTGCACCAAAAATCAGTTAACACTTGCACCAAATTTCCCCACAATACATGGATTTTTATTAGACCATGCCATGATTTCCAGTGCAAATAGAACAAATTTCCTCACAATACATTCACAGTAAACAATGCATACTAACAATGCCAATTTGCACAAAATTCATGCAAATATGCCACCTTTTCTATCTTTGGCCATGCCAAAATAGGGAAAAACAGGCCATGCTCTAAATTTGTGCCTACATCAAAGACCTAATTTACTAGCTATATATCAATGATTAGCTAACCAAAAAAACTTATAAAGCCTCCTAGCCTGAATCATCCATGTCATCCCACACTATATGAACAACCGCACTGACAGAGAAATTGCCACCTATCAAAACACACAAATTCTACACAGCGACATGGGGCAAAGCTTTAGGGCGTATACCATTGCAAATCCTACCATTTTTTGACCCAATCCTTCTCTGCTCGTGGCACCAATGAACCCTAGATAAAACCCAGCCTAAACCACGCCCGCGGACAAGAAAGAAAGCGGCGAGGGGCGACGAAAACTTACTGTACTATGGAGCCTCCATGTTGTAACTACGGCAGACAGGGCCATCTGCCATGCACGGTCGCTGCCGAGGACGCCTCTCCCACGGCGAGAGCACAACGTCGCGACGTGCACGGAGAGATCAATGTGGCAAAAGTACGGATGGCAATGGGTACCCAAAACCCGCTAACCCGATGGGTACCCGTGTTAAATGGGTAGGATTTGGTAATGAAAAAAATCCGTGGGGCTGTTTAGCGGTAAAACATTAGACCCGTCGGGTCTAGCGGGGACGGGTCTGGGGTGCCAAACCCGTACCCGCATACCCGGTTGTGACCTGTAGAGCCCACATGTCATTGACCTATTTGTCCCACCTAGCCCTATCCCAAAAGGCCAAAACACGCATCACCTGAGCCCACGCACCACGCATCCCCACACCATGGGCCACACCACACGCACGCACCCATCACTCCATCAGCCCACGCGCAAGCCATCAGCCCCATCGTCTTCGTCTCCCTCTCTCTCTCTCGCGCTAGCACGAGCGCATCCCCATTGTTTCCCTCTCTCGCGCAAGCACGCTGCACGCGCGCCTCCCCAGATCCCGCCGCCGCCGCCTCCCTTGGGCGCGCCGCTGCCTCCCTCCCTCGAGTGCTGCCGCCGCTTCCCTCGTGCGGCCGCCACCTCCCTTGAGCGCCGCCGCCTCCCTCCCTCGGGCGTGCCGCCGCCGCCCTCGAGCACCGCCGCCTCCCTCCCTTGGCCGCGGCCGCCACCTCCCTTGAGCACCGCCATCGCCTCCCTCGGGCGCGCCTCCACAACCTCGTCCCCAACCTCCCGATCTCGATCCCCTCTGCAGCTTTGCCGGTACCCGTCGGGTCCCCCGAACCCGGCCGGGTCGCGGGTCTAGTGGAGACCTAGACCCGACGGCGGGTATGGGGCGGGTGGCGGGGGCGGGGAGGAGGGTCGGGTGCGGGTATGGGGGGGGGGGGGCAAACCCGGCCCCGAACCCGGCGGGTGCCATCCCTAGCAAAAGTGGCATGGAGTACGTGCGTTTCCCGTGCCTGTGGCTAATAAAGATGTTCGAGCATATTCATTAATATGCAATAAAACGGGGACCTCTTCGTAATTCTCTTTGTCTGGATCAACATGGTATATGTACATCTTGCCGAGTTTTTTTTTTTTTTTGGCAAAATAACAAATCCGAGCGTGGAGGCCAATTGAAACTATTTTGTACTAAACTAGTAAATATGCCCGTGCGTTGCAACGGGAGATAAAAAGTCATCGTTAATGCAACATATGGGATGGCGTCGCGCTCGCGTCGCGACGAGGTTAGGTGTGCGAGGAATGCGAAGGACGACTCCATCAGAGGACTGGAGCAAATCATTTTTTGTTTTGTTTACAAGACGAAGTGTTCTTTGGCTAGGACTATTTTCAAGCATTGACGAGTGTCGTGGCACTGTCAAGAAATGGTGTATATTTTATGTAAACTACGATACTACATTGTGGGAACTTTTCTTGACGGATAAATAGTGTTTACCGTTCATTGTGTTGTGCCGTTGACGTCTAGATTTTCTGTATTGTGGTGCACGCCCCTTAGTCTTTGTACGGCACGAACATGACCTATCTAGCAGTTTATAAGAGAATCTTTAGCCGTTTGTCTATATATCCATATAGACGACTGTCTAAACAATTGCCTTCTAGATACTCTCAGTTTTTTTATATTCTCTTGGACATCCTTCTCTCTTATATATTTTAATAACTCATCTCATAACTACCAATTTCATCGCTCTATTTGCAATTGCTATTTTTTCAACAGCAAATAGTCAACACAAAGCACCAACATTAAGTTAGCAATTAGCAATGAGCAGCGACAAAATGACTTTTCCCCTCTCGCGTCTATCGTCGTCCCCCGCGTGGGCGACGGAGGCGCCCGAAACCTTAGCGCCGCCCCTCCTCCCCTCCTCCCTGCCGCCGTCGGCAAGCGCTGTCGGGCAAAGCCCGCGCGGTGTCGGCAACGGCGGGATCCTCTCGTTCCCCTCTCGTGGTGGCTGGGACGCGGGGCGCGGCGGCCATGACAGGCGACGAACTCAGCGAGGGGTTCGGGGGCGCGGCTTTTCGGCGGCGTGGTGGCTTCGCAGCGCTCTCCCGCGCGTCCGGGCGCGGCGCCGCTTGCCCTGGCGATGGCGGTTGCGGCTTCGGGTGGCGCGTCTTCCTCGGGCTTGGCGGGCTGGTGGTGGCGGAGACCTTCCTTGGGTGCTGGTGGGGCGGCGCGGCCATGGTCGGCTCCGACCGGCGGCGGCGCAGCTCGCTGCTCTTGCGGTGAAGAACAGTAGGTGGCTCTGGGCAGTGCGGCCGCGACGGCGCTCCGGCCTCCTCGCGTTCACGGGCCAGGGCAGGGGCCCCGGGCCCTGGCGAGTCCAGTGGTGCCCCCTCTCGGATCTGGCGGCTCTGCAGCCATGGGGGCTGGAGGCCCTCGATCTCAGGGGGTTGTAGTCAAGGTGGTGTCTTTCGTTCCCCTTCAGTTTGGCGGCGCGAGGAGTCGGTACGCCGGGGCGGCGGCCCTGGAAGGTGGGGAACCTGTGAGTGGGCGGGCGAGCCCAAGGTTCTGGTGGTGCTGGCTGGGACCACGGCCGTGTGGACGGGTGGTGCTCGGCGAGTTGCACTCCGTGGCAGTGGTGTGGTCGCCGTCTTGGTGGCGCCCTTGCCCTGTGTGGGAGGTGTAGAGGCATTGCCGAGTGGAAACCCTTGCCCAGGGTTCTGCTTGGGCCGCGGCAACGGCGTCCGTGGACGTCGTTCCCCTCTTGAGGGCGTCGTTGTGGCTTCCTTCTCCCCTTCTACGTGCTCCGGGTGAAAACCCAAGATCTTCGGATCGGGCGGTGGCGGCGCTCTGTGTCGTGTTCTTCTTGAAGATGCTGTTTTGGAGCTTGCGGTGGGTACCTATCTGGAGTTCGGATGGCGGCTTCAGCGTCCTTCCTCTAGCAAAGCTTGTGGCTTGTTCTGCTCTCTCGGTGTTTCTTTGCTTGGACCACCTTGGTGTGCTTTCGCGTGCAGTTGTCCTCCTGGTGGTTGTCTCTCTGGTTGTTGTGCGGTTCTCGGCAGTGTGCAGTGCGTGTTGGTGAGCCGGTATGGGCTCTAGGGTGAGTTTCGGCCTGACGACTTTGCCCGTGTTGACGGTGTGCAGCGTCTTTCGGTGCGCCGTCTGAACTTGAGAGCGAGCTTCGGCCCAACAACTTTGCCCGGCAAGTGTTCTCAACCTCTGCGGAGTAGTCTGTCGGTGGCTTCAGTCCCGCTAGTGCTTCTTTGGGTGTCCTGTTCCTTGTGTGTGTGAGTGCAGTTCTGTGTTGTAAGCTGGGTTCAGCACTTTGTACCTTATCGCCATTCGGGGCGTTATTAATTTAACGCCGGGCCTTTCGGCCTGTTATCTAAAAAATAGCAGCGACAAAATTCTGTAAGCAACATCTACAAATCAGTACAAATTAACAGCTAACAGCAACACCAAAATTCAGTTCTATGTAGCAACAAAATTCAGCAGCAAAACATAATAGTTCAGCTCTATGATATCATCTACCCTGTAATTGATCTATGAGTTTGAGCAATAAAGAAATCAGGCACGACCCAAGTCTCTGTCTAGCAAACTATTACGTGTGCTTAGAGCAACTACAGCCGTCCTCCCGAGAGCCCCTCAGGACACCTTTTTTATGCCGGCGGCCCATTTTTCCCGTAGTCGCCCCCCAGCGCCCCCCAAGGCCTCTTTTTTCGCCGGATTTGGTCCAATTTTTATCCGGCGTCCCAGGCCGAACCCAGCGCGCCGGGTTCGGCCTGGGGACGCCGGCGAAAGGGAAAATAGTGCGAAACGGCGCGGAACCGAGGGAAACTGCGCGAAAGCTCTGGCGGGCCCGCCCTGTCAGCGGCAGAACCGCTTCGTCGTCCTCATCGCCTCGCCTTCCGCGTCGCATTACTGCTCTGCCGCCGGTCAGGCGAACCGCCATCGAGTCAAATCGGCCACGCGGCGGAGTTAGGCGCGCCGCAGTTACTGCCCCGCCCTCTCCCCGCTGGTATTTATTTACTTCCCCTCCTCTCACAGCAAGCACACGCCCGCCGAGCACGAACACATCCTCGCCTGCTGCACGAGGCGGGCTACCCATGCCCGCCCGGCATGAAGCTCCCTGGAACCTGGCGGCTCAGCCAGATGGGGCTCCCGGTCCCCCCCACCACCACCGGCGATGAGCGGCTGGCGGAGATCTACGCCGCCCGCGAGCGGCTAACGGAGGAGGAGCAGGCGGATTCCGTCTGGGATCCGGAGAATAACGTGACCTGGAACACGTTCTTCTCCGACCGCCGCCAGCGCCAGCTCAACGACTACCCCGGCCCGGCGGCCCACGCGCCCAAGCGCAACAACAGCGACGGCTGGAAGAAGTGGTGGGGCATGCCCGGCCGCTCGCTGGCGTACGTCCTCGATTACATCGAGGACGGCAACGAGCCGCGCCTTCAAGGCCCGTCGGCGGCGCGCCAAGGATGGACGCCGCGGAGGATGTCCTTCTCATCATCCTCCTCTTCCGACGCCGCCCGCTCCTCTTCGAACGCCACCCGCTCGATGCCGTTCGCCCGCATCAAGGAGGAGCCGGCGGATGAGCCGCCGCGAAGGAGCGGCTCCCGCGGCATCGTTATCAGGGAGCCCGGCACCGGCGCCGGCACCGGCGGGAGCTCCTCCCGCCTGCTGACGCCGAAGAAGGAGCCCGACACCGGCGGCCGCGCCCTCAAGAATGCCTTCAAGAAGAAGGCCGTCGTGAAGGAGGAGGCCTATGACGAGGAGGAGGCCTATGACGAGGAGGAGGCCGTGCGGGCCACCATGGCGGCCAGCCTCAACGACGTCCCTCCGGCGCCGGTGGACTTCGCGCTGGAATGGTCGGCCCGCGAGCACGAGCGGGAGGAGGAGAAGCGCCAACGGCGCATTGAGGCCGAGGAGAAGGAGCTCCTCGCGCGCTACGAGCGCCGCCGTCGTCGTCGCGCCGGGCCGGATTACGTCGTGCTGGACGACAGCGACGAGGACGGCACCGGCACCGGCGGGAGCTCCTCCCGCCTGCTGACGCCGAAGGAGGAGCCCGGCACCTGCGGCGACGGCGCTGGGTACAGTGCTCCTGCTCCTCCTCTGACCGGTGGCGACTCCGACGACTCCGACGGCGGGGACTACACGCGGTTCTACCGCCACTTCGGCATGTAGACGCCGCGTCGTCGTTTTTTATTTTTTTATTTTTTTTGTACAAATATCGTTAAGTTTGAACAAATATCGTCTATGTTTGAACAAATTTCGTGTAAGTTCGTCGAACAAATTTTTCTGTAAATAATTCTATCGATCGGCCTGGGGGCCGCGGCTGGGAATCGGCCCGCCCCCAGGCCGTTTTTTTCTGCCGGCGCCCCCCAGCAGGCCCAAAAAAACGCCGGCAATTCGACCTGGGGGGGCCAACGGCTGGAGTTGCTCTTAGTTGTTGTGTTTGCCAAGATCCATCGAGCTGCTTGAGCCAGCTTGTACGTGGTGCGCTACGGCCAAAAGCATCGGATATAATCGCTTCCATCAGACTAGGAGCTATAGCTGCGTGCATGTTTGTGTGAATCCCAGCGAGATCACATAGGTAGGTCGACGCGTGCGGGTTGGGACCGGCAGCAACAACGCCACCACAACAAGCAGTAGCAAGAGCAAAACATAGCAAAGCAATTATCTCTTCTTCTCCATACTCCATCTATCCAAAAATTCAATACAAATCACAACCACGCGCGAGCACCCCAGCCCCAATCCTCCTGCTCCACAGGTCAGCACCACAACGAGCAGCTACAATCCCAATTCTACCACCACGCATAGTTGCAGAAGACGTGCGCGTGCTCATAGGCGATAGCGCGGGGAAGAGATGTGCGCGTCCTCTGCTCAGCACCACAGCGGCGGCCCAACACTGATGCGGCTGCCCCTCTGCCCCTCCTCCTCCTCCTAGTAGCCCGCCCCTCCACCACTGGCGGCCAAATCCAGGAGCTCGGCCACGACTGACACCAGCCCGGAGCGTCGTTGTGGCTAGGACGCGTGCTATGGAGCTGGAGGCGACGCATGCGGGTGAGCGGATGTTGGTGGCACGGGGGCCGGCGAATTCATGGTTGACAGGGGCGCGCAGAGGCAGAGCTCGAGCGGGGAGGTGAGGATCCGACGCGGGGTAGGTAGTCCGCGGGCCAGAGGGCGTCGGCGACGAGCTGTGTGGGGGATGACCCGGAAAAGATAATGTTTGAGAAGAAAACGAACGAACCGGTACGGTGGCACTTTTGAACGTATAATACGCATTTCAGTGGGAGGGTAAAATGGTAAAATTTTAACAGATGAACCAAGAAGCCTGAATGACTTTATTATTATTATTATTATTATTATATATATATATTAGGTATAGACTAACAAGGCTTAGCAAGTATTTATGCCGCGCTGCCCCATTCAAAATATTTGTATGAATTTGCTGCTGCCGAACAACTTTTTGTACCCTAGTGCTAATACGTCTATATGTCTATATACCGATCTCTAGTACGCACACGTACGAGTAATGAACGACCATGAGTACCAATCAAGCATGCACACAACATGCATATCGTCATGTTTCATCAGGGGCGGAGCCATTGAAAAAAAAACCATAACATATTAAGTGCTAATATAATGTTGGTACAAGATCATGTCGATATATGCTAAGAAAACAAAACAAAAAACACTATTAACTTAAATTGAAGTCTACAATTACCATATTTGTCGAACACGTTCATAATCTCATCTGAGGTGATAGCAGAGCAATGATTTATAATTTTTCTTATCTTCTTCTTGATCTTATAACTTAAATAATTCCCTATTTTCTCAGTCAAAATAATTAATTTGATCAGTGTGCACGTGTGTTCATACTCTATTATGGTACTCTAACCACAGTTCACTACCGGAAAACAGAACGTTGCCGTGCGGCCACATTGCACGGCAAAGGCACTAAACCGCACGGCAAAGATCGGACGGCAACGTCTGGCCTGGCAAAGGATCTTTGCCGTGCGTTTTGGACAATATGCACGGCAAAAGGATCTTTGCCGTGCGCTCCATCCCTTTTCCGTGCACTCCCCTTTGCCGTGCGCTGCAACCCCTTTGCCGTGCGTCGCTCCTTTGCCGTGCGCCTTCCCGTTTCCCGTGCCTGCCTCTTTGCCGTGCGTTGAACGCCTTTGCCGTGCCCGTCAGTTTGCCGTGCGCTCTGCCATTGCCGTGAAGGGTGCGTTGCCCACTAGTAGGAAAAGGCTTATAGCCGCCGGACTACCACCGGCGAACAAAATATATCGTGCACCAGCGGTGCTTACCGCTGGCGAACACGAAACATTGTTCGCCAGCGGTAAAGAAGTACCACTGGCGCACATAAATTCACATTCGCCAGCGATAACAGAGGGTCAGCGGCGCTAACTTACCGCTGGCGAACAGAAAACATTGTTCGCCAGCGGTAAAAAAAGTACCGCCGGCGCACACGCATTAACGTTCGCCAGTAAGCATCACGGACCAGCGGCACTAACTTATATCGCTGGCGCACTGGTAACAGTATTCGCCAGCGCTAGGCTAATCCAACGCTAGCTAGCTTTACTTCTTTGCTTTCTTTATTCAGCCTTAACGCTGCCTTATCTCTTTTCTTTCTTTATTCGAGAGCCTTATCTTCTTTCCTTCGAGAGCCACACCTCTTCCTTCGAGAGCCTTATCTTCTTTCCTTTGTTCCCTTTCTTTATTCTTTGAGCGCTGCCGGCCCGATGGAGACGCCGGCCGGGCGGGGCGTCACAACCGGCCTCGGCCAGGAGGTAGCAGGCGGAGGTCTGGGAACCGGCCAGCGGAGAAGCCGACACAACAAGGGCGGGGGAGAGCAGCCAGCGATGTGGGCGCGCGTGGGCCGGGCCTACCAGGTGCGGCGGACGGAGCCGGAGGGAGCGGGGGAGCGGCGACGGCGCGGAGTTGGCCAGGCGGAGACGCGATTGGCAGAGGCGGGCGTAGCAGCCGGCCAAGGGGAGGATGGGCGCGGACTGTCGATGGGGAAGAAGCGCGGCTGCGCGGCGCGCGAGCGGGGCTTGGGCGCGGGCACCAGCGGGCATTGAAGACGACGCGGAGGAGCTCGGACAGCGCGACCCTGCGCGGGAGCAGAGGAGGCCGACGACGCGGGCGGAGGAGAGGCGACGCGGGCGTCAGCGAGGAGCTCGGCTGTACGGCGGGGCCGGCGGTTTTTTTTTAAATCAAAAAAATATACTACTGGCGAACACACACTTATGTTCGCCGGCGGTAACCTGCCTTACCGCTGGCAAACGCATGTTCGCCAGCGGTAAGCTATTACCACTGGCGATATTAGCGCTGGTGAACCACACGTTCGCCAGCGGTAGCTAAAACAGGTTCGCCACTAATAAGGGTTTTCCTACTAGTGGCCCCGTGCGCCTGCTCGCTGCCCAGCACGGCATAGGGCCTGTGCAGCCACCACCCAGCATGCGAATGTGCAGTCTTTGCCGTGCATATGCACACGGCAAAGTGACCAAATGTCCTTTGCCGTGTGCATACGCACGGCAAAGGCTCCGGGTTTTTTCGTTTATTATTTGTTTTTCATTACTTCCTGCAGTTTAAACACAATATATATACACAGATATATTCAACATCAATATAACACACAATCTGAGCAACAACAACATAATCCGACATAATCCAACATAATCCATCATATCCAAGTCCATACAAGTTGAACATTAGAGTACATCAACATCAATATAATCCAACATTGGTAGATTCATCTCTTTGCCCATCTCTTTGCATTAGAAGTTCATGGCCACATCAACCTTGTTCTTGTCCATCTCCTTGCCCTTCTTCTACAAGATAAAAAAGAAAGGTCATGAGACATCAACCTTGCATTCTATTTCATATACTCCATTCGTTCACTAATATAAGACATTCTAATTCTAATATTAGCATTCTAATTCATATACTCTATTCGTTCCCTAATATAAGACATTCTAATTCTAATATTGACATATTGACATGGAACTGATCAACATGGACTATGGGGCATGCTACATTTTCAACAAGTGGCATGGAATGGCTAAAATTTTCATATTTACATGGAACTGAACATGGTGGCATCATTGCTAAATTTTCACATTGACATTGCATTCTACAACCTAAAAGAGCGTTGGGAACAAGTGTAGGAGAACTCACCTGGAAACTACGTCAGGTTCCGGATGATGTTCGGATTGTTGACGGTCGTCTGAGGTGTCACTGGGCTCTGACCGGTCTGAGGTGCCTGGATGAGCGGCATGTTCGGTATCACCGGGCTCTGACCGGTCTGAGGTGCCTGGATGAGCGGCATGTTCGGTATCGTCTGCTGTTGCTGCAGCATATGATGTTCGGATTAGACAATAAGACAAGAGAAATAAGATGGAGATATTAAGTTAACCACTTACCCACGAGAAGGCGAAAGGAGGAGTAGGAAGACCCCCCGGTGGAGAAGTCAGAACGGCCTGGTTCATAAACCAGCTCATCATCTGCTGTTGCTGCTGCATCTGCAACTGCAGCTGCTGGTTCTCCCTAAGCTGCTGCTCCAGCTGCGCCTGCCGCTGCTCCGCCTCCTGTCATTGGGTCGACGCACCCGTCACCAATCCATAGTTGGCCATGCTTCTTTCCTTGTCCCGCAAGCATCGCAACCTCAACGTCAAAGTCCTCGGTGTTTGGGTCGGAGGTCTCGCCGTGCTTCTCCTTGAACTTCCATGCATACGCCGTACACTTGGTCTCGGCTAGCTCGTTAACCCACAGGGACCCTGTCTTAGGATCCGACGTCTTCCTGGTCTTCATCTTTCGAATAAGGCAAAATAAGTTTGGCTTCACTCCTGTCTTTTTTTCCTGCAAAAGAGAACATGTAATTAACTGAAGTGGGACACCCTTGCGGAGTTAACAATATATAACGTGAAATCAAAGAATGAAGGAACCATTTGCTCACCTCTTCCTGCATGTGAAGGGAGAGGGGGATGCTGCCTTGGATATGTGATCCACCTCGCATCTCTGCCCGCTTCCGCTTGCCCTCCTCGTGCTTCTCGAGGTACTGGGGGCTTGTCCACCACATGACCATCGCCAGAAAGCATGCGCTGTCATTGCCGACGTACTGAGGAGGGTTCTACATACACAAGATAGACCCATTATTACAACAGAAACTACATGGCGATAAGGAAATCAATAACACAGAAATGCAAATACCTGCAGGTACTGCCACGGTGCCATGAGCGTATCCCGAGCGTCCTCCTTAGTCATCCAAACTCTGCGCTCGGCGTGCCAGTTGCGGACGCACTGAACACGTGCCTCGTAGTGCATGCCAGTCACCCTCCTCTTGTACATCTGGTGTACGACATAGTCGCACGCACGTTCATGACCCTCAGCCCTCGTGAAGTATTGTTGCAACCATGCACATAGGTAAAACAAGAGGCATTAGTGCAACTATTGTCAACCAAGGAGTGTTTGAATGCTAAGAAGTCAAAAGTCACGTACCCAGAAACGGTGTACAACCACCTCCTGCATAGCGAGAAAATGAATTAGTATACTACACTAAATTAATTAGCATGCATAAATAAATTGACAAAAAAAATACAAGACGAGCTCACCTCTAGTCGAGCTCACCATTCCGCCATCGCGCGGCGCTGAGGCTAGCTGAGCCGACGGGGGGAGGGGCGTGGCCGGAGCAGGGAGAGGCGGGGTGGGGGGACGCCGACACCGGCCGGCCGCAGGGAGGCGTGGTTGCGCGAGGAGGGCATGCGCCGGCAGCAGGGAGAGGCGCGCGAAGAGGACGTTGGTAGCGGTGGTGGAGGGGAGGAGCTGCAGCGGCAAGGCGAGGTGGCAGCGGGCCAGGGAGAGCACGGCGAGGCGGCGGTGGCGGAGGGGAGGAGCTACGGCGGCAGGGTGAGGCGGCAGGGGCAGGGCGAGGCGGCAGGGGCAGGGCGAGGCGGCAGCGGGCAAGGGGGAGGAGCGGGCCAGGGGGGCAGGGCGAGGCGGCGGTGGCAGAGGGGAGGAGCTGCGGCGGCAGGGCGAGGCGGCAGGGGCAAGGCGAGGCGGCAGCGGGCCAGGGGGAGGAGCTGCGGCGTTGGTGGCGGAGGGAGGAGCTGCGGCATTAGTGGCGGAGGGGAGGAGCTGTGCCGGCGGAGGGGATCGAGGAGTGCGTGCGGGTTCGACGCGTGGGGCGGAAGAATAGATCGGGCGAAGGGATTTTTCGTCGGCCCGGTATAGCTAGGGTTCGGACAAGGCTTTGCCGTGCGTGCGAAGAAAATGCACGGCAAAGACACTCTTTGTCGTTCGGGGGCACACGGCAAAGGTGCAGGTGCACCTTTGTTGTGAGCTTTTGCACGGGAAAGAGCGTCACTTTAGCATTTCCTTTTCCTTTCTTTTTTTCCCTTTCAATTGTATTTATTTTAATATATATACTTATTTTAATTCTTATATTTATTTTAATAGGCCATAGACACACATCTCCCACAATGTACATAGTTCATATCCCAGATGGTACCAAATCTAGGGGGGTAGACCCGCCGGGGCACACATGACGCTGTTTTCGGGGGGGGAATGACCACCGGAGCAACGAAATCCCACCAAATGTTGCATATGGACCTAGAATATGTGTGCAAATGTGGTGGAAGGTGTGATTCACCAAATGGTGCAAGGCATAGCTCCCCGGTGTGACCTTCCTCACATTCGGGCGATAACACTTAGAAGATTCCTGGACGTGTAGGTGGAAATGTCCCGCTGCGGGTATATCGGGGGCTAGAATGTGACCCATGGTACCACATGTGTCTATGGCCTAAACAAACCTAAAGCAATGAAAAAGTACATTGGTGGAACCTCGCGCGGAGAAATCTAGGGGGTAGACCCGCCGGGGCACACATGTCGTTGTTTTCGGGAGGGGGTGACCGTCGGAGCACCGAAATCCCACCAAATATTGCATGTGGACCTAGTATATGTGTGGAAGTGTGGTGGAAGGTGTGATTCACCAAATGGTGCAAGGCATAGCTCCCCGGCATGACCTTCCTCACATTCGGGCGATAACACTTAGCAGATTCCTGGACGCGTAGGTGGAAATGTCCCGCTGCGGGTATATCGGGGGCTAGAATGTGCCACATGGTACCAAACCTGGTTTTCCATGTGTCTATGGCCTAAACAAACCTAAACCAATGAAAAAGTACATTGGTGGAACCTCGCGCGGAGAAATCTAGGGGGTAGACCCGCCGGGGCACACATGCCGTTGTTTTCGGGGGGGAATGACCGCCGGAGCACCGGAATCCCACCAAATATTGCATGTGGACCTAGGATATGTGTGGAAGTGTGGTGGAAGGTGTGATTCACCAAATGGTGCAAGGCATAGCTCCCCGGTGTGACCTTCCTCACATTCGGGCGATAACACTTAGCAGATTCCTAGAGGCGTAGGTGGAAATGTCCCGCTGCGGGTATATCGGGGGGAATGACCGCCGGAGCACCGAAATCCCACCAAATATTGCATGTGGACCTAGTATATGTGTGGAAGCATGGTGTATGGTGTGATTCACCAAATTGTGCAAGGCATATCTCCCCGGCATGACCTTCCTCACATTCGGGCGATAACACTTAGCAGATTCCTGGATGCGTAGGTGGAAATGTCCCGCTGCGGGTATATCGGGGGCTAGAATGTGCCACATGGTACCAAACCTGGTTTTACATGTGTCTATGGCCTAAGAAAATCTAAACCAATTAAAAAGTACATTGGTGGAACCTCGTACGGAGAAATCTAGGGGGGTAGACCCGCCGGGGCACACATGCCGCTGTTTTCGGAGGGGGGGGGATGACCACCGGAGCACCGGAATCCCACCAAATATTGCATGTGGACCTAGGATATATATGTGTGTAAGAGTGGTGGAAGGTGTGATTCACCAAATTGTGCAAGGCATAGCTCCACGGTGTGACCTTCCTCACATTCGGGCGATAACACTTAGAAGATTCCTGGACGCGTAGGTGGAAATGTCCCACTGCGGGTATATTGGGGCCTAGAATGTGCCACATGGTACCAAACCTGGTTTTCCATGTGTCTAAGGCCTAAAAAAACCTAAACCAATGAAAAAGTACATTGGTGGAACCTCGCGCGGAGAAATCTAGAGGGGTACACTACCAGGAAAAGCATTATAGGGAGGTTGCCTGTCTGTGGCGCACCCTTAATCCATGCGCCACAAAAAAATAATTCTGTGGCGCATGGCTGTTGATGCGCCATAGAAATTTGAACATTCTGTGGCGCATCATTAGCACATGCGCCACAGAATATCAACTTTCTGTGGCGCACGGCACGCCATGCGCCAAAGAAAGGTAGAATTCTGTGGCGCACCACTCTTCATGCGCCACAGAATATGCGTGGGCCCCACCTTCAATCAGCGGGCCGTGGTCCATCTCGGCCTTTTCTGTGGCGCACCGTGGCTGGTGCGCCACAGAAATTCATCTTTCTGTGGCGCATGGATAAGGATGCGCCACAGAAAGTTGAATTTCTGTGGCGCACCAGCCAAGGTGCGCCACAGAATAGCTACTTTCTGTGGCGCATCAGGGCCCGTGCGCCACAGAATGTGGACGCCCAGATCTACAAAAAGGTGGTAGACCACCTTTCCCCATGTGACCCCCTCCTTCTTCCTAGCTCCCATCTTACTAACCCGAGCTCCTTCTCTCTCCCGTGCCATTTTGACCATCCTATTCTCCATTATTTGTTATTAAACCTACCACAATTTGATATATAATTGGTGAGGGCTTGGGGAGAGTCTCCATATATATTCTCCTCCTCTCTTTTTGTCCACTATTTTCTCTCCATCACCACACACTCTCTCTCATCGATCACGGTCACGTCTCGGCAACGGATCTAGATCTACAAGGTGGGTATTGGTGTATGGATGTTTGTTGAAGGCATGAGAAACTTGTCGGCGGGCGATTTACACGTATATGCATGAAACTTGTGTGTGTGGTTTGATTGAATCTTTGCATGTTGTAGCTTGCGCCGGCGTGGTGCATGGATGTTTGCCGAAATGTTGATTCATTTCCATTTCGGTGAATTTTTGCACCACCCATATGTCCTACTTTTAGGGGAAGTCATGCCGAATTTTTCCGTCGAACATTTCCGACTTCCCGCATGAGAAGCTTGTATGTGTGTGAGCATGTTGCGATTACTTAATTCTAATTAATAACACATACTCTGTATGTATACCGCGTAGGCGACCATGGTCATCAAGATGAGCTCGGGTCGAATCGACAACTACAAGGAAGAAGCGAAGGCGGAAATGAGACGGTGCAACGGGCGCCAGATACGATGTCCGTGTCGAAGTTGCAAACTTGTGAGATGGATCGACCCTGATTCCGGACAATTGGAGGAACACCTGCTCAGGCGCGGTTTCATGGAAGGCTTCAACCAAGCGCCGACAGCAAATGCTGCGCCTGAAGACGAGGGCGGGCAAGATGATCGTGACGACGGAGATGCCGACATACATAGTCATGATTGTAGTGGAGAAGACGTTGACACGCCGCAGAGCTCGCTAATGTCGGCCTTGATGGATTCTCATGTTCAAGAACTCCTCCTGAAGAACGCGAACACCGATAGAGAGAAAGCCAAGCTGGCGCAAATGGAGATAGACGGGAATACTCCGTTGTATCCTGGGTGTCGGCCACAGGATACGCGCTTGCAAGTAACGCTTGATGCTCTGGAGATGAAGTCGGAGAACAAATGGACCGATGCGAGCTTCAACAAGAACATGCAATTCTTCCACGAGCGTCTTCCCGAGGGGAACACATTGCCAACTAGTATCGAGGAGGCCAAGAAAGTCGTTTGCCCTCTTGACCTACCGCACGTTAAATACCACGCCTGCGTCAATGATTGCGCAATTTATCGGGGCGAGTACGAGGACCGAACCACATGTCCGGTGTGCGGCCAAGGACGATACAAGAGCCGTGGGAAGAAAGTTCCTCAAAAAGTGGTATGGTATTTTTATATCACTCCCCGTCTGCAGCGGTACTTCGTGGACCCTAAGGAAGCAAAGCTCATGCAATGGCACGCGAAAAGGGAGAAGCCCGAAGAAGATCCGGAAAAGGGCAGGATCCTTACACACCCTTCAGACGCTAGCCAGTGGCAAGAGTTGGACGCCGTCGCCTGATGGGGTCGCAGCATAGAAAACAAAAATTTTCCTACGCAACAAGCGGAATAAACCCCAAGGATCTAGATCTATTAGACGAAGGTAGCGAAGATGAGATCCAATCTCTTACCCTCGAAGAACGTTCAAAGCGTTTTGTCGATGCAGGGGTTGGTCTGTCGATCCCCGCAACTAGACTCATCTAGTCGCGAGGAGATGTATTTCCTCGAAGTCCAATTCGACGAAGTGCCACGACGGGCAGCACCTCCGCGGTATCCACACGTACGGCTCGATGTAGATCTCCTCCTTCTTGATCCCGCAAGCAAGGTGGAGATGGCTAGATGGATCTCGGCACCACGACGGTTGTGGTGGCGTTGATGGTGTAGTCTCCACGAGCATGGCTTCGCCAAGCCAAGCAAGAGGAGAGGGAGAGGAGGGCATGGTGCAGCAGCCCTACGGCTAGGGGTGGTGCAACATCTATGGTGGAGGAGATGTATCTCGCGGCAGCCCTCCGGGAGGGGTGGCGCAAGAGGAGGAGGTGGAGGAGCAAGAGGGGTGCGGCTAGGGTTTTCTTTTGGGGCAGCCCTTTGTGTGCCGCACCCCTCCTCCTTTTATAGGTGGAGGGGGCAAGGGGGGCACGCCCCAAAACCCTCCTAGGGCCGGCGGCTAGGGGAGCCTTGCTTCCCAAGCAAGCCCCCTTAGGGTTAGGGTTGCCCCCTCCCCTCATGGGCCTTTAGCCCATGCCGCATGGGCCCCTTGGGCTAGGTGGTGCGGCTGGCCCTAGGCCAGTCCACCACTCCTATATCCCATGTGGGCCCCATACTCCTATGGGCCCCACTTCTAGACTCCTCTAGAACCTTCTAGAATATTCCGGAACCCTTCCAGAAAATCCCGGAACTTTTCCGATACCTCCGGAAACCACTTTCCTTATATGAATCTTATTCTCCGGACCACTCCGGAACTCCTCGTGATGTCCGGGATCCTATCCGAGACTCCGAATCACCATTCGTTCATTCCATCAATTATCTCATCACTAAACCTAGCTACATCGGAGCGTTAAGTGTGTGACCCTACGGGTTCGAGAACATGCAGACATGATCATATCAATAATCAACAGCGGGACCGGGATGTCCATATTGACTCCTACATATTCAACGAAGTTCCTTTTCGATTGAACCACGATGCCGGAGATTCTTAATCTCATATACGATTCCCTTTGTCTCACCGATATTTAATTTGCCCGAGATTTGATCGTCGATATCTCCATATCTAGTTCTATCTCGTTACCTGGCAAATTCTCTTTACTCGTCCATAATATAGGATCTCCGTGATTAACACTTAATCACATGGTTGCAACCTTTCTGATGCTATATTACCGAGAGGGCCCAGAGATATCTTTTCCGTCACAAGGAAGGACAAATCCCAGTCTTGATTCATGTCACCCAACAAATACCATCGGAGATACCTGAAAGCCACCTTTATAATCACCCAGTTACGAAGTGACGTTTGATGTTCACAAAGCATTCCTCCGGTAAACGGGAGTGACATAACCTCATGGTCTAAGGAAACTATACTTGGCATACTAAAAGTGTTGGCAATAAAACTGTTGTGACACGATAAATTGCAACTCTTTATTATCGGGTCTTGTCCATCACATCATTACTCCTAATGATATGACTCCGTTATCAAGTGACTATAACAAGTCCATGGTTAGGAAACTCTAACCATCTCTTGACTAACGAACTAGTCCGGTAGAGGCTTACTAGGGACACCTGTTTGTTTATATTCCACACATGTATTATGTTTCCGATTAATACAATTATAGCATGGAGAATAAACTATTATCATAAACATGAATATGCTAATAAACCATTTTATTATTGCCTCTAGGGCATATTCCCAACAGTCTCCCACTTGCACTAGAGTCAATAATCTAGTTTACATTTTCTCGATCCAACACTCATGGTGTCTAACACTCACGGAGTCTCAGTGCTGATCATGTTTGCTCGTGGAAGAGGTTCTGTCCATGCTCTGTACTATACAGTTCTTTATGTTCTTTGCAAAACGTCAACGTCACCTAATTTGACATTACTTTATCATCTCATGATAAACCTATTATCATCACATGATAATTCTCATCATCACATGATGAATATAATATATTTGGTTAGAGAGTGAGATTTTCGTTTCCCATTATGCCTACATGACGTATGATCAGTCAAGAGAACTTTCACATAGCATGTGCACCCGGAACTCACTCAGTCTTGAAACAAAATTTCTCAAACCAAAATATCATATCTTTTAATCCTTGAATTAATCATATACTCCTATATGTTGTAGACTCACAAATCGACAGTGCTATCATGTCACTTCGATATTTCCGATCATGCTTTCGCTGCGCTTCTGCTATCATGAGATCCCCAATCTAGTTTGGTTTTATGACTTCAACCAAGTCTACCAATCTCTAGATTCTATTATCTCAACTCCATAAAAAATGACTCCTCATTTAACATGTTCTTCTAACCAAGAACTTGGGTCACATATCGTCAAATACAAACACATGGTTCTTATATGTTTAGTCCTATGAACAATTCATAGCGAATTCTAACATATCCTCCAACCATCATTTTGTACTGAGTTATCAACTCAATGTTTCACCTATTTCTCACAAGCAGATGAACCTTTCTTCTCTTGTTTTATTTTGAACTCCTTCAAAAACTTACTTAGGTTAAACATCATGACATAATGCTTTATCAAACATATCTATCCTCCATAGATACATCCATCTCCATGGATATTTGACGTTTCAAACCAACTTCATAAGTTATACGTTTGTTCCTGACTTATTTACAACATTAATGAAATCTCCATTTCACTCAAACAAGATGTTGTAAACTCCCACTCAAATATACACCATACACATATTAAATTGTGAAACCACTTTGGCTCCCACTCAGAAATATGTTATCATTATATTTGACCATGATTTAACTAGCTCCCACTCAAACATATGTCACCACATATTTTGATCTTGGAAAATAGTTTCTGCTCTAACTTAATATATGTCGCCACATATCTTAATTAGATCACACTCGTGTAATTTCTCGATATTTTGGACACCTCCAAAATTCTTAATTAACTATTAATATCGAGAACTCTTTATACGAAACGCTAGTACTCTACTAGCTTTAAGTTTTATTTATTTTCTACAAAACACCTTTTGAGGAATAAATATGTGAAACATCACTTTCACAAAATCAAGCAACAATTACTTTGTGATTTAAACTTAACATCGAATGACTCTTAGTCACTTTCGTATTTAAGGTTTCTATTTCTTCTTTGTAGTTTTGTAGGTATGTCTTGTTTCTCAAACATGACAAGTAAATCATGAATATTATTTTGTAACCTGACAAAATTTTATATTCTTGAATCCTACTTTTCTTTAGACAAGCTAAACCGAAATTCAATGATCACCATCATCAATTCCTTTATGTGTCAAGTTTTAACCAACATAGCACTTTACATATGTGCCACTTGATACATAAACAAGCAAGGTTTTAGCTTTTCCATTCCATCAATTCTTTTATCAATGAAACCTTTTCACGATAAATCCACTAAAACATTTAACACAATCAACAATTGATTTGTCCCTTTTAGTCTCTCATTGTGGAATCACATTCATAGTCATACTTATGAATATACTACAACATTATTCGCAATAGTCTCTAATTATCTCATAATTAATGAAACCACCTTTTCTCATAACTCATATGAAAAATGTTATGCGAATCATTAAATAGATCCTTATTTATAAACAGAGTGTTATCAAATAAATCTAAATGCTATTATCAAACCCTCGAAATAAAACCCTTCTTTGAGACCACACAATATCAAATAGTGTGTGATTACAATATCTTAGGACATATCAAACTCCTTTGAAATATTCTAAACATTGTAATTTGTGATAACACTTCTCACAAGTCCGCATACTAACATATAACTCAAATATTTTGTCTCTTTTGATCAAATCATAAAGACTCAATTTTCTTGTTAACTTAATATCCTAAACTCCAGAATTTTATTTGATCTCATCAAATATCATAACTCGAATAAATACACCTATTTAATCATTTATGATGGAGTACACAAAATAATGACATCCAACATTTGCTGAAAATACAACCAACACTTGTGTTTATTTTCGGCAATTCATGGCACTCTTCCAAAGGGTGGCATTTTAGTCATACTCCTTACAATAAGGCGCATTGATAAAACATCAAAATGTTTATTCAATCTTTAGCACGACTAAAACAATTGTCATTATTAAGTTTTGGATATTTTAGTATGTCACATATTTTATAAATGTTCAACCAATTTATCATCTAGATTATAATAAGAATAATACACTTATAATCGAAAACTTGTGATTTCCAAAAAGGATTACTCATGAAAATAGAA
Source organism: Puccinellia tenuiflora (assembly GCA_012064385.1). Taxonomy (NCBI): domain Eukaryota; kingdom Viridiplantae; phylum Streptophyta; class Magnoliopsida; order Poales; family Poaceae; genus Puccinellia; species Puccinellia tenuiflora. The sequence continues at coordinate 600,023 of QRDG01000859.1, read as the reverse complement.
CAACCATTGTCTTTAACATGAATAACCGTCTCACATAAGCAAGACACACTAATTAAAATCACACTTAATTCGATTACAACACTTATTCAAATCCTCTAATCCAAAATGATAAATGTAGAGACAGATCGTTGCCAGCATCAACTCCTTGATTGCCACCATTCCTCAACGTCTTCCCATATCCTTTATGCAAACCTCAAGCAGCAGGTTCTGTTTTCATAAAACAGAATGAGTATCAAATACTTATCGGAACCGCCACAATTGCAATTTGGACTTAAACACTTATAACTTGTATATCAATATATACTTTCTGCTTTGTCAACTTCTCTTGCTATGGGTTCCACTTTGACATGACGCAGCCGAGACACAAACTCACAGAAAGTGATCAAATCCCTTCCCATGACCTAGTCTCCGACACAATTCTTGAAGCTGGGGAGAAGCTAGCGTATCACCCCACTATCGCGAAACCGTCATTCATCTCGTGGTTCCAAACAAGCACTAGACGATGATGTATCTTATGCATTATCCTCAGGTGTTGTTCCAAGCAAGTGTTCTCTTCCATCTTGAGTGAAAGAAAACCGTTCAGACATTCGAACCTTACAATTCTAACTTGTGCTGAAAAACTATTTTTCAGCTCATCAACAATCTCCATTGCAATCAAGTTCTTGAATTGTTTACTTAGGTCAGAATTCATGAAGGTGCACATCATCCACTTGACTTTCAAGTAGGCGGTTCAAAACCACTCCATGTACTCTTCATCGCTTGCAGAAATATTTAGGTTTATCTCCTATTGGTTCTTCTAGCACGTAGAGCTGAGCATTGGTGTGTAGGACTTCTTTCAGGACACAGGTACTACTCAACAAAATTTGACCCATCGAGACGCAGTTTTTCAGCAACAAACTGACTACCGTAGTCGACCATGATCTACAAGGATTTTTGCAAAGACATCTGGACTTTTGTTTATGATAATTTCAGTTCATCTTAATGAACTCCCACTAAACTCAACATCTCTCTGGTTGTTTTAGTGACACACGATCCAAATCCACTACACCACAACCGATCATCACGTGAGATGATGTAGCTTCAATGGTGAACATCACCATGTTGATCATATCATCCATATGACTCGTGTTTAGCCTTTCGGCTCTTGTGTTCCGAGGCCATGTCTGTACATGCTAGGCTCGTCAAGGAAACCGTAGTATTTCCGCGTGTGTAAATCTGGCTTACACCCGTTGTATGTGAACGTTGAATCTATCACACCCGATCATCACGTGGTGTCTCAAAACGACGAACTTTCGCAACGGTGCATACTAGGGAAGAACACATCTTGATATTAACATGAGAGATCACCTTATCATGCTACCGTCGCGATCACATCTAAGCATAACAATAAGGTGCATAAAAGGATTAACATCACATGCAATTCATAATTGTGATATGATATGGCCTTTCTTCTTGTGCTTTTGATCTCCATCTCCAAAGCACCGGCATGATCTCCATCTCCGGCATGATCTCCATCATCGTGGCGCCATCACCATGGTTGTCCACCAACTATTGCAACTACAACTAATGCTACTCTTAGCAATAAAGTAAAGCAATTACATGGTGATTCAATGACACGCAGGTCACATAAAATAAAAGACAACCATATGGCTCCTGCCGGTTGCCGTACTCGTCGACATGCAAGTCGCGAAAGATTACAAACATGATCATTGCATACATTATCACAAATCACACATTGGCCATACCACATCACATGACCCCCTCTGCAAAAACAAGTTAGACGTCCTCTACTTTGTTTATGCAATTTTTACGTGGCTTGGGTCAACGAGATAGAACCGTTCTAATCTACGCAAAAACCACAACGGTGATATAGTAGTTGCTTATTTACTCATCCTTTTGAAAGGCCTTCCATTGAAAATTGCATCTTCACTAAAGCAAGAGAAACAGACACCCGCCAGCCACTTATGCAAAACAAGTTGCATGTCAGTCGTGGAACCGGTCTCTCGTGCGTGGACGAGTAAGGTTGGTCCGGGCCGCTTCATCTCACAATACCGCAAAGACGCAAAGTGCACGCGAGAAGGTAGCAACATAAAATATCAACGCCCACAACACTTGTGTTCTAATCGCACCAACATCTACGAATAGATCTAGGCTCTGATACCACTGATGGGGTCGCAGCATAGAAAACAAAAATTTTCCTACGCAACAAGCGGAATAAACCCCAAGGATCTAGATCTATTAGACGAAGGTAGCGAAGATGAGATCCAATCTCTTACCCTCGAAGAACGTTCAAAGCGTTTTGTCGATGCAGGGGTTGGTCTGTCGATCCCCGCAACTAGACTCATCTAGTCGCGAGGAGATGTATTTCCTCGAAGTCCAATTCGACGAGGCGCCACAAGGGGCAGCACCTCCGCGGTATCCACACGTACGGCTCGATGTAGATCTCCTCCTTCTTGATCCCGCAAGCAAGGTGGAGATGGCTAGATGGATCTCGGCACCACGACGGTTGTGGTGGCGTTGATGGTGTAGTCTCCACGAGCATGGCTTCGCCAAGCCAAGCAAGAGGAGAGGGAGAGGAGGGCATGGTGCAGCAGCCCTACGGCTAGGGGTGGTGCAACATCTATGGTGGAGGAGATGTATCTCGCGGCAGCCCTCCGGGAGGGGTGGCGCAAGAGGAGGAGGTGGAGGAGCAAGAGGGGTGCGGCTAGGGTTTTCTTTTGGGGCAGCCCTTTGTGTGCCGCACCCCTCCTCCTTTTATAGGTGGAGGGGGCAAGGGGGGCACGCCCCAAAACCCTCCTAGGGCCGGCGGCTAGGGGAGCCTTGCTTCCCAAGCAAGCCCCCTTAGGGTTAGGGTTGCCCCCTCCCCTCATGGGCCTTTAGCCCATGCCGCATGGGCCCCTTGGGGCTAGGTGGTGCGGCTGGCCCTAGGCCAGTCCACCACTCCTATATCCCATGTGGGCCCCATACTCCTATGGGCCCCACTTCTAGACTCCTCTAGAACCTTCTAGAATATTCCGGAACCCTTCCAGAAAATCCCGGAACTTTTCCGATACCTCCGGAAACCACTTTCCTTATATGAATCTTATTCTCCGGACCACTCCGGAACTCCTCGTGATGTCCAGGATCCTATCCGAGACTCCGAATCACCATTCGTTCATTCCATCAATTATCTCATCACTAAACCTAGCTACATCGGAGCGTTAAGTGTGTGACCCTACGGGTTCGAGAACATGCAGACATGATCATATCAATAATCAACAGCGGGACCGGGATGTCCATATTGACTCCTACATATTCAACGAAGTTCCTTTTCGATTGAACCACGATGCCGGAGATTCTTAATCTCATATACGATTCCCTTTGTCTCACCGATATTTAATTTGCCCGAGATTTGATCGTCGATATCTCCATATCTAGTTCTATCTCGTTACCTGGCAAATTCTCTTTACTCGTCCATAATATAGGATCTCCGTGATTAACACTTAATCACATGGTTGCAACCTTTCTGATGCTATATTACCGAGAGGGCCCAGAGATATCTTTTCCGTCACAAGGAAGGACAAATCCCAGTCTTGATTCATGTCACCCAACAAATACCATCGGAGATACCTGAAAGCCACCTTTATAATCACCCAGTTACGAAGTGACGTTTGATGTTCACAAAGCATTCCTCCGGTAAACGGGAGTGACATAACCTCATGGTCTAAGGAAACTATACTTGGCATACTAAAAGTGTTGGCAATAAAACTGTTGTGACACGATCAATTGCAACTCTTTATTATCGGGTCTTGTCCATCACATCATTACTCCTAATGATATGACTCCGTTATCAAGTGACTATAACAAGTCCATGGTTAGGAAACTCTAACCATCTCTTGACTAACGAACTAGTCCGGTAGAGGCTTACTAGGGACACCTGTTTGTTTATATTCCACACATGTATTATGTTTCCGATTAATACAATTATAGCATGGAGAATAAACTATTATCATAAACATGAATATGCTAATAAACCATTTTATTATTGCCTCTAGGGCATATTCCCAACATCGCCAATTTCGGAGGCGATGCAAGGAACGTCAGGCTCGGTATGAGCACCGATGGACTCAATCCGTTTGGTAACCAGAGTAGCACGCATAGCACCTGGCCCGTGTTTGTATGGCCTTACAACCTTCCCCCGTGGTTGTGCACGAAGCAAAGGTATATACACATGAGTATTCTCATTCAGGGGCCGAAACAAGCAGGTGTCCACATACATACGTATCTCGCGCTGTTGAAAGAGGAGTTAGGGATTAGCTGGATTGTATGAGGGATTAGCTGCTTGGCAAGCGAGAGGTCAACAGGGGCCGATACACTTGCCCAGCTTCGACGGCAGCACCTCCAGCAATAACGTGTCGCCGGTCCTGCTGCCCCCTGTCGTGTCGCCGGTCCTGGTGACCCCACCGGTGCCCCCCCGGCAGGAGAATAATGACAATGCGCACGAGCGCCCGGACAATGATAGGCCGGCCGCCGGCACCGGCGCCCTTGTCTCGACATTAGCCGAGCTCAACGCCATCGACAAGGTAACTAATTAGTTAGTCCGCGACATCTTTTATGACTACATATGCCTTTCATGACTGTCATATCTCATGCATGCATGGTGCCCAACATGTGTTGACTCACAGGACACGCCTTGCATACTCCTACATAGGGTGGGGGCCGGCGGAGAGTTGAAGGAAGTCGCGTTGGCCAAGATAGTACAACCTCTGACCCGCGATATACACAACACTCGAATGAGTGAGGCCGTGATGAAAGTCAATGTCACGGAGGTACTGCCTGAGTTCCGTGACATCGACCCCCCCACGCAACCTCCGGGAGCTGAGAAACACATGAAGCTTGGCGAATGTGGAAAGTGGATGATGGAATGGCCGAAGACCCAGATTCGTCTTGGGGATGTTATTCATGGGGTCGGTCGCACCGGCGGCGCCACCTCGAGGCCTCGGCTCCCGCTCGTTCGGCCCCCGTCGAGGCGGCCGCAAAAAACTATTGCGGAGGAACCGGCACCACAAGTAGCTGTCGCCACCACCTAGAAGGAACCGCCGGTCGCCGCCCCCACCGGCCGGAAGCTACCGCCGGTCGCCGCCACCACCGGCCGGAAGCTACCGCCGGTCGCAGCCACCACCGGCAGGAAGCTACCACCGGTCGTCGCCGCCACCAACCGCCACAAACAGTTGTTGGGAACGTCTTCACCGGTTAGTTCTGACTTTCCGAATTCCCCGACTTTCCGACTTTCCCGACTAACGGATGTGCTATCGTTCATGTTTAGGACAAAGCCGTTGCACCTGAACTTGGTGGCAACGAGGATGATGATAATGATGTCAACCTCGATGACTACATCAACACTGGCGCCTGCAGGGATGATATGTACATGCCTCATGTGGATGAAGAACCCTTCCGCGACCACCGCGGTCAAGCTGCTCGTCCCACTTCATGCACACAACGCCTGGCCTTCACGCCTCCGGATGCCGGCGATCATCAAGCTCCCCCGGGTAACGTTTTCAGCCCTAACACTCTGATGGAAACTGTTAAAGCGGGGTTCACTGCACCCCCACAATCCCCAGAGAAGAAGAACAAGATCAAGAAGCATAGGAAGAGAAAAGGAGCCTCCACCTCTGCGAGCCAGCCAGCTCCTAAGATCCGGGGTCTTGAAGACACGATTCCACCCCGTGCGGATGGCTTCCCCCGAGTTCATGTAGCTGGTGAACCTATCTTGTCTGGGGACTTGCTCCGCCTCGCAGAAGGACCCATGGTTGCTTTGCAGCAAAGTATCTTGTATCTGGAGGAGCAGCTTCTTAAAGAAAAGCATCCGAGTTACCCGGCGTTCGCGGTCCACGTGCCAAAGGAGCTGGTGGACTTCGTCCAGGAAGACCCTGCGGATGTGTTCTTCATCGCGTACGAGGACGTCTTCAAACTCTTTCACACTCAACGGCTGGACTATAACATGGTCCGTCTATATGCGCTCGATATGGCGATGAAGATCAGGAGAGATGCGACCCCGTACGTCGCGATAGTGGATCCTTACTACATGCGCGACAGCCATCTGGAGGAAGGGTCAAAGACAAGGGAAACGGCCAAGGAGTACCTCGTAAGGGTCATGCTGGCCAACAAGAGGAAGACCACCCTTTTTCTGCCTTTCTTTTTCGAGTAAGTACACATCCGCTCGCCACCGTCGTATCTTATGCCTTCTTGTACATTTCTTCCATCGCTGATCCTTTGTCCAACATTCCGTTTCAATTGTGTTGAGCAGGGACAAGTACTGCGCACTCATCTCCGTAGCCCCGAGGTGGTCCATTGCCACTTATTTGGACTCGGGGAATAAATCCACGCCGAGACGATACACCAGAATAAAGGGTGTTCTGGATGACGCTCTCGAGGCCTATGCCCAAAAGGGCGGCCCATTCCATAAGAAGTCGGAATTTTTCACGGATGAAAACACACACAAGTTTCAGCATGGGAGCGGATTCCATTGCATCAAGCAACTGGATGGCAGCGTGAAGGAGGCCTACTACGCCCTCCATCACCTTAAAGGAATTGTCCGGGATTGCGAGAAAACGAAGTTTCCATCGGGTCTCGCAGAATACACCAAATCAGAGGATGCTCTCACCGATGCTGATTACAGAGCAGACTTCCATCGCATCCAGCTGCAGTTGACAACAATCATCCTCGAAAATGTCCTTCACAGATCAGGGGCCTACCACCACCACAGAGGTATTATATATAGAAGTGCATGCGTAGGGTTATCTATTATATATATGCTATGCTATGAAACCCAAATAGGATAGCCATATGATTGTCTTGCCTCTCTACTTAGATGAATAAATTATACTCTATTTTATATCACTAACCTATATATATCCCAATTTATCTTCAGTGTTGTCTCAGAGGAGTATCGAAGAACGACTAGAGGCACAGTATGACACCAGGGAGTGGAGGACGAAACAAGGCTTTCTACCGTTGCCGGAGCCGCGAAAGTAGAGGACTCCGTGATTATGCATGCTCCCGGATCATAATTAGGCGGCGAACACTTGATTTGTAATGTGTATATAGTGTGAAATGTTGAACTTTTGGTTGTATATACATGACTAGCTAATTGTGTTTACATTCGGCACTTTTGTGACTATGTGTATATATATATGTATCTCGATCGGGCCACTAATTAAGTAATATATATGTGTGATGACATATTGATTAATATCATTGTCTGTTTATATACCTATCAAATATACCTGTATTTTCTGTATAAACCTGTATAAATACTATATATACGTGTATTTATACAGCAAAATAAAAAAATACAGTTTTTCTGGTTAACACTTCTGTGGCGCACCTTTTTTAGTTTCTGTGGCGCACCACTTTCTGTGGCGCACCAAGGGCAGTGCGCCACAGAAAGCCTCTCCATAGGGTCCTGGCGACCTATTTCTGTGGCGCACAGACAAGGGGTGCGCCACAGAAAGTTGATATTTCTGTGGCGCATATTCCTGGTGCGCCACAGAAAATATTTTTGTGGCGAGAATTCTGTGGCGCACCAGGCTAGCCCACAGATGCGCCACAGATAAGCAAAATGGTGCGCCACAGATAGCCTATTCTGTGGTAGTGGTAGACCCGCCGGGGCACACATGCCGCTGTTTTCGGGGGGGAATGACCGCCGGAGCACCAGAATCCCACCAAATATTGCATGTGGACCTAGGATATGTGTGGAAGTGTGGTGGAAGGTGTGATTCACCAAATGGTGCAATGCATAGCTCCCCGGTGTGACCTTCCTCACATTCGGGCGATAACACTTAGCAGATTCCTCGATGCGTAGGTGGAAATGTCCCGCTGCGGGTATATCGGGGGCTAGAATGTGCCACATGGTACCAAACCTGGTTTTCATGTGTCTATGGCCTAAACAAACCTAAACCAATGAAAAAGTACATTGGTGGAACCTCGTGCGGAGAAATCTAGGGGGTAGACCCGCCGGGGCACACATGCTGCTGTTTTCGGGGGGGATGACCGCCGGAGCACCGGAATCCCACCAAATATTGCATGTGGACCTAGGATATATGTGGAAGTGTGGTGGAAGGTGTGATTCACAAAATTGTGCAAGGCATAGCTCCCCGGCGTGAACTTCCTCACATTCGGGCGATAACACTTAGCATATTCCTAGACGTGTAGGCTGAAGTGTCCTGCTACGGGTATACCGGAGGCTAGAATGTGCCACATGGTACCAAACCTGGTTTTCNTGTGGCAGGAGCTAGCTATACTCCGTATGAGTAATTGAATATTTTGGAAGTTGTATAAACTTTGTCGATTTTGCAAATATATGATTTTTTTACAGAAGATTTTCTGGTCCTTTCCTTTCTTGACCTCGATTAGCGCGTTTTCCGGATATCCGTTCCGGGCGATCCTGGCGATCTGGGCGCGCCGCCGCTTGCTGGCCGGTTTTGGGCCTGCTCGCCCTCCTCTGGCGTTGAGGAAGTGGTCCGGTCATCGCGTCGTGGGCGTCGGTCCACCCTTGCTCTGGCGGCGTGGTCGGTGGAGCCTTCTGGTTCCCGTTTCTCCTGCCTGGGAGATCTCGTGGCGGTGCCTTCCGGCCTTGACGGGCTCGATGCGGCGCACGTTGCGGTGCGGTCCGCGCTAGCCGCAGTCGAGGACTCGTCGATGGTCGCTGCCGATGAGGGGGAAGTCCGGTGGGTCGCCGCTGCGTTCCGACGCGGATCGCCTCCAGGATTTCTGGGTGGAGGCCGGCTTCCCGTCCCCGTCGTGTCGGGTCTGGGAGCGGAGCTCGGCGGCTAACGAAGGTAGGGTGTTGTCTTCTGTGTGCAGGGATTCGTCGATTGCCGGGAAAATGGTGGTGGAGCCGCCGGGGAGACGCCGTCGCTGCCGTCGTGGGTTGGTGATCGCTCGCTCGCCTCTTCGCGTGGGTCCGTGGCGAGGGCCGCTTCCGCACCGTCGCGCCTCGCCGCCACCGGTCTTGGGAGCCTTCCTCGACTCGGCGTTGTCGGAGTGGTCGGAGAGGTCGTCTGCCGCGGCGTCGGCGAGCGTTTCGACCCCGGCTGCTCCGGTCCGGCCGCTGATCGCGCTCGCGGAGGGAGTTCAAATTTCGGGCAGATGTCAGGTGGTCCACTCGAATCTGGTCGGGTCGGGGTCGACTGTGGGCCGTCCATCGCTATGGAGGCATCTCCACCGTCCACGTCGGCCGTGCCCTTCTTCTGAGGCGCTTCTGCTCCCCGCCGCATCTCGTTTCCGCCCCGCTCTTTCGCCTACGACCGATTCGCCGCCGCCGCCTCCTTCAAGCTCGCCGTCCCGCCTGTGGGTGAGATCCTTCGCGGCAGTCGCTGCGGATCCTCCCCGTGCCATGGCTGGTCTTCCGCGCCCTTCGTCTGCCGGTGATGGTCGGGGCCGCCCGGTGGCTCCCGTGGCGCCTCTCCCTCTTCCTGCGCCTCGGCCGGGGGGGTCCGGCCAACTGCAGGCCGGGGGCTCCTGCCCTTGGTCGGTGGTGCTGCGCCCGGGCTGCCAGCCTGCTGCGCCCGCCGGTCGGGCCGCCTCCGTTCCTGCCGCCTCTTCAGAATCCATCTCGCCAGCCGGGCTTCCCGGCGTACTTGCCGCACCCCGGACAGTACCAGTTCCCCGCTTTGGCGCCGATGCCCCCGCCTATGTATCCGCCGATGCAGCAGCAGCCTCAGTTGGTGCAGCCGGCTGGTCATGGGCCCAGGCCGAAGCGGAAGAAGAAGAAGTCCGGTCAGCAGTCTACGGTTCCGGTCCTGCAGCACGCTCAGTACCTTCAGCTGAACCAGCAGCCGTTGTTGCCGGTTGGGGGCCTTCCGACGTCCCAGCCTCAGTCGGTGCAGCATGTCGTGGATGCGCAGGGACAGGTGGCTGTCGGTGCCGCTACGGTGGTTCCGGTGGATGGTAGCTTGGTTGGTGATCCGCCGGTGACTGAAGCAGGTGTTCTTGCTGTTGCTATGGGTTCGAACATCGGTAAAGGGAAGAAAGCTGGCAAGTGTTGGAAGTGTGCTGTTGATTCTCACTCCACCAAGAGCTGCCCGGTTAAGCACTATTGTCTCGTGTGTGACAATGGGGCACACCCGACGCTCAGGTGCCCGACTCTGCGGCTTCCTATGCCCACTGCTTTTTCTGCTGGTTATGGTACGGAGGAGACTATTTTTTCTCAGCTGCCAGATAGTGTTTACAAGCCGCACTTGGTTCCCTCTAGCTCTCCCACTGCTCTTGTGAGGGTTGCTGGCGTTTCGGTCCCTGCGTCTGCTATCCAGGGTTTGATAGCCAGGATGTGCCCGTCTAGTTTGCCGTGGGAGTGGGAGGCCTTGCCCCATGGTCCTGATGCCTTTCTCATTGGGCTACCTTCGGTTGCGGACTTGCAGAGGATTGATGGCATGCAGATGGGTGTCCCTGGTGTTGCTGCGACTGCCACGGTGTCGGCATGGAAGAGACAGGATGTTCTTCCTATGCGGGTGCTTGAGCAGGTGTGGGTGCATGTTCAGGGCGTTCCCTATCCGGTCCGGCACTTTCTTGGTATCTGGGCGGTTGGTTCTCTTATTGGTACTACTCTGGATGTGGACCTTGTCACACTGCGGAGCCGGGGGCTTGTGCGTATTCTCGTTGCGATGCCCAGCTCGGCGCCGCTGGACAAGCAGCTGGACCAGTCTGGGCCTTACATTGGTACAGCGTGTGTTGTCAAGAGGAAGGAGTTTGCTTTTATTTTCCGTCGTGAGGCCCCGGATTTCCGGCCTGATCCTGAGTTTGTTCCTTTCTTCTGGCGCCGTAAGGGGGATGATGCTGATAGTGACGCTGAGGGTGATGATACTTTGGAGGACATCCCAGAGGGGTCTTTCGATTCAGCGAGCCGGAGAGGGACACAGTCAGCTAACATGGATGTTGATGCTAACCAATCTTCTGGTTCGGCCTCTCATGGGAAGACTGTGACCTCCTCGGATTCTCCTTCCCATAGGTCTTTTGTGGCGATTACCCCTTACAACCCGAACCCACAAACGCCTCGGGGGAGTGAGATCGTGTCTCGGATTCGCCGTGTGTCTCCGGGGCTGTTGCGTGGTCCTGTTGTTGGTTCTTCTTTGGAGGGGGCTGAGCGGGATGGTGTGGTTCTGTCGGTTCCGTCGGACCCGACAGCTATCCCTCCCGTTGGCGTGGCGGAGGATCGGATGGTGGAGGGGTCTACGCACTTCGGCGCGACCATTCTCGAGCTTGGGTCGGCTGCCGGGGTGGCGCCTCTGGCTGCTGCTCCTACGGCCCTCCTGGCTATGGGTGTCTCGACGGTTGGTGAGGGGGGGTCTTCTCCGGCTCTGCCCCCCCAAGCCGACCATGCTGCGGCGTTCGTGGAGATGGGGGTGGTCTCGACCACAACTTCGGCCCCCCCGTCCCCCTCTCCTCCGACGGTTGCTGTTTCGACTGGCGGGCTGGCTGCTACTTCACCTTCGCCGACCCGCCTGTCCGCCCTCTCTGTGACGCCACGCATGACTCCCCCTGCTGATGGGGTCACTCCGATCCGCCGTTGTGCGAGGTTTGGAGTGGCGCTTGATGGGGCGTCAGAGACGGACGAGGATTCGCTCAAGAAGGCCATGCGTCGGAAGGCGGCACGCAACTTGGACTACCTCGGTACGGATTTGAATTCTAAGTCCTTTCTTTCTCTTTCTTCTAATTCCATTCAGTCAAATCTTTCTAGTATAGGTTTTAATTTTGGTAGTTCTAGTTCTCAACCTGATGTGTCGACTAAGATCCTGAGGCATATGGAATATGACCGTCTCACGGTTATTCCTAAAGCGGGATCGGTGTCCACAGCCACCTATTTGGATGATGATGAAGCGAATGCCACAGCAGATGGTCAGCTTTATTCTCATCTGATTGGTGAAGTGTTGGAGGGGGGTTTGGATGATGATGGCCTAAGCTCATTATATGAGTTAAAAGCGTCCAGTCGGAAATCTAAATCGGTCTCCAACAAGTCCCGGCATCGAGCCAATGTGTCCAAATATTCCAAGGTTTCCCAATGAATGGCATGTTTGCAAATAGCAGAGGTCTTGGCGACTTGGCTAAACATTTGCACTTTGCTGATTGTGTTCGGGACCACAATTTGGATTTTTTGGCTATATCCGAGACGGGTCGACGTGAATTTGCTCAATCTCTTTTGAACCGACTTTCGGGCGGTATAGAGTTTGACTGGTACTCGCGTCCCCCTCATGGTCGTTCTGGGGGCATCTTACTTGGCATCAGGACAGAATCCATGGAAGTGTTGGAGGTTACGGATGGTGATTTTCATATTAAAATGCATCTCCGTAATAAATCTGATAACTTCATTTGGAGTCTTGTTGCGGTGTATGGGCCAGCCCAAGAGGTGGCGAAGACTGCTTTCCTTTGCGAAATGGTCAATTTGGCAAAGGATAACCCGCACCCTTGATCATTGGTGGGGATTTCAATTTGCTGCGTTTTCCTTTTGAGAAGAGTAAGGGTCGGTTTGACAACCGTTGGCCTCTGTTGTTCAATGCAGTCATTGACAGCTTGGACTTACGAGAGATTACAATGGTGGGGAGACAGTTCACTTGGGCTAATTCTCTCCCTGAACCCACATATGAGAAACTAGACCGTGTACTGATGGATACGGATTGGGAATCGAAATTCCCGCTGGTATCGGTACGGGCTCTAGAACGTATTGAGGGTTTGTCAGACCATGCTCCCATTCTTTTGACCTTTGGAACTCCTAGATCACGGTGTAAGCCTCGGTTCAAATTTGAGCTTGGTTGGCTGCATCGCGAGGGATTTCATGATTTGGTTAAAAGAATTTGGGAAAGACCGGTCATGGGTGATACGCCGATCCAGCGATGGAATAATAAGATACGTGCATTACGCACACACCTCGCTGGCTGGGCGCGTCATACTGCTGGTTTACTTAAAAAGGAGAAGGAACGACTTGCCTCGATCATTGATGCTCTAGAAGCATTAGCAGAAGTTCGGTTGCTATCTGAGCATGAGATAGAGCTCAAAAGCCAATCTAATGCTCAGGTGGCAAAACTCCTGCGCGAGGAAGAGTTAAAATGGTACCAACGTTCCAAAGCACAATTCATTCTGGAAGGGGACTCGAATACTCGTTATTTTCATAGTATTGCCAATGGCAGACACAGGAAAAAACGGATTCACTCCCTTGTCCAGGATGAGGGAACGATTGAGGGCCAAGAACAACTCAAGTCGTACATTACAAATTACTATAAGGGTTTGTTCGGTGCTCCGGATGAAGGGAACTTCACTCTGGACGAGGACCAAACAGAGGATATTCCCCAGGTTTCAGATGTGGAGAACAACCTACTCACTAAACCCTACTCTGAGGAGGAAGTGAGGTTGGCGGTTTTTCAAATGAAACATAATTCTGCCCCTGGACCTGATGGCTTCCCGGCTGAGTTTTATCAGAATTTTTGGGATGTTATCTAAGTCTGATCTACTGCAACTGTTTGCCTGCCTGCACTATGGGCAGCTTAGAGTTGTTTCGTCTCAATTTTGGGGAGATTATTTTATTACCTAAGGTTAACGAGGCAGAAAGGATACAACAATTTAGACCCATATGCCTCTAACGTTAGTTTTAAAATTTTCACCAAAGTGGCTACGATTCGACTTAACAGTGTGGCTGATCATGTAGTGCGACCGTCTCAGATCGGCTTTCATGCAAGGACGCAACATCCTTGACGGTGTTGCCATCCTATACAGAGACGGTTCATGAGCTACATAGGAAAAGATTGAATGGGGTAATTCTCAAAATCGATTTCGAGAAAGCTTACGATAAAGTCAAACTGGTCTTTCATTCAGCAAACACTCCGGATGAAAGGCTTCTCTCCGGAGTGGTGTGCACGTTAATTGATAGCTTTGTTTTGGGAGGGAGTGTTGCCATCAAAGTCAATGATGACACTGGCAAATACTTTCAAACGAAAAAAGGTCTAAGACAGGGTGACCCATTATCGCCAATACTATTTAATATAGTGGCTGATATGTTGGCTATCTTGATCGAACGCGCTAAATCCGAGGGTCCAAATTGAAGGAGTGATTCCGCATCTTGTTGATGGTGGTCTTTCAATTCTTCAATATGATGACGATACGATTCTTTTTATGGAACATGACTTTGAAAAAGCTCGAAACCTAAAGTTAATTTTGGCTGCTTTTGAGCAACTTTCGAGTCTTAAGATAAATTTCCACAAAAGTGAATTGTTTTGTTTTGGTGATGCTCCTGATGACGCTGCCTTGTATGCTGAACTTTATGGCTGTGTGCAAGGTCAATTTCCTATCAACTATTTGGGTATTCCGATTCATTTTCGGAAACTTACAAATGCTGAATGGAAAAAGGTGGAGGAAAGACTGCAAATACGTTTAAATAGTTGGAAAGGCATACTCCTATCTCTAGGAGGAAGATTGGTTCTCATAAATTCGGTACTAACCAACATGGTACTGTACATGATTTCATTCTTCCAATTACCCAAAGGAATTTTAAGAAGACTGGATTATTTCCGGTCTAGATTCTTTTGGCAAGGGGATTGTGAGAAGAAGAAATATCGGTTGGATAAATGGAGTGTGGTCTGTAGTCCTAAAGACCAAGGAGGGCTCGGTATTCATGACCTTGAGTTCAAGAACAGAGCCTTACTTGGTAAATGGCTGTTCAAACTTCTATCTGAGGATGGAGTTTGGCAGACCCTCCTTAGGAGGAAATATGTGGGGGATCAAGCTGTCTCTCATGTTATTTGGAAACCTGGTGATTCACACTTCTGGGCTGGCCTAATGGCTACACAGACGTATTTTTTCCCATATGGATCTTTCTCAATTAGGGATGGTTCGGAAATTCGTTTCTGGGAGGACAAATGGCTGGGCCCGTCTACCCTCAAAGAACAATATCCGACTCTTTACTCGATTGTTCGTCACAAAAGCGATACGCTTGCGAAGGTGCTAGGTTCCTCCCCACCAGATGTGTCGTTCAGAAGAAGTTTACTTGGAACAAGGCCGGCATCCTGGAATGCCTTGCTTCTCCGTTGGGACTCTGTCCAACTGTCGGAAGGTCCAGATAGATTTCGATGGAATCCTACGAAGAATGGTAAATTCTCAGTGGATTCGATGTATAGAGCTTTAATTCTTCCCGATGTGCCAGTCGATACTAAAGAAAGTAATAAAATTTGGAAGATGAAGATCCCTCTTAAAACTAAAGTTTTTGTGTGGTATCTTCGTCGGGGTGTAATTCTTACAAAGGATAACCTTGCTAAGCGTAATTGGCAAGGAAGCAAAAAATGTGTGTTCTGTCAAAATGACGAGTCCATTGCACATTTATTCTTCCATTGCGAGTTCGCTAGGTCTATATGGTTAGCTGTCCAGATAGGTTCTACCTTACATCCACCACGCTCGGTTGCAAACTTTTTGGCAACTGGTTGAATGATGTCGATCCTAGGTTTAAACTCTTCTGTAGGATGGGTGCGATTGCCGTTATTTGGTCGCTCTGGCTATGTAGAAATGACAAGGTTTTTAATGAAAAATTGCTTCTATTATGCAGGTTATTTACCGGTGCACGACGACGCTACGATCATGGTAGGCCCTGCAGCGGGTAGAGCACCGAGACTTGTTTTTGGAGGTAGCGTTGAGACTGGAGGTTGCGGCCAGGAAGTTACTATCCCGGCATGAGTGGCAACATAGACTCCGGATTGACCTGCCTATGCTATATGCGGATTTTTCAATTTCTCATCATGATATGTATTTCGCCTTTTTCTTTTATGTTGTGAACTTGTGCCGAGTGACTTTGGGGCTGTGTGCATCTTAGCTATGCAGAGGCCGGGTGTAATGCTTAAACCTTTTAAGTAATAAAATCCATTTATCGAAAAAAAAGGACATGACTGAATGAGCACCACAAGACCCTTCTGTGTGAAGCCCATTTCTGATGGATATTCAGGAGCACAACCTGCAAATGTGAGCTCAACAGTCTGAAGCATAGGACAGCTGAGAGCCAGAGCCTTAAGGCTATTATCAGTAAATACCGTCCGGAAATCACCAGCATAGAACTGAGGATCCAGCCAAAGTGAGATGCTTTTAAGGTTGTTGCAGTTCTGAGATAACGCAATCATGTCATTGTCGTTTAGGCCCCGGACATACTCCAAGCATAGCTTCTCCAGTGCTTTGCACCTCCCCAGGAGAAAACGAAGTCCTTTTCACCTCCCCAGGAAAGCGAAAGCTGTGGTTGCTTCAGGAGAGGGGAGCAAAGGAACAGCCTCAACCCCTGCTTCATCTGCTTCTACTGGTTCTGAAGCTGCTGCAAGTGAGAAAAATGAGCAATATGCTGAGGTTATTTGCTACAACTGTGGGGAACCATGTCAGGATCCTACTTGGTAGCTAGGGAAAATAGGCATGAATTGAAGCAAGAATTTCTAGATCTAGGTACTAGAAAGGAAGAACTGGAAGGGAAAGTGCAAGAAAAGTAAAGGCAAGGTAAAGGTAGTTTTAGGTTTTTGATAGCTCGTGCCACCCATCCACCCTCTCCCCAGCTTATATACCCGCTGGAGACCACGAGTTTAGTTTAAGAAGTTATTACAAAGCCAATCATAGAGGCTAATACAAATGATAACAGCGGATCACAGCCGCATGCGCGAAACGGTATCTTTGACTCTCAGCCGTTGGAGCTACACAAGTCATGCTTGTCGCTGAACAGAGAACGGGTCCTGACATTACCGGCCGCTGGACACAAGACTTCAAGGCTTGAAAGACGAAAATGTCGCTTGAATAAACTTAGCATCTTCCTAGGTGGCTTCCGTCGGCGACAAATTCTCCCAATGCACCAACCATTGAGGCACTGCAACATCGTAAGCACCTGCAGAACGAGGAATTTGTCGACGTTGAAGAACAGCTAATGGGAATACCTTGATCTTACCATCTTCAGTTAGGAGTGACAGAGTAGGATTTGGCACCGCGGCAGGACCCAGGTGTTTCTTCAACTGATTGACATGGAATACATCATGCAGTTTGGTACCTTCAGGCAGCTGGAGTTTATAAGCAACTCTTCCCACTTTGGCCAATATTCTGAAGGGAACGTAGTACTTTGATGATAATTTGAGGGAATTCCGCAGACCTAGAGCAGTTTCACGATATGGTTGCATGTTTAAATACACCATTTCTCCTACACGCGTTCAGTTCTGTTTCGATCAGCAAACTTCTTCATTCTTTGCTGGGCTTGGGCAAGGTTGTGCTGCAATGTCTTCATCATGTTTTCCTGTTCTTGAATTGTTACCTCTGTCTCAGGTGAGACATTGCATGGTAGAGCCATTTCACCAATCTGAGGAGGGGCATAGCCATACAAGGCTTCGAAAGGAGTTGTTTTAATTGCTGTGTGATACGAACAATTGTACCACCACTCCGCTGCAGGAATCCATTGGGCCCATTTCTTAGGTTCCTTGAATACCATGCTTCTCAAATATTGCTCAAGGCATTGGTTCACTCTTTCTGTCTGGCCATCAGATTCTGGGTGATAGGCTGAACTGAATTTCAGTTGAACTTGCATTGCTGAAAAGATTTCTTGCCAGAGTTTGCTAGTAAATATTCGATCTCTGTCTGTCACAATAGCCTGAGGAAACCCATGCAATTTGTGTATATTGTCCATGAACAGTTGCCTGACAGTTTGGATAGTGAATGGATGTGAAAGGGGAAGAAAATGAGCATATTTTGTTAGTCTGTCAACCACCACTAATATATCATCTTTGCCTTTTGATTTTGGCAGCCCTTCGATAAAATCCATACTAATTTCTGCCCATTTTTGTTTTGGTATTTTGAGAGGGTCCAGCAGGCCAGGATAATGAACATGTTCAGTTTTTGATATTTGGCAAATAGGACAGTGAGATACCTTCTCAGCAACAAACTTCTTCATATTGGGCCAATAAAAGAGTTGCTTGAGTCTATGTAATGTAACCCTCTGGCCAGAGTGTCCTCCAAAGCTAGATGAGTGGAATGTCTCAAATAGAGCAGACTTGAATTGGTTGCTGTCTCCTATCACAATTCTATTTTTATACCTTAATATGCCAGCTGACAAGGTATATTTAGGGTGACAGGAGGGATTGAGTGCAAGCTCTTGTAATAACTGAATGCATTTAGCATCTGTTGCATAAGTGGCTTCAACATCTTCTATCCACTTTGGTATCATTGTAGCAATTGCTTGGCAAGATTGTTCAGCATGTAATTCAGTCTTTCTGGATAGGGCATCTGCTACTTTGTTTTCAATTCCTTTCTTGTATTCTATCACATAGTCAAATTCCAACAGCTTCAACATCAGCTTGTGTTGGATTCCCTCTAACAATCTCTGACTGGATAGGTATTTCAGGCTTTTTTGATCTGTTTTAATCACTAACTTGTGCCCCAGAAGGTAATGCCTCCATTTCTTTAGAGCTTCTAGGATTGCAATAGCCTCCTTCTCGTAGATAGATTGAGCCGCAGCTTTCACACCAAGGCTTTTGCTGAAGAAAGCAATAGGTCTGCCCATTTGCATCAGCACTGCTCCAATTCCGAATCCAGAGGCATCTGTTTCCAGAACAAAGGGAAGTTCAAAGTTTGGAAGGGCCAGAACTGGTGGACTAGGCATAGCTGCCTTGAGAGCCCTAAATGCCTTTTCTTGATCCTCTCACCACATAAATGCATTCTTTTTCAATGCCTCATGCAAGGGCTTACAAATCAAAGCATAGAATTGGATAAATCTTCTATAATACCCAGTCAGACCAAGGAATGCCCTGAGTTCAGTGATAGTTGTTGGTACCCTCCAATTAAGGATATCTTGGATTTTTGCTGGATCAGTAGCTAATCCTTTGGCAGACAAAATATGGCCTAGGTACTCAACAGAAGCTGTGAAGAATATGCATTTGGAGAGCATGGCCTTCAATTGGTTTTCTTTGAGAACCTATAAGACTGTTTTCAGGTGGGCATGGTGTTCTTCTTCAGTTTTGCTATACACCAATATATCATCAAAGAATACAAGCACAAACTTTCTTAAGTACTTAGAGAAAATGGAATTCATTAATTGATGGAATGTAGCTGGCGCATTTGTGAGGCCGAATGGCATGACTAGATATTCATAATGGCCTGTATGGGTTCTGAAAGCAGTTTTACTGATGTCCTTGTCGTGCATTCTGATCTGGTGATATCCCGAACGCAAATCCAATTTGGAAAATATTGTTGCACCGTGGAGCTCATCCAACAAGTCTTCAATTACTGGGATTGGGTATTTATTTTTAATTGTGATAGCATTGAGCTGCCGAAAGTCACTACACAGCCGCCAGGACTTATCTTTCTTCGACACAATAATGGCAGGAGAAGAATAAGGACTTGTGCTATTTCTGATTTCATTGTTTTTGAGCATTTCTTTAATTAATCCCTCCACAATATATTTCTGTCTGTGGGGTATCCTATAAGGCCGAATATTTGGAGGTGTTGTCCCTTCCTTGATAGGTATTTGATGATCACAAGGTCTTGTAGGAGGTAACCCAACTCGTGCTTGGAACAGATCATCATACTCTGTTAATAACCTTTGAGCTTTTGGGGGAATTTCTGAAGTCATTTGCTTCTTTGCTTCCCTTTCAGGATGCATTAATAATAGCTGTACTAGGTAGCCAGATGTGCCTTTCTTCAAAATATTTGAGCATTGCTTGGCTGAAATTATGTTGTCTTTCTTGAGCTGGAGATGGTCACCGAAAGTCAGTTCTTTGGCGCCCACAGTAATTGTTAGAGTTCTCTGAATCCAGTCAAACTTTGTAGGGTTATATTGTTTCAACCAGCTAACTCCCAGTACAACATCATAGGCTTTGAGGGGAAGGACTTTGAAATCACTCTTAAACTTTTGTCTTTGGATGGTATAATTGCAATTGTTGATAATTGCATCTGATACCAGCTATCCTCCTCCAGCTACAGTGACCTTTCTTGCAATAGTGGGCTACATTTTCAATTTTTGCTGCAATGCAAACTCTCCGTCAATAAAAGTGTTGGAGCTGCCAGAATCCACCAGTGCCATTGCTTGAACTCCTCCAATAATAATCAATAAGGAAATGGTTTCATTGCCAGAGATGCCTTGCACAGCCTCAGCCGACACAGACATCAGTTGTTCCTGTTGTTCAGGCTGTACGATTTCTTGCTCTTGTGTTGGTTCTTCATTGTCCTCATTTGAGTGGCCCTGTAGTTCAATTGCATGTAGCACACTCTTCATGCCTGCACACTTATGGCCAAAAGTCCAATTGTCAGGACAGTACCAGCATTTACCCTTTTCTTTAGGTCTGTCCCCTGGATTTCTAGGCTTGTTGTCTCTAGGCAGGGCCATGTTGTTAGCATTTTGTGAAGGAATTCCTCTATTGTTGCTAACTCCTAGGAACCTCTTGGTGTTGCTTAACAAGGACTTTTCCTGTTGTTTGGCAAACCAATATGCTGCTCGCAGTGTGGCAGGTTTGTGGCACTTTGTATCATGTTTGATAGTTTCCTTCAGGCCACTTAAGAATCTTAATAAGAAGAAACTTTCTGGCAGATAACTATGATCTCTTCTCATTAGTGCCATCCAATCTTCAAACTGGTCAATGTAATTGTCGACAGTATTTATTTGTTGCAATAACTGACACTGTTCCATTGATTCGTCAGCTCCTGGTCCAGGGAACCATTCACATATCAAAGTGCAGAATTGATTCCAATTCATAAGGTACACCTGGTAATCTGAGCTGTTCAACCAAGTTTTAGCTCTGCCATGGATGTGGGCATTTGCCCATTTCACTTTGTTTTCATTCTCAATACCTGCCAACTCAAAAATGCTTTCACACTCCTGCACCCAACTGACAGCATTGTCTCCGCTGAAAATAGGTAGTTCCACACTTGGAGTTCTGATATGAGGTTCTTGTTGATTGTTGTACCTTGTTTCTGTTTGAGGATTGCCTGCTGACTGTGACCTGTTGCCCTCTCTGCCGAATTGCTCTTGATGATGTGCCACCGGCATGTGCTGAATAGGAGGTGGGTAAGTAGTAAAGGTGGGCGGTGTATAAGTGTATGTTGGTGGTGGAATTGGCTGATGGTATTGTTGTTGGTACTGGTAATTGTATTGCTAAGGAACTGGGGCTGTAAACGGTGGCGAAAAATATGGTTGTGAATTTGGAATTTGGTAAGGTGTCTGGTTATAGGCTTGTGGCTGGTGTTGTGTGTATTGGTGTGGGTGGGTGTGGGGGTTTGTTGTCTGAAAAATTTGGTTGTTTGGTGGTATGTGGGATGGCTGGAACATGTTTGTAGTGGAAAAAGGTTGGGAATTTAGGTTAATCTATGGCTGGTGTGTGGTTGGCGTGTGAAGGAAGGTTGGCTGCGGAAGTTGGCTGGGATGGGGATATGGGGGAACAGAGGCCGAGCGAGAAGGATTGCTTCTCGTCAGGTTAGAAGATCCCGTGGGCGGTGTTTGTACTTCCACGATAGGGCTCAAAGTCGTGTTCAGATGCGATGGTGTGCTGAAATCCAAGCCACTGCAGCTCGGTGGCGGCTGCCCTGACTCTCTGGCGAACCCTTGGTTCTGAATCGGAAACCCCAACTGCTCTACCATTTTGGTAAGTTTGGATATATTACCTTGGATATCGTCCACTGATTCCTGCTGTCGATCCAAGCGCCTGCTGATGTTCAATACCTCGCGGGGCAAGCAGGCGCTGATTTCCTGTTCTTCTGCCGCCTGCTGTTCCGCCGCTTCCAGCAACGCCGCCTCCTCTGCAGCGGTATCCAATGCCTCCTGGGAGCGAGTCCGCACCAGCGACATCTAGGCGAAAAGGCGAGCCTTGCGAATCCAAGGATCCCTCAGCACATTCAGGGAATTTTACACTCGAATCAAGGCGATCGAGCAACCCCTCGAACGAAAAAAAAATTTGGTGGAAAAAAGAGTGCTCTGATACCAATTGTCATGATCCTACTTGATAGCTAGGGAAAATAGGCATGAATTGAAGCTAGAATTTCTAGATCTAGGTACTGGAAAGGAAGAACTGGAAGGGAAAGTGCAAGAAAAGTAAAGGCAAGGTAAAGGTAGTTTTAGGTTTTTGATAGCTCGTGCCATCCATCCACCCTCTCCCCAGCTTATATACCCGCTGGAGACCACGAGTTTAGTTTAAGAAGTTATTACAAAGCCAATCATTAGAGGCTAATACAAATGATAACAGTGAATCGCAGCCGCATACGCGAAACGGTATCTTTGACTCTCAGCCATTGGATCTACAGGAGTCATGCTTGTCGCTGAACAGAGAACGGGTCCTGACAAACCATGCCACCACAAAGCAGCTTGTACCTCCCCAAAATGATGTTTCATCTGCAGCTCTACTGAGCACGAGGTCGAAAACTGCCCTGTTAGGAAGCAGCCGCAACAGTTGGCTAAATTTGTTGGAAGTGCAACACCTGGTTTGGGATTTTACGATATTGAGTTGCCATTCCAGCTAACTAAAGTCCCCCCTCCCAAAAATGTGGGCCTAGTATACATTGATGTAGGAGAGATCACAAAGGAGGAGCTATACAAGGATCTGGCTACAATTTACAAAACAAACTGGCATTGGCAGATAAGACAGCTTGATAAATGGACTTACCTTGTTAAATTTCCACCACATATAAAAGTTGAGGAAGTTGCTGGCTACCCTAGCTTTGGTCTGCCAAAGGAAGGAGTCTATGTAAATGTACATGCCTGGAATGGTGAGCTGGATTTCTATCAATCCCTCCAGGAAGTATGGGTCCAGATCAGAGGACTAAACCAACCCTAGTGCAAATGAACTACCCTCATGCAATTTGCCACTGCCTTTGGGATCATGCTTGATGTGGACCGGAATGGGATGTTCAAGAGCTTCTATGAGATAGTCAGGGTCAAGATCAAGTGTAGGGATCATACAAAAATCCCCCCAGCTAGGGTTTTTGAGGTTCAAGGCAACTTGTATGAGATAAAATTTACTGTTGAAGGTCCTAATTCCGCTGTCAACGCTGAAGGTGAAGAAGCAGATGACACACTGCATCCCCCAAACCCAAATGAACATGAGGATCAGCAGGGCAACACTGACGGACACAAGGAGATGGAAACTGACAAGAACACCCCACCTTAGAAAACATCTAGCAAGGAGAACCCTGCACCTGGTGCTTCTGGGAGTAACACAACAAACAAACATAGAACCGTCAGCTTGGAGAAACTGTCTAACAAAGCCCAAGAAATCGCTTCTGCTTACAAGAACACCAGAGACCAGGATGGTGCCAGCAAGCTCATCCCTATTGAGGACGCTGAGGAGGTATCTGCAAGAGAGAAAGTTTTGAAATGGATCAATGAAGTGCAAGCTCCATATGAAAGTTGTATCAACCCGCTCCAGGAGATGGAACTAACTCAAGAAGGGGAATTCTTCTATGCAGACCCTGACAGAGAAGAGCAAGACAGTCACACAGAAGTTGATGTTCCTGTTGTACAGCAAGCAAAGATGACTGAGAAAATCTGGGGATCTGTTTGTGGTACTAGGAAGAGCACTAGACACAATGCAGCTGGGAAGACAGTCCTCCAGATGGCTCAGGAGAGGATGAAGGAAAAGAACCTTGAGATCAACATACCTGCTGCTTCAAAGCTCAAAGGTATGGCTAAAGCAAATCCTTTCTCTGTTCTTTCTTCTTATTCTTTACACATTATTGCTGACACTGTGGGAGTCAACATTCCTTCTCTAGAAGATATTGTTTCTGTGAACTCTAGTGCTAGCCTAGATAAAATATCTCATGCTTCAAATGATATTTGTACTTGTCGTGGGTATGGGACACGGGTACCAGCATGGAAGATTAACGTGGCCCATCAGGGGGAAGCCCAGCAGGCCGACTCCAAGTCAGAGTAGGACAAGGACTCACCTTGCCGACTCCTAATAGATTAGCCGTGTCCTACAAGGACTCAACTTGTAACCCGGCCCTCCACCTTTATAAGGAGGAGCCGGGAGCACCAAGAGAACTAAGACAGACGGGAAAGAGCCCGATAGATTAGACAAGTCCAACAAAGAGAATAGAGGAGTCGTCCCACAATACGGCGACTTCCATCAAGCGACTCAGACGCATCAAGTTCTTCATCAACGCGGCCGCGGCGGCTCAACATCAACATTGCCCCCTCCCACGACCTAACTCCTCCCTCGACCTAACTCCTCCCCCGTGCGTCCAGCCCCTTTTGTCTCCTTTATAATGGTGTATCAGTACATCAAGCAGGGTTGCTTTGCACCATTATAGTAAACTGTATGTAGATGTAATTATTCTATATGGAGATGCCAAACTTTATCCTAACCAGTACATTATGCTTGATGTAGTTACGGTCTGTTCATGATTTAATATGGAAGAGAGAAAACATGATAGAACTCTTTGTAGGCTGATATGGCCTTATAAAAAACTGTATTTTGATGATATATTTCTCTCCTTTTTTACAGTTCTAATCAGAAGATTGGTTTATTTTTTAGGCTTACACTACCTCTTAAATACTTTATTATTTAGCATGCTGCCAATCTCGGTGCATTTGACTATTATTTTCTACTTTGCCGCAATGAGGAGATAAAACCTACAAGCTGTCGGGGTGTAGAAACTTAAAATGTTTGTAGCGCGGGTCAGAACTAGGAGGGGGAAGTCTGAATCTGAAGGGGAAGCTGGAAGAGATGGTGAGGTGATGGTCTGAAACAACAAAGCTTCAAGCTGTCAAATAAGGTAATTCTAATTTTGTGAAGCTACTCTTTGAGAAAGCAAAGTTTTTCCTAGGAAGTAAATGGCTTATGATGGTTATCAGATGCCAACCATTGCTGTAAGAGCATGTCCAAGAATTTTTTGTGTTCCTCTTAGTAGCCTTGTTATTGTACTTGGTTGAGCATTTTGTGCGTGCAACAGTACAAGCTTGGTAGAGACAGGACCCATGTCCATGTGATTTGAGGTACTTGATGATACATTTTTTTTCCTAAACATATGCTCCATGCTTGCAGAAAAATAATTATGTTGTCTACATTTACCAGCTTGTGCTTATTTTATTGGTTTATTGGTGGTATTAGCTGCAGTCAAACCAGTGCATTCATTGATGAGCTCACTTTTATGAGTTTGTGAGTAGTTCGCATAGATTTAGTAACAACTGAAGAGTGACCTACTTGCATGGTTATAAAGGAGTCATACTTTGTAGCTGGGCAGGTAAGACCTGAGGTGCCATGTCAATTTGGCATAATTGAAGTTTGTTCGAGTAGTCCAAGAGATGGGACTTGGTTACACTAAGCTCAATGATAATGACTTAAATTTGAGCATAGTCCGGACAAGGTTAATAAACTCTGTAGTAAAAAAGAGCAAGTGTTCTGGAGGACCTCTTACTAAAATAAATACTACTACCTCTGTCCATTAAAAATAGCTTCCTAAAACGTCTTACATTAAAAACGGAGGGAGTAGGTGTCAGTTTAATTAATCCTGTTCATATAGCATGTGAAATGATCTCTTCACAAATATGCCCCCAAAGAATTCAGTGTCAGATGCGCCCTTTGTTTTGATTATGGAATTGTACCCAGTTATTTTGTATGATTGCCCGCTATCTAAAACCTAAGGCAAAGTCTCTCCTACATTATGGATGTGCAATTATAACTATTTTTTATTCAGTTTATTTTCTTTTGATTCAGTTTATTGTCTACATTATATCAACTAATTAATGGTTTGAGATATCTATTTTCTGTTCCACTGAGCATTGATTTCTTCAACTATCATGATTGTTAATTACATAATGGCATGATAATATTTCATTAGTAGATGTTACCAATTGATGATGTGTTTCTGGTACAGAATAAAGGAGCTGAAGTCATCATCAATTCATCATTAACATACTGGGTATTCTTCTCTCAGCCGCATTTCAGTTGTAGCTGAAACTTAGCATTCATCGTTGTCTTCCACATTCCCTATGATGCTCGAATGTCTATGGTTCTGAAAGCATTGCAAATTCGTGGAGAGATGTACTTTATTTCATGCTAATATACTAGATCTCTGTAACATTTATTTTTCTTGCTGATGATAACAGATGACACTATAATTCATTCTGGAGAGGATATTTACGATCATACTTGCAAAGTATTATTGGTTCTGATTTTTGATCTTCATTCTAGAACAAATAGCTCTAGAAAGTTGAAGTTCTGAAATTTTGTGGGCGTCAAGTTTCGAATATATATCAAACTATGTAACAATTGAATTTATTATTTTGCAATTTTCTATTTTGGGCATTACACGGTTTTTTTCGCAAGTGATCAATAATGATTGATCCCGTAATGTTGATGCACCTTCTGAAATTGCAAACTTGTCTTTTTATGTTATATTTTATGCGTACTATCTTCACAACATCCAATTGTGACCAGATGGTCAAAAAACCGATAGTGTTGTGCCAAAATGCCTATAATTTTACCACAACGGCCATGTTGTGCCAAAACGCCTAAAATTTTACCACGACTGCCACGTTGTGCCAAAACGACGACATGCCCTCTGCAGCGCACACTGGAGCAGCCAGGATGGAAACCACACTCTCTATGGTGGACACAAGGTCTCCATTCATCCGCTCCGTCCAGAAACTTGTCTCAGATCTACTGGCCCTCATCAACACCTCTGCAAGTAAAATTCGACGCGTAACACGAGCGGTATGCATTTCATGTACAAGGTAAGAATAAGAAATTTAGAAATAAGAGCCAACATAAAAAATCAGAGAAACATCACACTGAAAACCAATACAAAAAACAATGACAGTTAACGGCACCATCCTTAGCGACTGCCGGAGCTGCCACCGCAAGCTTCGTCGACCACCATCTCGGTCACCGGAGGCACAACTTGAGCCACGGCAACTTCGCCAACGCCATTAGCCAAACCACGAGCAATAACATGCACGTCATCATGCTACGGAGGGACAACCTCACCCCCACCGACATCAACAACAAGCCCCCTTGCACCATCTCCATCACATCAATTTCACTCTGAACAGTCTAACACGAGGACAGACAAAAAAAGAAGAAAACATGGTGATAATTGAGACGGAGCAGCCGAGGAGACCATTATATACCGCACAAGTCACACCCTGCCGTTTCCAGCAACAAAAAAAAAAAACTACATGCGGGTGATAAGTGGACGGCACGACAACAACAGTTGCATGACCCGACCAACACGTGCAAACCACACGGCCACCATGCACACTCACCACACCGACCAGTCAAACCACACCATACAAACATGCTGAATAACAAAAAAAAATAGATACACAAATCCTACCAAACAGGTGATGCAAGGACGAAAAAACGACGACGCGGTGAAGCGCGCTGATTCGTCTAGTAAAACAAATAGATCCGGGTGCTACTAGGACTCGTGAGAGTCAGCGTAAGAAAGGAAAAACAGGAGCCATCCAGCCTAGTGCATACATATGCCGCTCCACCATCTCCGACTTCAAAAAAGCCGACTCCCGTCCGACTTCAAAAAAGCCGACTCTCGTCTGCATCTGTACCGACGTCAACGAGTCAAATTCAAGAGAAAAAACAAGCTAAGTCGTCTCTTTTTATTTAAAATTTATATTTTATTTTTCCAGTCAGTTAAATAAAGTCAACACCTTTGAGTTAATCTCGGGGGCTATTAATTCTTCTGAGTCGTAAGGTTGCCAAAGAGGACTAAGTGCCATGAGCGCAGTCCAAACATAGGTATCCTGGCTCAGGAGATGGACGTTCGTTTCTTTACTAAGTCAGATGCGAAACGCAATAGACCAAGTAGTGCGTATGAACAAAGCCAGATTGACTCTGAAGCACAGAGGCCTTTGTCGACAGAGCAAATCATATTTGCATGAAAAAAGTCGCCGCGAAATCCTACTTAGTCGAGTCGAACGATTAATCATTTGAACAAAAATAAAGCAAATCGTTGTGATATCTATTTATATTTTTTTCATACATCACGAACAGTGTAATGCATATACAAGTTTTATTTCAGGTACCTCAAAAGGAGTCCCGAGTTGCTGCAGGCAAACAACCCGGCACTCGGGGGCTACAACGTTCAAAGCTAAGAAAAGGAGTTATACATCAAAGAGTCCTGAGTCGTTGCAGGCAAACGACCCGGCCCTCGGGGGCTACATCATTTGAAGATTACGAGTTAACAATACAACCTCCAAGCTGTCACAAGTTAACAACTCGGCGCTTGGGGGCTACATATACTGGTGTAAACAAGCTTGAGAGAAGAGAAGCAGCTTGTCAAAAGAACCCGGAGAAAAATTCCGACTCGCATCAAAACAAGACGGCAGTAGAAGTCGGCAACGCCTACATCGACGACTCGGCAACGTCTACATCAACAACTCGGCAACATCTACGCCTACAACCCTGGAATGTCTACATTGACGACTCGGCAAAAGTCTACATCGACAACCCGGAAAATGCAGCACCGGGTACCGTGACATCATCGACATTTATAAGTCGGCAAACAACCCGGCACAGACTCCGTGTCCCATGTCTTCAACAAATCAAGACCTTCAGCATGACTCTACGAGTCACGCGAAAGCTCGGGGGCTACTGTCGTGGGTATGGGACACGGGTACCAGCATGGAAGATTAACGTGGCCCATCAGGGGGAAGCCCAGCAGGCCGACTCCAAGTCAGAGTAGGACAAGGACTCACCTTGCCGACTCCTAATAGATTAGTCGTGTCCTACAAGGACTCAACTTGTAACCCGGCCCTCCACCTTTATAAGGAGGAGCCGGGAGCACCAAGAGAACCAAGACAGATGGGACAGAGCCCGATAGATTAGACAAGTCCAACAAAGGGAATAGAGGAGTCGTCCCACAATACGGCGACTTCCACCAAGAGGAATAAGACCTAACCACAAACAACACGTAGGGATATTACCGGATGATGTTCCCCGGGTCCCGAAGCTGTATAAATCTTGTCTCCCGTGTCGTTCGTCTACTAACCCACATCAACAATGCCCGCACGTACGTAGTCCCGTATCTTCACCGTTGATCTAAACCATCGACATTACTCTTTTACCTGATCATCTGGAGGATGACAGTTTTGATGATGGATTTATAGATGATTTAGAATGGACTTTTGTTGGAAAAACTAGGCGGGGCAAGCACCCCAAGACAAGAGGTTCTAGATGAATGTCTGCTTTTGGAATCCTAGGGGAGTTCAGGCTCCTGGTAGAAAGCATGCCATCTTAGATTTGTTTAATAAAACTCATGCAAACATCATTGGGTTTTAGGAAACTAAAAAAGGAATCTTTCTCAGACGGTTATTTGAAATCCCTTGTTGGCAACAATTTTTTTGATTGGAAACACCTCCCCTCCCAAGGGTCTGCTGGTGGCATCCTTATGGGAGTGGATACTGACATTTTTGAGATTATTAGTTGGGAGGTGAAAATGTTTTCTGTTTCTGTTATTGTCAATCTAAAGGCTAATGACACTGTAATTAGATTTATTACAGTTTATGGTTCTTCTTATAAGGAGAAGAAGGATCTTTTTATTTCTGAATTACATGAACTTTTTATTGATTATGAGGGACCATCATTGGTGGGGACTTCAATTTAGTTAGATATCAGAGTGATAAAAGTAATGGAGTCATAAACCATAGATGGAGTGACAAATTCAATGCTTCGATATAAATTTGGAGCTTACTAGAAATTAGAATGAGCAACAAGAAATTCACCTGGGGCAATAACCAGGAAAATCTTATTATGTCCAACATTGATAGAGTTTTCTGCAACGTAGAATTAGACCAGATTTTCCCTCTAGCCACAGTCAGAGCTTTTCCTAGGCTAGGTAGTGACCACACACCAATTTTGTGGGAATCTGGCTGTGTGCCCCCCCCCCCCCCAAAGCCAGCTCTTTATAGGTTCGAAAAATGGTGGTTGATGAGATCAGATTTCAAAGACCTAGTGATCAAGAACTGGATCAGATGTTGACATCTGGCAACAGAAAGTTAGGAGGTTCAGGAAAAACTCCAAAGGTTGGAGTAGAAACATTGAAGCTGAACTTAGAAATTTAAAGAAAGAGCTCATGGATAAATATGACTCTTTAGATATCAAAGCTGAAACCGAGGAGCTTTCTCCTGAATAGCAGCAGAAACTTAAAAGTATTTACATAGAGATGAATAATATTTGGCTAAAAGAAGAAGTCAAGGCGAAACAAAGGTCTAGAGATAGGGATATTCGAGAAGGAGATAGAAACACTACTTACTTTCATGCAGTGGCAAACCAAAGGAGGAGGAAAATGATTGTCCACTCACTGGATGGTCCCGATGGGCCCATCACAGAGGAGAAGGACATGCTAGATTTTGCCACAAATTTTTACAAAAACCTCGTTAGAAAGGAAGACAAGTCTGAGGTAACTCTACAGGATGATTTTTTTGCCCCGATGAGAAAGTCACACCTGAACAAAACCAACTCCTAGAGGGGCCTTTCACTAAAGAAGAAGAAGTTAAGAATGTTGTTTTTGGGTCTTATGCTCATGGAGCCCCTGGCCTTGATGGGCTCCCCTTTCTTTTTTACCAATAATTCTGGGATGTCATTAAATCTGATCTCATGGCTATGTTCCAGGACTTCTACATTGGTAAATTAGATATTTTTAGATTGAATTTTTCTATTCTCACTCTGGTTCCGAAAGAACCAGGAGCTAGCAATATGAAGAAATTTAGACCCATTAGTCTGCTTAACTACTCTTTCAAGATCTTTACGAAAGTTCTCACTAATAGGCTTATCATGATAATGGGACAGCTGACCTCTATTAACCAAACAACTTTCATCAAGGGTAGATATATACTAGAAAGTGTGGTCACTGTGCATGAGGTCATTCACTCGGTTGTGCAGAGTAAACTCCAGGGTTTAATTTTAAAACTAGACTACGAAAAAGCCTTTGATAAAGTAAGCCTAGATTTCCTTCTGGAACTCTTAAAAAAAGAGGTTTTAGTGATAAAACCATTGACTGGATCAAAGCAATCACTCACAATGGGTCTGTGGGGGTCAAGCCGAATAATGTGATTGGTCATTATTTTGAGACTGGTAAAGGTCTGAGGCAAGGGGACCCTTTGTCCCCTCTCCTTTTCAATTTTGTGCTTGACATTTTGACCAGAATGCTCATCAAAGCTTCTAATGCAGACCTTATTAGAGGGCTCTGCTCTGATTTTTGCCCAGGAGGTGTCATCTACTTGCAGTATGCAGATGACACCATCCTCTTTTCAGAAAAAGACCCAGTTCTAGCCACTAACCTCAAGTGGGTCCTCACATTCTTTGAACTAGTCTCAGGCATGAGGATTAATTACAGCAAAAGTGAGCTCATTCCTCTAGGTTTAGAGGAGAATGAGATCCAAAATTTCACTGAAATCCTAGGGTGCGCTGTAGGCCAATTCCATATCAAATACCTAGGTATCCCTCTGCACTATGACAAACTGATAAGGGAAGATATCCAACCCCTCATAGATTTTTTTTAACGGATAGCTGGCTGGAGAGGCAAGCTACTTTCTTATGCTGCCAGATTGACTTTGATTAAAGCCTGCCTAGCCAGTATTCCTGTCTACCTGCTATCCTTTTTCAAACTCCCTAAATGGGCCTTGCAACTAATAAATACCCAGATGGCGAATTGTCTGTGGAATGACTTTGAGGGGCATAGAAAGCTCCATTTAGCCAATTGGGAGCTTATCTGCAAGAAAAAAGAATATGGCGGGCTAGGAGTCCCAGACCTAGCCAATGTTAACCTCTGTCTGCTCAGCTCCTGGATCAAACGATATATCCAGGGAGATGGCAAGCTTTGGAAAACCATGGTGGATGCCAAATACAACACCCAAAACCCCAACATCTTCTGTAGCAGAACTATTGGGGTTTCCAATTTTTGGAAGGGTGTGATGTGGGCTGTCCACAACATCAAATTTGGGCACAGGTGGAAGATAGGTGATGGAGAGAAAGTTAGATTCTGGGAGTACACCTGGTTTGGGACCTCCCCCTTAGCTGTCGAATTTTTTGATTTATACATTATCTGCAATGAACACAATAAAACTGTCAAGCAGATATGGGTAGATGGACAATTGCGGCTGTCCTTTAGAAGGAATTTCCCCCCTCTCCTCATGGAGAAATGGCATGAGCTGGAAGGAGTAGCTAGTAGCCTCAACCTGATAGATGATACGGATGCACTGATATGGCAATATGAAAACAAAGGAGTGTACTCGACCTCCTCCCTATACGCTATTATTAACTTTGGAGGGGTATAGCCAATTTACATCCCCAGCATTTGGGATCTATGCATTCCCCCTAGAATTCACATTTTCATGTGGCTCCTGGCTAACAATAAGCTCATGACAAGAGACAATCTGAAGAAAAGAAACATGAACAAACCTAAAGACTGTATTTTCTGCTCTGAGAATGAATCCATAGATCACTTATTCTTTCAGTGCATTGTTGCTAAACAAATCTGGCAGTTCATTTCTGACTTTTTCAAGATACGTGTTGGAAGTGACTGTTTCTCTATTGCCAAATTCTAGATAGCAAACAAAAAAACACGTATTTCTGAATACAATTTGTTCTGCTTCTCTTTGGTGCATTTGGAAATGTCGGAATGACCTAATCTTTAATGGTCAATCTTGGTTAAATATTCTCCAGGTTTGGAGGATGTTGATAAATACCCTACAAATGTGGAGGGTGATCTTCAAGGACCACATGCTGGTAGAGATGGATCGCTTATGTACAAAGATGGACGAGCTCCTGTGCTGTCCCCTGCTGCTAGAAAGTGGCTAAGCCAGGAGAGAAGCCTGACAAGACCTGCCCCTGAAGACTGTGACATTTCCTCTCCAGCGACGAAGAAGACAGCGACACAGGGGACCTGGGATACTCCTACTTCCACCTTGGAGCATGCCCGACCTGATGATCGCTGCCTTCCCCTGAAAAGAACAAGGAAAGCTTCCAGTCTGGAAAAGCATTTTGAGAAAATAGTTGATTTCCTGATCCTGCGTGATCATCTAGCTAGTTTTTACTGTCTTTTCAGCAAATCTGAACTTGTTTTCTAGTTTTATCTTGGTCTGTTTTAGCTTCTAGTAGGAGACTCGTGTGGACCGGATGGTTTTGTTTTATCAATGGAACCAGGGAGGTGCTCCATGTTTATCTAAAAAAACATCTATTTGAGGAAATATGGTAAGTGTTCAGCCCATTCAATTAAGAGGAAAGAGGAACATAGTTCAGGTTACACACTGCTAGGGAGGGATTAGCAGAGAAAAAGGAAAAACGGAACCACAAATATCAGGTCCAAGCCCTGGCTTAGCATGCAACTACTCGCCCTGGAGATTCTCGTCAAAAGGCTCGGAATGATGCAAGTCCGCCCGTCCAGCGTGATAGGCTCCGATCAAGAAAATGTCGTCTCTGATGAACTCCAAGAGCTGCGATTCTGTGGTCGTCACCTGCTGAAAAATACGCCGAAAAAGCTCCTTCCAAATGTGCCAAACTCCATATAAAGCCACCATCAATTCATGTTTTGAGAGCGTCGTCCCCATGAACCTCCACCAATTGCCAGGAGAGGAAAACTGATGTTGGGTCGTAGCCAGAATAGGTTGATCGATACAAGAAGCAAGGAGAAACCACACTGAACGAGTGTAAGGGCAATCAAGAGTTAGATGGGTTGCGGTTTCCGAAACCTGATCACAAAGCACGCAGAGGTCGGCATGTTCGATGCCCCTAATCTGAAGTTGATCATCTGTAAGAATTCTCTGCTTAAGCCAAAGCCAGATAAAAAAACTTGCACTTGGGTTGAATCTTCGGGCGCCAAAGCTTGGTGAAATCGATGGGGGAGAAAGACCCGACGAATTGGACCTTGTACGCTGATGCTGCGATGTATACAGAGTTGTTTCCCAGCTTCCAGGTAATCTGATCCTCCTCCTCATTGAGCATAACTCCTTGCAGCCTAAGCCAGAGCATTGTATATTCCCTAAGCTGCACCTCCGAAGTGATGCGCTGAAACCCTGTCATCCAACGATTATCGATCATAGCTTGTGCCATAGTTAACTTGTCATCTAGAAGCACCCGTCTAGATACGGTTGCCTGGGATTATCTATAACCAGTGTGGCTGGCAACTTTCTAGGTTTACAAACTAGTTAGGCGACTTGTGTTTCTTTTCTTTTCGTTGGTTGATTTTTATATACATTTAAGATGTAAACTCTAAATTCTATAACTACGTAATACTCGAGGTTGTGTGCATAGATTGATTGATGCGATGTAAAGATCGAGACTATGTTCCTCCTTTCTGAAACAAATGTAATGGATAGTTTGATATGAGACCAGAAACGGTAATACAACATCGTCGTCTTGTAGTCCTTAGCAACGCAAGTTTTAAGCCCGAGCTGGGGCCATGGCTCCCCCCATCCACCCCACAACACACACACACACACAATGGTGGCGGACGGCGCGGCCATGTGGAGGCGCCGCGCGAGCGAGGGGTGCGGCGGCGCAGCGGCAGGGTCCTCGGCGGCGACTCCCGGTCTTGCTACTTGCGCGGGAGGCTTCGTGGCGGCGAGCGTGGCCGGGGCGTCGCCGGCGGCTCGATCTGGACTCACCCAGATCTGACGTCTGGTGCGCCGTGGGAGGCGCGGGCTCGGTGGCGGCCAGGTTGGCTCGGGTCACGCGGGAGCTCGGCTGGCGTCGGGCCTGGTCGTCGCTACACCTCGTGGTCAGTTTGTTGGGAGTTGGAGGTGGATGTCGGCCGGCGGGCGCAGGTACAAGGGGCCAACCTTGTCCCCGATGGTGCAAGCCGTCGCGTTTGTGCTCTCTTTCCTGCTGTTCGTGTGTATCGGCGATCCGAGTCGGTCTCGTGACACTGTCGTGCCGTCAGTCGGATCAACACCGATGGCTATGTTGGCGTCGTGCGAGCTCGCCTAGGCTTTGGGCCGGGGCTTGCTCGGCGGCGGCCGTCGGCAGCCTCTAGGTAGGGTCCCCGGGTCCTCCGGGACTGTCTGGGGAATCGCCTCCTACGGTGGACGCGTTAACCCAGGCCTAGTGGCTGATGTCGGGCTAGGAGCGGAAGGAGGTGCCTTCCGCTCTTACCTCCATGGTTGGTGTGCTGTGAGGGAGAGGGTTGACGGTGGCTCGGGACATGGACGCCGGGGCGGCGGCCCCGGATGTAGGTCCGCATGGTTGGCTCTTCGGCGGGCATCATCGCGGCGGTGGTGGCTATGCTTCTTGGTCGTCTGGGCGGCAAGGGGGGTAGCGTTGGGTAGCTCGGGCTCGCTCTCTGTTATGGCAGGGGCGATGCTCGGATCCGGACCTGAAGGCTTGGTTTTCGTTGCGACTATCTGAGGTACCTCGTGATGTTGCGGTTGAGTTGCCGAGCGAAAGCTCCGCGCTTTGGCGCCGACGGCGGCGTCGCCTGCGGGTGATGCTATCTTCTTGAGGACGTCGTTGCGGTTCTTCTCTCCGTGTCAGGGTTCCAGGTGAAGACCTTTATCCGTCTCGGATACGGATTCGACAGCGACGACACCTAGCGCCGTTCCCCCTCTTGAGGGCGTTGTTGTGGAGCTTAGGTGTTCTCGGATGTGTCGTGGTGTTATATTCATGCCTTCTGTGTTAGTTTTCGGTAGCGTAGTCGCTTGTGCGTTTGTGTTGCTGGTTATCTTAGGCTTTTCTTTGTAAGAGGGCTACTTCACCACTTTGTATCGTTCGGCCGTGTACTTTGGTGGTCGTTGCTTTATTTATAAAGCGGGGCGAAAGGCTGTTTCGAGAGGGCTTATACATGTAGGAAAAACGAATTTTGCTACTGATTGATCGACGCGCGTGACTTCCGGCCGGGTTTCGTGCACATCCAGCCCAAGTACATCTCTGCTTTTCATGTGTATATCCAGCTCTATGTAAATCACGCAAGAAACAAAAACACGTACATTCACGCATTAAAAAAAAAAGATTGATGGAATCAAATTAATTCTAAATCTCTCTTGCATACCGATATATAAGTTGGCTTATTTGCCACCCCCACCCTAAAGTCTAAGTTATATATAAGTTTTTCATGGCTACCGCGGCGTACGAGCGGACTCAGCCTCGAAGCGTTAGGGTACGGAGGATTCGTCGTCGTCGACGCGCGTCGACGGCGACGAATCCTCCGTACCCTAATGCCTACGCTAACGCGCCACATGCTGGCCATTATATGGAAAAGTTCGTTAGAAACATGGAGTACAGAGTATACAGAACAGAAAGTACAGAGTATAGCGAACTGGGTGTATAGACAGAAAACAAAGTACAAGGTACGTTGACAGCCGAAGTATAAGTATGTTCGAACCGAATATACAAGTACGTTCAAACCGAATATACAAGTATTTAACTTTTGGATGTACAAAGAAAAGTTCGTCAAAACATAACAACATGGGATCTAGTTTTGAAGATCTCGGCGCGAGTTCAAAAGTGAAAACGGTTTGCCATTTGAACGGACGGTTCTCAAGATATTTCGTTTATAAACTTCGGTTCAAAAAAATAAAAGGGAAAAAGCTACCCTCCCACCGAGTACAAGTATACAAAAACCGGAGTACAAAGTACATTGACAGCCGAAGTACAAGTACGTTCAAACCGAATGTACAAGTACATTCAAACCAAATGTACAAATATTCAACTTTTAGATGTAGAAAAAAAAAGTTCGTCAAAACCTATCAACATGGGATCTAGTTTTGCAGATCTCGACGCGAGTAATTCAAAAGTGAAAACGGTTTGCTATTTGAATGAACGGTTCTCAAGATATTTCGTTTTTTAACTTCGGTTCACAAAAAATAAAGGAAAAAAAACTTCCCTCCCACCTCCCGTGTCCCTTTATCTCTCATCCTCACTTTAACTCCGGTTGCGACACTTGGCGAGCATGCAATCACCCAAGGGGGACCAAACGAGTAGAATGCGACACTTGTCGCGGCGGGAGTGAGCGTTAGTTTCCTTTTGCAAAGGGAACCCTTTTTTTTATCGATTTCCCTCTCTAACTCATTAGAAAAAGGGTTCCCGATCAATCTCGTTGTGCCAAGTGTCGCATTTTCCTTTTACGCGGTCCCTCACAGTTGTTTGTATGTCCCCACGTGTTGCGGTTATGCCGAACAGGTACCTTCACGAAGGAGACTAAAGCTAGCGTACCAGGGTAGCCCATAGTGGTGGTAAGCCGAATTCCGGCTTACCGGGCGGCCCAGTGCGATGAAGCGCAGGAGGCCCATCCGGCTAAGGGAAGGTTCTAGAAGCCGGCCCGCATTGAGGATGACTTAACCCACAAGACGGAGCCCAAGCCGGATTAGAGTAGAAATCTGTGCTTAGTCAGTTAGGTTTCCTCCTGTAAGCCCTAGGAACGGACGCCTTTATAAGCCGGCCTACGGGACGCCTTAGGGCATACTTTCAGAAGCTCTAGACACCTTTCTTTGTAATCGGCGCATATTGCCTTATAGTGAATTATAGCAGCATGTAGGGTTTCGCCACCGTTCCGAGGTCCGAAGCTGGGTAAACCCTTTGTCATCCCGTCGCCGGAATACCCCACGTCTCCTAAACCCCTCTCTCTACCTAGCTCGATGGCACCCCTGCCGCGACTAGATTCGACAATACCATGACAGTTGGCGCCCACCGTGGTGCAAGAGATGTCTGGGGTTTCGTTCCGTCCGGGAGCTATGGGCGGAGTCGGCGACACCATCGCGGTCAGCTTGGTGAGCTACTTCGACGAGACATGAGCCGGCCACGTCTTCAACGACGGCTTTTGGACATCGGCAAAGGAGGATCCCGCCGGTTGGTCCACGGTCTCTGTCGGCGGCTTCGACATCTTCGTCGGCTTCACTGCTCAGGCTTTGGACGATCTCGACTTCACCTCAAGCATGCCCGCCACACACCCTAACAACTTTGACGAGGGATCGGATCTGGACTCTGAGGAGATTGCCGAACTGGATCTGGCTTTTGACGCTGACGATGAAGATTCTGAAGACGACGCAAGTTCCAACATGGCGGCGCCGGACTTCCACTTTGTTGGCATCTTAGGAGAATCCGGCTCTAACGAGTCGATGACAGAACCCGAGTCTATCCTTCCTGCTTTGCAGGCCGGGGCTGACTCTGAAGCCGGATCAGGGGACACTGCCCATATGGAGCATGACCTCGAATCTGAAGGAGAATCCGACGATTTTAGTCGGAAAGTTGCATCCTTCTTAGGACGCCCTGCCGAGGTCTTGATGGGTGACGTCTCTGGTCCTAAGGACGACCCCAACACCTCGAAAACCGCCAATGGCGAAGAAAAAACTCCAGAAGCCGGAAATCTTAAGGTGGATTTTGTGCCACCGCTGGCTCCAATGAAGGGAACTGGTAGATTGCCGGCTGCAGGAGACGACATTGACGCTGTGGCCGGCGAAGCAGCAGAGAAGGAGCACGAAGAAAGGATGGCAAAGTACAAGCAACTGCTAACTCCACTTCCTCCTAACGCATCACTAGCCGACATGGAAAAGCGCCGCGCTGAGCTGGAAGAGCATGCAACCCAGATAGCGGAGCGCGAAGTTGAGATCACAAACAAGGAAACGGAGTTCATCCGGAAGCAGAGAGAAAAGGGGGCCGACGATGTCTTCCGTCCGGCTCGCGACAAGAATCTGCACAAGAGGTTGGATTTCCGCAGCAAGTGGGAAGCCGACCATGTTAATTCAGTCTGGAGAAAGTACCACCACCGGCGTGACCCGGTGACTAATTTGTGTTACTTCAACACCCCAGCCAAAAACATGGAGGCGGCCCAGGAGGTCATGTTCGACAAATCGTTGGACCGTGACGCTCGCCTCAAATATTCGGCTTATCTACTGGAGGTTGCACAACAGCAGCAAAACGACTCGCAAGTAAAGTCTGGATGGCTTGTTGACGACTCTCGTCTTTGCAACTCGATGGCCAAGAAGCCAATGGCTGCTGCACCTGCAGACCCAGACGATGACCCAGCCGGCTCAAGCAGCCACAACAAAGGCGGCGACAAGGACCCAAAGGACAAGCAGCCTAGAGGTGCGGAATCCCGGATAGGTTCTTCACGCCATCGTGAGGCTGGTCGAAGCCGGGAAGAGCATCGGAGCCGGGAGCGAAAGGAGGACCCTCACAAGGAAAAGGCGGCACCGTCCCGTCAGGAGCGACGACGTGAGGGGGAAAATCTACCCAGAAAGGAGGGTAACAGAGAACATATGCCACCTCCACCGCCGCCTCCACTGCGCAAAGAGGGAGATAACCCCTCCAAGTACATACCCCCTCCACAACGGCAAAGGACTCCAAGCCCCCCGCGTAACGCGAGTCGGGTGAGCCAAAGCCGTCACAGGGAAGAACCAAGGCAAGGAAAGTCGGTTGATAAACCGCCATCAGCCAATGATGTTCGAAGCCTAATCGAGGAGAGGAAGTCGGCCAGATATGCCCAATACCTCGTCCACAAGTGTTTTGGCAAAACAATCAGAGAGCAAATACTACCTCCCACTTTGTCGAACGTTACAAAGATGGTGGAGAAGTACAGTGGTACGGCTAATCCTGAGACCTGGCTTTCAGATTACGTCAGTGCCTGCGACATATATCAAGGTAGCTCCGACTCCGCAGTGTGATTTTTGCCCCTGTTGTTAACCGGGACGGCACGTATGTGGATTGAAGGTTTGCCGGAAAGGACAGTTCATACCTGGAGTGACATGAAGTGCACCTTTATTCAACACTTCCAAGGCACATATAAGCGCCCAAAGTCGATTTTCGACTTGCAGCGGTGTGTGCAGCAAAAGAACGAGTCCAGCCATGAGTTCGTCTCACGATGGAGTGAAATCAAAAACGCTTGCGAAGGCGTCTCAGAAACTCAGGCGATCCATGCCTTCAAGCAATCTCTTAGGAAAGGGACAACTTTTCGCTTCATGATCTACATCGACCAGTCGAAAACTTTGGGGGGCTAGCTCGCTTGTGCTAACAAGTACGCCGCTGCTGACGATGACAACAGGGAGGACGGTGAAACCCTCCGATGCGAGTCCGGGAAAAAGAAAGTTGAAGACCAAGCCGGCCCTTCTCACGAGGTTGCTGCCGCCTTTGGTAAGGGCGGCTCAAGCAATACCAAGTGGCAGGGCAAGAAGCCGGCAAACAACCAATCATCCCGACCGCCAGCGGTGAAGTATGACGACATCAAGCACAACCCCTGTGTCCATCATCTGAGGCCGGATGGAACGAGCTCCCACACGCTCCAGCAATGTCACATCAATCGGGACATTGCCAAAGATCCCAAAGCCGACAAGTCAAGGAACAAGCGCAAGTCCAGGAAGGACGACAAAGAGAAGGAGGACGCTGCTTCAGAGTCGGATGACGCAGCCTCCAAAGACGGAAAAGGCAGTAAATTTCCTAAGCATGCCGAAAGTCTCATCGTCAATCTGGCAACAGATTCCTCTCGCAAGGAAAAGGCGGCTTGGCGAGAACTCAATGCTACGGTACCTGCAGTTCCTCAGTATTTGGATTGGTCCGACATTCCCATCACATGGGATCGCAGCGATCACCCGGACAGAGTTCCTTCAACACGCACCTACACTTTGGTCGTCAGCCCTATAGTCGACAAATACAAGTTGACAAAGGTGCTTATGGACGGTGGGAGTAGCATCAACATACACTATGCCGCAACATTGAGGAGAATGCGTCTCTCCGAGTCACAACTCAGCCACAGCAATGTGAAGTTTCATGGGATTGTGCCGGGATGACAAGCCTCCTCAATGGGAAGGATCACCCTGAAGGTCACCTTTGGCGGCACGGATAATTTCCGGACAGAAGACGTCTCTTTTGAGGAGGTTCCCTTTAAAAGTGCATCTCATGCCATCTTTGGACGTCCGGCTTTCGCCAAATTTATGGCTCGGCCACTTCGTCGCGGCCTGCGACAGTGCAGGTGCTCGCTGGGGCTGGAGAAGATGCAGATGCAGCGGCGGTTGGCACGGTGTCGCCGGCGGCGGCGGTCGAGGACGCGGGACCGCGCATCGGCGGAGCCGTGTCGAGAGGCGTCGCGTCGATGATGGGAGAGCCTGGAGCGCTGGACGCCATGGAGCACTATGGAGAATCGGAGGAACTCGAACTCGGGAGATCTAAGGAAGGAGGAAGAAAGGGTTTGCAAATGGCGTGTGACCGCGGCGGAGGCGAGGCGTCCGGAATTTATAGCGGATGCGCCGAGATTCTCGCAACGGTCTGGAGCCGAAAATTTCGCCACGCGTCACGGATCGAGCCGTTGTGAGAAGATTTCTTCCCTCTGACGCTTCAATTCTCGCGCGGGAAAAATGGAGTTAGCCCCTGCATTCAAAGATGCTCCTCCACTCACCCTGCTGGGTCTGACAGAGCCATCAAATCGATGGACGCGTGTCATTATTCGTCCAATTGCTTTTCTACATGAAGAGCCGGCACACCGAAATCAACAAAGCTGTTCGGCATGATTGCAGGTTTCTGGGAATGCTCCAAGACTGACGACAGATGATGAATTTCCCGGACAACACTCTGTCGGAAAATTAAAGCCAATCACTGAAGTACTTGAAGCTTTCCGGGGACTACTGTTGGGGTTATGCCGAACAAGTACCTTCATGAAGAAGACTAAGGCCAGCGTACCAGGGTGGCCCATAGTGGTGGTAAGCCGAATTACGGCTTACCGGGCGGCCCAGTGCGATTAAGCGCAGGAGGCCCATCCGGCTAAGGGAAGGTTCCAGAAGCCGGCCCGCATTGAGGATGACTTAACCCACAAGGCGGAGCCCAAGCCGGATTAGAGTAGAACTCTGTGACTTAGTCGTTTAGGTTTCCTCCTGTAAGCCCTAGGACCGGAGGCCTTTATAAGCCAGCCTACGGGACGCCTTAGGGCATACTTTCAGAAGCTCTAGACACCTTTCATTGTAATCGGCGCATATTGCCTTATAGTGAATTATAGCAGCACATAGGGTTTCGCCACCGTTGCGATGTCCGAAGCTGGGTAAACCCTTTGTCATCCCGTCGCCGGAATGCCCCATGTCTCATAAACCCCTCTCTCTACCTAGCTCGATGGCACCCCTGCCGCGGCTAGATTCGACAATACCACGACACCACGTGTCGCAATCATAGTTAAAGTGGGGAGTATGAGAGAGAAAGGGTTCGGGGTGGGAGGGAGTTTTCTTTTTTTATTTTTCAAAATGGAAATTCAAAACGAAATATCTTGAGAACCGCTTATCCAAATTACGAACCGTTTTCACTTTTGAACTCCTCGTGTCGAGATTTTCAAAACTAGATCCCATATCGATAGGTTTGACGAACTTTTTTTTGTACATCCAAAATTTAAATACCTATATATCCGGTTTGAACATACTTGTACTCCGGGTTTGAACGTACTTATACTTCGGTTGTAAACGTACTTTGTGATCCATTTTCTGTGTACTTGTACTCGGTGGGAGGGTAGGTTTTTTCCTTTTATTTTTTTTGAAGCGAAGT
The DNA here is from genome assembly GCA_012064385.1 of Puccinellia tenuiflora. NCBI lineage: Eukaryota > Viridiplantae > Streptophyta > Magnoliopsida > Poales > Poaceae > Puccinellia > Puccinellia tenuiflora. The sequence continues at coordinate 557,613 of QRDG01000859.1, read as the reverse complement.
TTAAAAATAAAATATCTTAAGAACCGTCTGTTCAAATGGCAAACCGTTTTTACTTTTGAATTCCTCGCGTCGAGATTTTCAAAACTAGATCATATATTGATATGTTTTGACGAACTTTTTTTCTGTACATCCAAAAGTTAAATACCTGTACATTTGGTTTGAACGTATTTATACTTCGGCTGTCAACGTATGCGGCGCGTTAGCATAGGCGTTAGGGTACAAATGATTCGTCCGTACCCTAACGCCCCGAGGCTGAGTCCGCCCGTACACCGTGGTAGCGACGACGGGGGACAAAGCCGAGCCGCTAGATCCTGAAAAACTTGTAACTTATATATATAATTTAGGGTTTAGGGTGGGGGTGACAAGTAACCGAATTCATATACCGGTATGCAAGAGAGATTTGGATTTATTGTTTAGTTTGTACTCTCTGTTATGTACAATTTGTACATCGCTCTCTGTGTAATTTGTACACTGTGATCTTTTTTGTTTGTACTTTATATTAATAGATGCTTGAATTTGTACACCGTATATGTAACACCCCGAAAATTCATCCCTAATTTTAGCAGTGTTTCCTGACACCTGAAAAACTTTTCTCTCTTCCTAAATGGTTCTTCAAATCTTTTGAGGATGATTTGACTTTGGGATTGCTCTCTCAAATTTTCCCGGTGATCCACGAACCACTCCAGCACCCGTGATAATCTTTTTATGCTCAGGTTTTCTCTCGAAAACCCTAGCCCTAATTATCGAACCTGTTAAACCCTTTTCTCCACCTACCAAAGGGAAACCTATTTCCATGGCTAGAAAAAAATTCCACTAAAAATACCAGAGGACTCCCATATCCAGGTAAAGACATTCCATGCAAAAATATTGCATACTCCAATGCAATATTTCCGAGTTGGGCGATATTTTCTAAAATGCCATTCCCAATGCAGAAGTTATCTGGACACCTTCCACTCATCCAAAAATTCTGCAATTTTATCGAGGTGCATGATTTAACCTCCTGAGAATTTCACTCTGTTGTACCAACCTCATTTGAGCAATATTTGAGGTACTTCCTTTGTAATGCCCTTTTTGTGCCTAATAGTGATTTCCAAAGCAACCCCTAGCTACAAACATCATTTGGCATTGCCACTTTGCCAAGTTGACAAGATCCCCTACACAACCCCACCTCCCCAATATCAGATCAAGATTATTCGAGGAAGTGCTTTTGGCATACCCATGCCATTAGGACATTTTTGGACACTAATTTATTTGACCAACTTCCCTGTGTCCAATTGATCCCAAACTTCACAGACATGCTACATACACCCATACTAACCTGCTGTGAATTTTGGGGATTTTTCTGAGATGTGCAAGGCCCCTGTCATTTCATCGAACACCTGGCGCACCCTTAGTTTTCAGAAAATCTTGTATTGCGAAGTGTGGAGTTTCTGAGTGTGGCAAGTTTGGTTATCTTGGTCTTGTCCTTTTAAACCCAGTGGTGCAAACCTTTTCAGTTTGGGGCTCCGGGTTGTCGGGAACGCATCGATGCCGCTCGTGGCGCACTCTGGACGCCAGAGCGCGCATGTTGGCGTCCTGCGTGCTCCTATTCCTCCGGTTCCCCTGCTGTTCCCGTGTTTCAACTCGACCAGGCCGCGACCCCGCCCTCTCCTGCTCCCTTGGCTCAAGCCAGAGTCGACCCTATCCTCTCCATTAACCCTTGGAGGGACGTTGGTGCACCGGTGGCCGTCATCCATCAATGGCCGCCACGGCCACACCTAACTCTCCCCATCTCCGGCCTATAAAGGCCACTCCCGAGCCCTCTCGCGCGCCTCGCACCTCACTCTCCTCTCCCTCTTGGACCGCTCTGTTCTTTTAATCGGACAACGGTGGAGCTCCGCTCCGGTTCCGGCCGGATTCGTCGTCGCCGAACTCTCGGCCGAGGCGAGCTCGAGCCCGGACCGTTCTTCGATTAAATCCGCAGAACGCCTCCTACCACTCCCCTCCCTCTCCCGGAACCACTAACGGAGCAAGGAGTGCACTTTGCGCTCGTATTCATGCTCGACAGCCATTCCCGAGCCTCCAAGCTTGGAAGCTCGTGGTCGAGGTGACCCCCGCCTCCGATTCCTCCTCCCCTGGCCGCAGCATGCCTCCCCGGACCCGTCCACGGCCGGCCTCACCTACCACCTATGCGTCCCGCGGCCGGGGCTCGCGGCGGGTGCTCTTCCGTGCCGCGCCATGGTGGGCGCCCGCGTCGACCTCGACGTCCTCCCACGACTACCGCGTCGTTCCCCAGCTTCCGCCCCGACGCAGTCCACGCCGCCGCCTTGGCCGGCCACGCCAAGCCTCTACCGCCGCACGCCGTCGCCGACGTCACCGCCCGTGGCCGCGCGCCGCGCGCCGCGAGCCTCCCGTCGGCCTTGTCCGCCTTCGGGCGCGAGGGGCGCGGTGGCTCCGTCTCCGCCACCGGCCAGCCGCCCAGTCGCCGCATCCTCCTCCGCCGACCGCCCTGGCGCCTGCCGGCGTCGTCGTCTCCCCGCCCACGGCGCCGTGCGCGGCAGTAGGGAGCTCGGCCGATCGATCGATCGATTAAGGCCAGCTGAAGGCGCACTTGTTTTTTTCTTCAGGTTTGCGCTTTCCCGCAGCAAAGGCGTCTTTTCCGTCAAGTACGCCACCGGCCCAGCCCAGCCAGATTCAGTCCATTCTGTTTTTTTTCAGAAATGGGCAGCAGATAGTTAAATTTCGCCGAGCCACATCTTTTGATCCGTAGCTCCGATTGAGGTGATTCAAATTTGTAAATTCCTAGTTTTAAGAGCTCTATCCAGCGGTATAGGTTTTACTTTTTGTAAAATGTTTGTATGCTCAGCACCCGTGTATGCATGTTTAGGTTTTCCGCGGTACCGGCGAATCGAAACCCTATCCCGCGACGTGCCCGTGACATCCAAGCCAAAAGGCGTCGATCGTCGAAGGCAAGCTAACCCCTTGCTATGAGCAGTCCCGCATAGTTGTTTGATATTTTCTTATTGTCATGCCAAGTGTTTATATTTGTCGGCGATCGGTATTTATATTATGTCGGTCTGTTATTATTGCCATGTTTTATTCATCATCCCTGTATACATTAGATTGATGTATGAATTATCTGTGCGCCTCGCACTTGCGTGGCTTTGACAACTTAATAACAAAAACATGTGTTGATTGTTTGCTTCTTCTTCTTCGCCGAGGTGAGGAACGGACGAATGTCGTCTTATGATCCTCGGAGTTGGCGGCATTTGCCAAAAGAGTTATTTGCTTCTTGTCCCTCCATCAAATATGGTTGGCATAGACCACCCGGACTGCGACGCTTGGGAGCTGACTTTTCATTTGGTTCTTTTTGCCAAGATTGCTGACACCACGTCGAGATAACCATCGAGTGGAATGGATGCTTTCTTTCTTATGAATGCTTTTCGGTTCATTGTTTGGAGGCTACATGCCTCACCAACTTTGTAATTAATCTATGGTGACACCGGCTGGAGGAACCGCGACAGTCATCTGTTTGAAAAACCATGTTATAATCTGTAGTCGATCTATGATGACGCTTGTTGGCGGACTCGCCACGATAGTCACCCGGTCGACGCTAACCAACTAGTTGATCTGTGATGACGCTTGTTGGCGGACTCGCCACGATAGTCACCCGGTTGACGCTAACCACTTGTTGTTTTATTTTTCTTACTCGACCCGTGGCTGCTACTGGACGGAGACATCTCCGCCCTCGCCCGGTTGACTGCATTGTTTTATTCTTTTCTCAACCTGAGGCTGGCACCGGCCGGAGGCATCTCCACCACAGTCGCCCGGTTGATGCAAACTATCTATTGCTTGAAATATTGTGTTGCTATGTTTTGTTGTTTGATGATAGATTATTATGTTATTGTAGTTATAGTGTTGGACTAATCTTTTGTTGCTTGGACATGGGAATGCTGAAACTTGATTTAATGAAACACCCCTCCAAACAACGATAAGGTCTATTCATAGTGCTACTAATCTGAACCCTTGAATGCGAGACCGCCGTTGTCCCATGGAAACCGTGACCTAGTAGGTTGTTGAGCCCCTTTTGTGCCATCCGTTGGGCGCAGTCGTTCGGTTGTGCTGTCCGAGGGGAGGGGTCGACAGGCACGGGTTCGACTGCGATAAGGAGTCCGGAGCTAGGCATACCCGGTAGCGCCGGGGGATGTGCCGGATTTACTTGCCCGTTGTACCATGCGTATAGGGTGGGGCAGGAGGGTGTCTTAGCAAGTGGACCGTCACGAGAATGTATTTTGCTTAGTACGACTTTGGGTGTGGTAAACCTGAGGTGTCGGCTGAGTGGGGTGCATTCTGATAGGTGGTAAAGCAAACTCTCGAGAGCACCAACCTAGCCAGCTAGCCCTGTTCCTGGGATATGGAACAACAGTTCAGTGTCAGTCACACTGTGTGTCTTTGTCGTGTCCGGAGGTTAAACCTAAGATCTGTTTGAAAGAATTAATGAACGACCTGATCACACTTAATAAACAATAAGATGGTGCAGGGAACGTTACTCGAGATAAGGAAAGGTGATAAGGCCAGTGGGCCTAGCTGTGATGATATGATTTGTTGTGTTACTTAGTACCAACTGGTCTACCCGTTATTCGTCACAGGTAAGCTCTTTGTGTGACCCCCGGTACACGATCCAACCCCACCTGGCTTGGACTCTGTACTGGTGGTATTCCCATTGTTTGCTTATAACATGTTTTATTATGATGCCATGTTGCTACCCACTTGGACTTCCATAAGTAGTCACTTGCCATGTTCAGGTTATTTTTCTGTCGCTAGTTACTTGTTACCTGATCGCTTGACTGTTCATGTCTTGTGGTTATTTCCTTGCGAGTACATCATTGTACTCAGACTGGCTTTTCACGTGGCCAGACTTTGAGAGGATCCATCTCCTACCATAGCAAGGAGATCGAGCAGGAGCGTGCTAGGATCAGTAGCCCAGCCAGATACCTGTGGAATGGAGCCGCACCAAGCCGTTGCCGTATCGTTGACTTCCGCTGCCAGTTAAACTCGGTCCCGTGCCACACTTGGCTATGGTAAATCTTCATGCCTTGATGGCCCTGTAAACCATTTGTAGCCCTTTGGGCCTGATTGTGTAATGATATCTTCGCTATGTTGCATTGTCGTAACGTGCGTCCAGATATCCCGGGCTGGCGCACGGGGCGACCACCTCTCTGGCGATATGTGTCGGAGGGGGGTGCCACAGTATAGGACACGGACGCACACGTCGGAGGAGATGTACACGTCGCGGGGCATCGGGCAGGAATCACGCGCGTACAATGTTATACTGGATGCGTACGTCACACGGAGGGCTTCGCGCGTGGACGCGTAAGCGCGGGGCTTCGGCCGGCCGGCCGGCAAAGTACAAACATGATTTTGCTACCTCGTACGATCACCATATGGCGCGTTCGCGTACGTTCGGTTCCCTTTGCGAAGTTTCCCATCGGCTCCTTTCGCGAAGGGTTTGAAAGAACATTTGTTTATCTCTCTGTGTTTTATGTGTTAGATAACAATACTTGTGATAATTTGATATGATGCTAAGTGTGGCAGGGTTAAAATGCATTTGTTGATATATGCATCCTTCCAAAAAGGAGAAAAAGAATAAGCCTAAAAAGGTTGCACTTGGGGATTCCCTGGCTGGTCGGCCTGGCCGGGCCAAGGCCGGACCTAGGCCAAGCACCTAGGCCACCATGCCGGCCTCCTGTCAGCTCGAGGCCGGGCCAACGCCGGGTTCAAGTCCGGCCGCCTCTGGACCCGAGCTGGCCTCCTGCACCAGCTCTGGGCCGGGCCAAGTCCGGTCCAAGGCCGACCGCTTCGGCCACCCTGCCGGCCTCCATGCCACGCAGGCCGGCCCAAGGCCAGCCTCCCTGCTACTTGCCTGCCTCCACTGCGTCGAGGCCGGCCTGGCTGGGTCCAAGGCCGGGCTCTCTGGACAGGGAATCTTTCCCCCAACAGTTCACTTATTGGGGAGGGGTATAAATACCCCTCCACCTCTACCTCCAGCTCTCTAGCTCGCCCAGCACTGAAGACCACCATTATTGCAAGCTCAAAATTCTCTAGATCTCCCAATCCCTCCACCCAAACTCGTTGATCTTTGGAGGATTGAAGGAGAAGACCCCGATCTACATCTTCACCAAGCCGTTCTTCATTTCCCCCTCATTCACTTGAGTGATTTCGTTTCTAGGGTTTGCTTATGTCTCCCTAGATTCATTTGCTTACTATTTGTTGTATTGTGACAGATTTGTTGATTTGGGAGCCCCTGATTAAGTTGTGGGTGTGTGCCCCAAGAACTTTGTAAAGGCTCCGGATTCTGCCTTGAAGGACTCCGATAGTGTAAGGTGGACCGAGCCTTTGTGGCATTGAGTAGGCCTATGGTGGCGAGCTCACAACCCTCCAACAAGACGTACTCCCTTAACAAGGAGGAACTTGGGAATACATCCTTTCCTCCGCGTGCTTCTACTTTCGGTTATATCTATCCCTTATTTGCTTTTACTTGTATCGTGATAATTGCCTTGTGTTAGGTGCTAGCTTGTCATATAGGTAAATTCACCGTAGTTGCATATCTAGAGAATTTACCTTTTCTGTCAAGCCTAAATTGAAAAGGAATTAAAATTTGGTGTAGCACCTATTCACCCCCCTCTAGGTGCCCATACGATCCTTTCAATTGGTATCAGAGCCTTGGCTCTATTTTTAGCCTTTACCGCCTAAGAGAGTATGGGTGTCACCGGCGAAGATTCGGGGTCTAAACCTAGTGAGGTTTCCATGGATGACCTCAAGAAGTTGGAAGATAACTTGAGATCCTCCATGGACTCTCAATTGAAGGAATTGCGGGATATGATGTTGCAACTCCTTCAAAAAGGCAATGCCCCCGCATCTCCGCCTCTAGAGGAAAACACTTCCGCCGCGCAAAGTGGGGAGGGCGAATAACCCATTAAAGACCCCCACCTAAAATTGATGGTGAGAAGGAGGAGCACCATGCGGTTCCGTTTATCTACTCCCCCGACCCACCTATCCCTCATCCTCATATAAACAATAGGGGTGATCCACCTAAGCTTATTTCCTTTCGTTTTTCTAATTGGCAATTTTCTATGAGATCTCATGTCAAGAGTGCCTCGATCGAGCTATGGATAATCATTGAGGTTGGGTACAAGGCCATCGACCCAAACAACATGACAAGAAGAGAGGTTGTGGATTGTCAACTCAATGACTTGGCCCTCAACATGATCCAAACCGCCGTGGGGGAAAAGGACATGGCCCACATTCAACATCTCAACACCGCCAAAGAAGCTTGGGATGCACTCTCCGAGGTGTTCGTTGGAAATGAGAGTATGAAGAGAAATAGATTTGAAGCCTTGAGCAACCAAGCCGAGGGATTTTTCATGGTGGAAGGTGAAGACCATGAAGACATGTTTTGAAGACTCAAGACCATTGCCACCGAATTTAGAGCTCTTGGAGCCACCTATGTGGATGATGCTTGGATCAAGAGAAAGTATGTGAGTGCTCTCATGCCCTTTGAGCCCACCGACTTGAAGAGTCTCCAAGGAAGACACAACTACCACCTCATGTCATCCAATGAGGTTATGCAAGAAATGGCGGCATTCAAGGTGGCCACCAAGAATGCCGAAGACGCTCGTGCCCGGGCTATTGGAATGCACAAAGGAACTTCTCTTGCTTTGAAGGCCAAGGTTGTGATGCAAGATGAAGATGATGAGACTCAAGAAGATGTGTCACATTGGCATCCCAAAGATCTTGAAGATACTCTCAAGGACTATTCTGCTCTCACATCAAGAGCCTTTTGGAAGAGTCCATCCAAGGCAAAGGAGCTTGTTAACAAGTCAAGTGGAAGGAAGGAGGGTGGCCAAAGGGTTCGTTCTTGCTTCAATTGCCAAGATCTGTATCACTTTGTGGCTGAGTGTCCGTTTGAGAACCGTGAACATCATGAAGGGAAGCTTGTTCGCAAGGACAAGTCAAAGATCACTCACAAGAAACCATTCTTCAAGAATAATGCCAACAACATGAAGCCCCCAAGAATTGTGTTGCTTGCACAAGAAGAGTACTCATCCGGGGAAGAAGAAGAAACCAAAGTGAAGTGGCCACCATTGCCATACCATCTTCATCATCGCCTTCCCTCTTTGAATCCCCCAATGAAAATGTCTCCACCCCTTCCACAAGATGTCTCATGACCAATGCCACCGAGGTATCATCATCTCCTTCTCCTAAGACTATGAATGATGCTAATAGTCTTAGAGTTAAAGAGGAAATTGTTGCCTTCGATCATTTTATAGCTAACTTGCAAGGTGAAACCAAGAAGTATTTTGAGGCTCTTATGAGCCAATATGGTGAAGCTCAAGAGATGCTTGAGGTCAAGGGTAACATTGAAAGAGACGATGCTATGGAAATTGCATCCTTGAAAGATAATCTTGAGGAAGAGCATGAGCTTAGGGTTTCTCTTAAGGAACAATTAGAATCTATAGAAGAGTCAAATGATTTAATTGTTGCTAAACTCATTAAATAACATGACCATGCAATTACAAAATACAAAGCATGTAAGAAGGAAAAGGTCGAGCTTGGTGTTGGTCATTTTAGACTAACCGAGGAGCTAGAGAAACTTTCCAAGTCTCACAAGGCTTTGGAGAGTGAACACTCTACCCTCACCAAGTCGTATGAACAACTTCAAGCTCAACCGTCTAAAATTGATATGCCTAGTTCCTCCACTCCTATTACTTATGGTCATGCAAATATCATTGAGGAGAATGCTAGGTTGAATATCAATCTTGCTAAAGCCATCTCCCTAGGTAAGAGACCTTTTGTTACTTCACAAAAAGGGAGAGTTGGTGTTGGGTTTGTTGAGGAGGAAAAGAAGAAGGAGAACTTCATGAAAGATGCAAGGGCTCCTCAAGCAAAGAAAGTGAACATTGCTAGTGGTGGTGCCACAAGGGAAAAAACCACTAGTGATGACTTTGCGGGAAAAACTAACCCCCACTATATTTTATATGTTGATTACTATGGGGATGTCTATGCTAAATTTGTTGGTCTAGAAATGTTTCTATTGCTCGTTCTATTTGGGTTCCTAAGACCCTTGTTGCTAACAAAAGAGGACCCATTGGAAAATGGGTACCTAAATCAAAGCAATAATTTCTTGTGGGACTATGCTTCCGGTGGGTCAAAATGGGTGCTTGATAGTGGATGCACAAGTCATATGACCGGAAGCAAGGATATAATGATGGAGATGAGACCAAATCTAAATCATGCAACCGTCACTTATGGAGATCGATCAAAATCCGAGGTATCGGGTTTTGGCAAGGTGGTAGTCGCTAGGGACATCACCCTAGTGAATGTCATGCTTGTTAAAACCCTTGGTTATAATTTACTTTCCGTTCGTGCTCTTACTAAGATGGGTTTTGCCGTCTTTATTGATATAGATATTGTGGTACTCTTGTGGAGCAAGACTCTAAAGGTCGCTTTCATTGGGTACGTCGAAAATGATTTGTTTGTGGTGGACTTTTCAGGGAAAACCACTACAAATTCGATGTGCCTATTCGGAAAGGCCGACGTGGGTTGGTTGTGGCATCGCCGCCTAGCCCATGTCAACATGAGAACTTTGCAAAGTCCTCACAAGGGTGGCCACATTCTAGGACTAAAAGAAAATGTCTCTTTTGCCAAAGATCGTGTTTGTTGGGCATGTGTTGAAGGAAAGATGCATGATTCTCCCCATCCTAGCAAGACTATTATTTCATCCAAGAGGATCTTGGAGCTCCTCCATGTGGATCTTTTTGGTGCCGTTCCCGAAGCTAGTCTTGGTGGGAAGAAGTATTGCTTGGGGATTGTTGATGACTATTCAAGATTTACTTGGGTTTATTTCTTCAAGTTGAAGAGTCAGACCCAACAAGCCTTCATCGACTTCTCCAATGAAATTCAACGCCAACACAATGTCCCATATTGGCTATTAGAAGTGACAATGGCTCCGAGTTCAAGAACTACACTCTCAATGAGTTTCTTAGTGAAGAGGGTATTCGTCAATATTCCGCAAACTATACCCCTCAACAAAATGGTGTAGCTGAGAGGAAGAACCGGACTCTTATTGATATGGCTAGGTCCATGTTGGCGGAGTTTAAGTCTCCCTTGAGCTTTTGGGCGGAGGCTATATCCATGGCATGTCATTCGTCCAACCGGCTCTACTTCCGCAAAGGTTTGAACAAGATTCTGTATGAGATCCTAACCGGCAACAAGCCTTACATCTCCTACTTCCGTGTTTTCGGTTGTAAGTGTTTCTATTTGATCAAAGGTTGTCGCTTAACTAAATTTGAATCTAAAACACTAGATGGTATCTTTGTTGGTTACGGTGCCGAATGTCACACTTATAGAATCTATGGCAAAGGCTCACGGCGTATCATAAAATCTTATAGTGTGGTGTTCGAGGAAAATGACGGCTCCTAAGTGACGCAATTTCATGTTTCCGATGTAGATGATGAAATTCCTCAAGAAGTCATAAGAAGAATGTGTGTGAAATTTTTCCGCCCCATTGAGAAACCCTTGTGGTGGATTGAGAAGGACAATGCTATACTCAAGTGGAGACCTCATCTACATAAGAAAATCATGCCAATGAAGAGCCTATTGCACCAACCCAAGAACAAGTTGAAGACCCTCAACCCCTTGATAGGGTTGCTACGCAAGAGCCCAACTCACCTACTAGTGATGCTAGCCATGATCAAGACCTTGCTCAATCATATTCTTCTTCTTCAAATGTTGAAGTCGTGCCTATTGATGATCAAGGTCAACTTTCTGGTCAAGACGAGGACTAAAATGATCAAGATGATCAAGAGATTCTTCCAAGGTCAAATGAAGATATCGAAGCCCGTCGTAAAGCTAGAGTTGCAAGAACTATGGAAATCTGTGAACATACTCTTGAGAAGGTGATTGGTGATTTGAGAGGCAAGGTGTCCACCCGGAGGTAATTAGCAAACTTTAGTGATCATCAAGCTCACATCTCCATGGTGGAACCGAAGAAAGTATGTGAAGCTCTTGAAGATCCGGATTGGTTGGAAGCCATGCATGAAGAAATCAACAATTTCGAGTGCAATAAAGTTTGGAAGCTAGTTGAGAAGCCAAAGGAGTGCTGCAATGTTATTGGCACAAAATGGATTATCAAGAACAAGCAAGATGAACATGTCATGGTGGTGAGGAACAAGGCTAGATTGGTAGCTCAAGGGTACTCTCAAGTTGAAGGCATTGATTTTGGAGAGACCTATGCTCCCGTGGCTCGCCTTGAGTCCATCCATATCCTTCTTGCTTATGCATCCCGTTATAACTTCAAATTACAACAAATGGATGTTAAAAGTGCTTTTCTCAATGGTCCCTTAAAGGAGTTGGTGTTTGTTAAGCAACCCTCGGGGTTCGAGGACCTCAACTTCCCTAACCATGTCTACAAGCTTGATAAGGCGCTCTATGGACTTAAGCAAGCACCACGTGCGTGGTATGAGCACCTTAGAGAGTTTTTGTTAGACCGTGGATTTGATGTTGGAAAAATTGATCCCACTATTTTTACTAAGAGGGTTAAAGGGGAGCTTTTCGTATGCCAACTATATGTTGATGATATTATCTTTGGCTCATCTAACAAAGCTTTTAATGATGAATTTTCAAAGCATATGACCGATAGGTTTGAGATGTCCATGATGGGTGAATTGAAGTTCTTCCTTGGATTTGAGATCAAGCAATTGAGTGGAGGGACTTTCATTAGCCAAACAAAGTATATTCAAGACATGCTCAAGAGGTTAAATACGGTTGATGCTAAGGATAAGAGGACTCCTATGGATACCAAATGCGATCTACAACTTAACCCAAAGGGTATAGATGTGGATCAAAATATCTACCGCTCCATGATTGGTTCGTTGCTTTATCTTTGTGCATCTAGACCAGATATTGAGTTGAGTGTAGGTGTGTGTGCAAGGTATCAAGCCGCTCCTAAGGAAAGCCACATGTTGGCGGTCAAGAGAATCCTACGATATTTGGTTCATACCCCAAGGTTTGGTTTGTGGTACCCAAGGGATTCATCTTTCACTCTTTGTGGGTACACGGATTCAGATTGGGCCGGTGATCAAGATGATACGAAATCAACTTCCGGGGCTTCCCAATTTCTTGCTAGGTCCTTGGTGAGTTGGTCTTATAAGAAGCAAAATTGTACATCTCTCTCCACCGCCGAAGCCGAGTATGTGGCCACCGCTAGTGCATGCACTCAATTGTTATGGATGAGGCAAACCTTGAAGGAATACTGTGTCAATTGTGACAAAGTGCCTCTTTTGTGTGATAATGAGAGTGCTATCAAGATCGCCTACAACCCGGTGCAACATTCAAGAACCAAGCATATTGAGATTCGTCGTCAGTTCATTCGAGATCATGTTGCCCGTGGAGATATTGCGCTACTTGATGAAGACCAACTTGCTGATATATTCACGAAGCCACTTGATGAAGCAAGATTCACTTATTTTCGGAATGAGCTAAATATCGTGGATTCAAGGAGCTTGACTTGACCATCTTGCACACACACCTATAGGTTGACTATATATTTGGTTTAGGTGTAGGCATGGATTTAGGGGGAGTGTGGTCCTAATTCACTTGACCGCCCTCCGTTTTTGGAGTTGACCTTGATTGGAGCTTATTTGGGATTTATTTGAATATACGTTGATGTCATCACATTCAATGTTGCTTATTTGATTCTTCATTCTTATTGGATGTGAGTAGAAAATTGTTGCTTGCTTTTTCCTTCATGTCTATCATGCTTGCAATCCCCACGTGTCACTCCATCTCTCTGTGTCCCCTTCTTTTTTGAAACCGGAGCAAAATTCAAATCAAGCATTTTCACTGCAAGAAGTCCTTCTCTCTGTGAGGCCGACCTGGCTGGGTCGAGGCCAGCTGGCTCGGCTGCCTGGCCGGCCTTCTCCTCTTCCAGGGCTGGGTCTGAGGCCGGCTGCGTCGGCTGCCTGGCCGGCCTTCCTCCCGCGCGAGGCCGGGCTGAGGCCGGCTGGTTCGGGCACCTGCCCGGCCAGGCCGGGGGCGAGGCCGGGCAGTCGGGGCTCTTTTTTCCCTGGGGAGTTGACCGGTTGGCTGCTCCTCTCCACTTCTTCTTCCTTCCAGCCCCCATGAAAAACTCTTCCTCCCATGGCTGCCCTCTCTCCTCCCTCTCCCTCATCCTCCTTTGATCCACTCCCCACCTCCTTTGCCCTCAGATCTGAGAGATCTCCACCCGATCTATCTTCCCATCCAAAAGGAATCTCCTTTGTTGAAGGTTTGGGGGAGATCTCCTCCATTTTTGGTGTTCTTGGTTGCTTTTCAAGATTGGATTTCTTCGGGGCTTCTCAAGCGAGGATGGCATCTAGCAAGGACAAGGCCAAGAGCAAGAAAGCTCCTGCTTCCAAGGAAAGGTTTGAACTTCCTGTCAACCCGGATGAACCAGTTCATGCCGATTGGAGCAAATTACCCACTTATGATTTTGAGCAATCCCGTCTAGAGTTCAATCCCTATGATTTTGAGCAGCGTACTAGTAGTGACGATCGCTTCTATTGCAAGATGCATGAGCTAGTTTATCATTATGTGGTATGCTCTCACAAGAACACTCATGTACCTCGACACTACTTTGATTTGGACATGTTAAGAAAATCGAGGCCCGATGTGATGGAGCTTATGGATTATCATGGAATTAGATCACTTATGAAGTGTAATACTCCTTTCTCACTGGAATTGCTTCGGGAATTTTATGCCACCGTTCATTTTTTGGAGGCACCTAGGAAAATGACTTGGATGAGTGGTGGTATCAAGTGTGAAGCTACACTTGCTAAGTTTGGTGCACTTTTTGATCTTGTTGAGGTCCCCTTTATGCCACTTCAATCTATCCGTATTCATGTTGATCCGAACAAGCTTATGAAGGCCCGAGCAGGAATTGCACATTGCTACCCTCCAGGGGAGGGACTTCTTCACATTCCCAAGGTCACATACTTCAATCCTTTTTGGAAAGATGTCCATCTTATCTTGAGGAACACTATCCATGTCAAGTTTGGGGACAAGGGTGAGGTTCGCAATTGGATGATTAATCTTCTATATCACATTGAGAGAATCAAGAAGGCGGCCAAGAAATTGGATGTTTTGGATTACATGTGGCAAGAGATGCGCTCCGTGGTTCTCAACAATAAGGTTCCCATCTATGGTCAATATCTTCAGAAACTGATTAACACCAAGCTTGATCCAGAGATTTAGCTCACCTACTATGTGTTTGTTAAGCCCTCTATCCATGTCCTTGGTCTTGAAGTGGATGAGGAAGCGGATGGAGAAGATGATGTTGATCCGGTTGTTCCCCCTAGCGGCAAGCGTGCTCGTCACGCACCTGTTGAAGATGTTCCTAGCTCCTCTCAAGGAGAACCTCATGTTGAAGCTCCAAAGAAGAAGCACATCCTAAAGTCCATCTTTCAGAAAATGAATTGCTTCTTTGTTGACCAGAAGGACAAGTATTACAAGGCCGACAGAAAGCAAAAGCAATATAACCGCACACTACAAGAGAACTGGCCCGTAGAGGCATTATTTTGGTCCTGTAGAGACACTTAAATTGTCTTTACATAGTTGTAGAGGCATTTACCATAGTGTCTCAAAAATGTCACTACGTGCAGTGTCTCTTGGACTATAGAGTCATATGGCAAAATGACTATATACGACATAAGGTCACTTTGTAGAGACACGAGGTTGTGTATCTACACACGTAGAGGCAATTCAAAGATACACTCGAAATGTGTATGTATAGGTATAGAGGCACTTTCATGTGACATTTTAGCTTGTCTCTAACAATAATAGAAACATTGTGTTGCCGCAGTGTTTCCATCTCTACAAATGTGAGACATTTTAAGCGAGGCATTTTAGTCAGTCTCTAGAAATATAAAAGGCTAAGTGTAGAGACATACATAATGTCCTTTCAAAAATTTACATGAATATTTTTGATATTTCGTTTGTATCTTTAGATATTCGTATGGTCTACATAGGCACATTGGCATGTCTCGAGAGTGAGATCATAGACACATTCAATCATGCCAACATTAACTCTCTCAAAATTAGACACTATCAATCAAGATTCAATAGAAGCACGATACACATACTAGATATTATTATGCGAAAGGGACAAAAGATAGTTGAATATTCGCTCATAGAAAAGTCAATATAGATACACCAAGGATTCACTAATTGCTGATAAAAATCTGAGCAACAATCTTTGAAACATTGATACCAAACTGTTTGAGGTGGATGCCCATAAAAGGAAAAACAAAAACCAAACACGTTCCAAGCACAAAGAGCATTCTCCTCTTGATGGACACAAGCGCAAAGCCAAAACATCAATAGTCTTAGGAATACTACACACCACCATGAGAATACTACACACTTCCAGACCAAATGACCAAGCACTTAAAGAATTCCCTTCTGAGCTTTTGTCATCAGCCACCATATGGAGCCAAATACATAAACCCTACATCAGCAGACCAATATGTCACTTCAGTCTTTATAGCAAATTGCAGATATAGAATGTTGTATACCTTGAATCATAGGGTCAGTAAATTACAATTATGGCATTACATGTATTCCTCCAATTTTGGTGCATCTAGAGTCCCCCTCTCAGAGCCTCGGCGCTCATCTCCATTCTTCAGGTATTTGCAAAGAACACAAGGACTGCATACAAGGAGTTGAAACTTCAAAAGATAGCAACCTCTTCAGATCACCATGTATGCAAGAGATGTACTCAACTTCAACCACAGTAGCTACAGTTCATATAGAAACATGTGTATCGGACAGAAGGTGGCACGGGACTACCCCAGCATATATTGGGCAAACTATTCTAGGCTCGGAATTTATAATGAGCTGAACAAAATCTAACTAAAGAATAGATCACCAACCTTTGCCCCACCAATGCCTTCTTTTCTTGATTCAATAGAATTACCAATGCCACTAATATCCGTCATATCAACACTAAGAGGGGTGGAAAGAATAATTTGGAAAGTAATATCAAACTGCAAAACAGACTTGGTGTTACAACGGATATGCACACCATATTGTCGAAATATTATAAGAGAACACCACTACAGAAATTATGCCTTTTAGGTTAGAAGCAATTGAGGTATAGGAAATAACCTGCTGGACGATGCTCATGTTATCATTTCACATGTTTTTCTTCACTCTGGTTCTTCACTCCAGTCTAAGCTTTCAGAAGTGTCAGTTTCTGTTTTGTGCACACAGGTAACAAATTAAATCACAGTACAATCATATTTCTGATTATATGTGGTGTCCAATTTCATATGATATGGCACTTGAAAGAAAACCATCACCTAACCATCTTTTTGTTGTGAAACAAGGCCACCTAACCATCTTTGTCGAAGAACTAAGTAATATTCTCAACAATCATTATTACCAATGAGAAAAATGATGAACCACTATCATTCTGTCAATACCAAGGACCTGAGAAGTTTCATGTACATTTTTATTTAAATGTGGAGAAACCTAGGCAGCTAAAACTTGCTACGTCCATGATCAATCCATTTTTATTTTTTAAATGGAATCTCATAGCTGAAAGCTCAAGCCTGAACTCTCCTACAAAGGAGGCATACTCCTCATATCCTGAATGTTGGGAATATGCCCTAGAGGCAATAATAAAATGGTTTATTAGCATATTCATGTTTATGATAATAGTTTATTCTACATGCTATAATTGTATTAACCGGAAACATAATACATGTGTGGAATATAAACAACCAGTTGTCCCTAGTAAGCCTCTACCAGGCTGGTTCGTTAGTCAAGAGATGGTTAGAGTTTCCTAACCATGGACTTGTTATAGTCACTTGATAATAGAGTCATATCATTAGGAGTAATGATGTGATGGACAAGACCTAATAATAAAGAGTTGTAATTGATCGTGTCACATAGTTTCATTGCCAACGCTTTTAGTATGCCAAGTATAGTTTCCTTAGACCATGAGATTATGTCACTCCCGTTTACTGGAGGAATACTTTGTGGACATCAAACGTCACTTCGTAACTGGGTGATTATAAAGGTGGATTTTAGGTATCTCCGATGGTATTTGTTGGGTGACATGAATCAAGAGTGGGATTTGTCCTTCCTTGTGATGGAAAAGATATCTCTGGGCCCTCTAGGTAATATAGCATCAGAAAGGTTGCAACCATGTGATTAAGTGGTAATCACGGAGATCCTATATTATGGACGAGTAAAGAGAACTTGCCAGGTAACGAGATGAAACTAGATATGGAGATATCAACGATCGAATCTCGGGCAAGTAGAATATCGGTGAGACAAAGGCAATCGTATATGAGATTAAGAATCTCCGACATCGTGGTTCAATCGATAAGGAATTTTGTTGAATATGTAGGAGTCAATATGGGCATCCCGGCCCCGCTATTGATTATTGATCTGATCATGTCTGCATGTTCTCGAACCCGTAGGGTCACACACTTAACGATCCGATGTAGCTAGGGTTAACGTTGATATATTTGATGGTGTGAATGAATATTGATTCGGTGTCTCGGATGAGATCCTAGATATCACGAGGAGTTCCGGAAGAGTCTGGAGATAAAGTTTCATACAAGGAAAGTGGTTTCCAGGGTTCCGGAAAAGTTCAGGAATTTTCCGACAGGGTACTGGAATAATTCTAGAAGGTTCCGGAAGGTTCCGGAGGGCCTCACCTTGGGGGGCCACGAACCTAGAAGGCCCACATGGACCGAGGGAGGTGCAGCAGCCCACTTGGGCTGGCCGCACCCTATCCCTAAAGGCCCATGCGGCTGGCCCATGGGAGGCACCCAAAACCCTAGGGGGCTGACTTGGGGAACAAGTTCCCTCAAGCCGCCGGCCCTAGGGCTTGGAGGAGGGGCCAAGGCAGCCCCCCCACGCCTATATAAAGAGGAGGGGAGGGCTGGGGCGTTGTACCCCATACCCTAGCCGCACCACCCCTCTCCTCCCTCCTCTCTCTCTCTCGTACATGGCTTGGCGAAGCCCTGTCCGTGGGAAAACCTCCACCATCTCCACCACCACGCCGTCGTGCTGCTGGGATCTCACGAGCCACTTCTTCCTCGCTTGCGGGATCAAGGAGAAGAAGTATACATCGAGATGTATGTGTGGATAACGTGGAGGTGCTGTTCGTGCGGCGCTTCGTTGAATTGGATCTCGAGGATAATATATCTCCTCGCGACTAGATACGTCTAGTTGCGTGTGGAACCCCGATCCGAGGGATCGAGTTACCCCATATATCAGTCCCAGGAGCACTGAATATATGACAACTTGATAACAGAACATAACCACTTTATTAAGGGGTCGGGGATCGACGATAGATTACAAGGGTCTCATTACAAGGCTGCGCCCTAGTGCACACAACAGTTTGTACATTATTTATCGAACATGACTTCATCAGAGGGCGTCAGCGGAATGGTGGAAGTGTGCGACGAAGAGGGCCTAACTCCACAAGGCTCTGCCTAGATACCGGATCTAGTTCTCGTAAAAGGGGTACTCGGCGATGGGGGTAGGAGGATCTGGCCACATGAAAAGCCAGGTGAGTACATGGAATGTACTCGCAAGACACCAATCCACAATAAACCGTAATCAACGATCCTATATGGCATGGCATGTGCAAGTGCGAGTCCAAGCTTAACGGTTGGACTTAACTTACCTACTTACGTGTGACGAAAACTGTGGCTTAGGAGAACGAGTCTCCTTTCCACCCAAAAATATTCTCAACACTTAGATTCTCAAGCTTGACCAACTCTGGTCCATCTCGAGACTCAGCTTTTGACCAACTATGGTCCACTTTTCAGCTCATTCAGCTTTAGCCAAATCTGACTACTTAGTGAATTTGTTTCTCCGTGTTTGACTGGACTGACTCTAGTGTGACTGGACCCAACACTGTTCCCTAGGTAGGTACAATACTAGATTCTAGATTTGATACTCTCGAGAGGTTGCAACTTTTATCCACATGTTGGGTTCTAAGCTTGTACCGCCGGTACCTGCAGTACACACCTATTCCCCCGTAGCCGTCCACTCTACCAAGGCACTCCTTGTGTAGCTACCGACTTACCACTCGGGCTAAGTCTTATGACGAAGTGAATCCGGCACGTCCCCAACTCATGAGCAACGCCTAGCTCCGGAACCTTCACAAGACTAGCCCCGACCACAACTATGTAGTATCCGACTAGCCTTACCAAGTGGGTAGCATCAAAAGAGGCTTGATAGGCTACTAAGCTACGGTCTGCCCATTTTAACGACGCATGGTTTTGCGGGTTGTGTTTGGCGAGTGGCACTATAAGACTCAATCTAGTCGACGGAGGTGATTATCTTCTTAGTCAAAATTTTATTCTCAACCATAAGACAGCAATGAACATTAGTCCACAAGATATACATGAGCATAAAATAATCACATAGTAGTTCAGTAAGGTAAAGTAAAGTCAACCGGGCGACGTGATGCCACCTCAGGCTGATAAAGGAAAATAAAGGAACAATTCAACCGGGCGATGGTGGAGATTCCTCCGACCAGTGACAGCCACAGGTTGAGTAAAGAAAATAAAATAGCACAATCAACCGGGCGATGGCGGAGATGCCTCCGGCCAGTGACAGCCACGGGTTGAGTAAAGGAAATAAAATAGCACAATTGGTTAGCATCAACCGGGCGATGGCGGAGATGCCTCCGGCCAGTGACAGCCACAGGTCGACTACAAAAGTTAGTGGAGGCGTCCACGCGATCCCGTTCCTCCATTCCATTGACTGTGGCGGTTCCCCCAGTCCATCGTCGCCAGAATGGGGAGTGGTGCATGGTACCATCCAACGCAACGCCACAACTCTACAGAAAGGTAGCCACTTCAATCCACTTCGGAAGGACCCAACGTGTATTTAGACGGGGTACTGGAACTCAACTCACGGAACATGAGTTTATCGTACTACGGGAAATAAAGGTGACAATAATAAATTGCATGAAATAATAAGCATGAAATAATAAGCATGTGATATGGCATGTGAGATGCAACTACCGCTCAAACAAGTAGCAAACAAGTCAAATAAGGCGTCGACAACTTGGAAATAGATGGTTGGGGGCTGATGGCTTCCCTTCAGCTGAGGGATCAACTTCTCCTTCAATAGAATGGTTGGGATCTAGTAAAGAGAGAAAAAATAGGCATTATAAACCTTCCAAAAGCTACTCAACAACTTCCCAAGCAAATAAACTTCAAATCCTTCAAAACCAGTGCCATTGGATAGAAAATTTCAAAATAAAGCTACTGCAAAAAGATTCATATTTTTCTGAATTTTTTTGAGAGAGTTATACCCTTTCAAAGATAACCCTAGAATCTGCCTTTTCTAATAATAGAAAAAAAAACAAAAGAAAACGTTCCAGAAAAGTTTAAAAAAATCTGATGGGCGGGGCCCACTGGTCAGCGGCTGAGGGCCGAACCGGTACGCGCGAAGAAAAGAAAAACATGGGTGGGAGGGGGGTCGCCGGCCCGACGAACTCACCGGCGGCGCTCCCCGGCGGCTGCGGTGTCTGGGAGGAGAGGGAGAGGGGGTAGCGAGGCTCGGGGAGGAGCCGTGCAGGCCGTCGGCGTGTTCTCGGATGGGGAGGGGGAGTCCTGGAGCAGAGGCGGGGTCGTCGGCCGCGGTGTCCAAGATGCGGTCGAGGACGGAGATGGCGATTCCGGCCACCAATCACCCGGGCTAGGGCGGCCTAGGGTTCATGGTGGTCTAGGGAGGCTAGGAATGGAAGGAATCGGGGGGGGGGGAGGGGTCTTCATAGTGGGGAAATTGGCCGGAGGCCGAGCGGCGGAGGCGGGCTCGTCGCCGGTGATTGGAGGCTTCTCGGGAGGCAATATTCGAGGGGGAGAGTGTGGTGCTCAGCGGGGGCCGGGGGGCTCCATTTATAGGGGTTCGAGGGGTCGGTTGCCATGGAGGGCACGGTGAGGTGGCGGTGAGGTCTCCCGGGCGGCAGCGACGAGACGAAGGCCGCGGCGTCGTCGGTGTAGCTGCAGGCAGCGCTGGACGACGCGGAATCCGCGAATGCGGATAGGGACGGGGTGGCGAGGCACTGGTGCGGGAGGGTGGGGTGTCCGGCCGCTGGGGCGTGTCGATGGACATCTCGGTGACGGTGTAGCAGCGGCGCGTCACCATGCGGGTGGCGCACCCGTTAGACGACGGAATTCGCGGGGAGTGGATAGGCACGGCGGCCTATGGAGCATTGGTGAGGGGGGGACCCGCGGCGGTCCTGTGCGCGCGGCGCGTCGCCTAGCGGCGGACGGCGCACAGGAGGGAGGAGGCGGCGCGTGGCTCAGGGGGGGTCCAAGCAGAGGAGGGTAACGAGCTAGCGAAGAACAGGATGGGGAGGGGCAGAACGGCGTCGACCATACAGTGGCGGCGCCGTCGGGCACGGTCACGCCCATGGTGACCACGCCACAGAGCATGCCATGACCGGCATGGTGATGCCATTTGCACTCCAGGGCTCAAAACAAAAAACCCACCGCGTCACTAGTTGCAGAAACAAAAGAACTACCATAGTCTAATTATGAGCTTTGGCTGGTTTGCATCTCGGATTAAGCAAAAATTTCGTCGAACACCTCTGGTCAAAAATGAAAAACAGGTTTTGAGGCTTTAAATCAATTGGGATTGAGACCAAAATTTTCCCTAAGATAGGTACTGGTTATGAGCACCTATTTTGGGAGTTTTTATGAAAAGAAGAAATGATTTATGGGGTTTTCAAAATAACTGAAATTTTTGGCAGAAACTTAGATAGGAAAAAGATCAAATATTTTCTTAATAAGGTATGGGATATTTTTGTATATTTGGGTTACATACTGGTTAGGGATCCTCCCTGAATTTTTGTAGAATTTTTGAAGATGGTCTTGACATACTTCCTTTGGAAAGCTAGGGTTTTGGGGTTTTAGGCAGAAAACAAATCAGGGAA
Source organism: Puccinellia tenuiflora (assembly GCA_012064385.1). NCBI lineage: Eukaryota > Viridiplantae > Streptophyta > Magnoliopsida > Poales > Poaceae > Puccinellia > Puccinellia tenuiflora. The sequence goes on along the minus strand of QRDG01000859.1, from coordinate 535,622 downwards.
AATGTCCAATCTTTTCTTAAGAAGTCACTCAATATTTTTGCATAAAGGGTTCTACTCTAGCTGGGGATCACTCTGGAATTTTTTGGGAATTTTTGAAGTCACCCTTGGCACACTTCCTTTGGAAGGCTAGGGTTTAGGCCTTTTTGTATTTAAAGAAAAGATAAATATTTAGAGAATCTTGGGGTTTTGGAAACGTAGAAGAAAATAGAGGTGCAAAGATCAGAAGATCCAAATCCAAATTTTGGTTTTGTCAAAGAAAATTTTATAGGGCCAAAATTCGGGATGTTACAAACCTTCCCCCCTTAAAATGAATCTCGTCCCCGAGATTCGAGTTGCTCATGGAATAGGTATAGCTCACTGGCATCTAACAAATCCTTTAGTTTCTTGGTAGCTGCCCCTTCGGTGTGTTTATCCCTTTGTACCTTATAGGACCTTGTGACCTTGCTATGGGTGCAGTGTTCTGACTTACCCAAATCTAATGGGAAATTCCTTACACGTATTTTGGTGGCTTAGATCCAGGTCCAGGGAAAACGGGAAACGGTGTTTTGCAACAAAATCCTTGGAAGATGCAAGAGTGGAAGGCTCCGGGGTCAATTAAACTTAGTGCAAGTTTAGTGTTTGATAGTTCACATACCAAGCGCCGCTTCGGAGGCTTCGTAGGTTTCTTCGGCAGACATGTGGTGGACACGAGCGACTTGAGGTGGCTTTATTGTTCTGGCGAGAGGGTTGTTGAGGTTGCTATTGTTGTTACTGCCATCCTTGCTCTGGATCAATGGGCAATCAGCTATGTAGTGCCCCTTATTACCGCACTTAAAGCAGGAATTTTCCCTCTTGCAGTCATCCACGAGAGGACGCTTGTGGTAGAATTCATTCCGAGGGTATACTTCCTTTCTGGGTGGGGTCCAGGTAGTTGGAGGTGCAGGGGCCTGTGGGTTGGGTGGTCAGGTACGTGGCTTCTTGTGAGCTTCTTTTGGCTGGTGTTTGCGAGGCTCAAACTTCTTCTTGTGGGAATCATGGATGGTGCGGTGTTCCTTCTCGGAAATCAGTGCGGTGTTAACCATGGCTTGGAAATCTAGAAGCTGCAGGACGCTGAGCTGAGTCTTGATTGCCTGATGCATTTCGTGGAGAAATCTGTCGTTCTTCTTTTCATCTGTGTTGACGTCTTCAGGGGCATAGCGGGCAAGGTCGTTGAACTTGGTCAGGTACTCACTTACGGTTGAGCTGCCCTGAGTGAGTGCTAGGAGTTCCTGCTGCTTCATCTTCATAAGGCTTGAGGGTATGTAGGCCTTACGGAAGATCTCTTAGAATTCCGTCCAGGTGATAGTGGTTCCATCTCCTCTCATATCTTTCTGATTGTCCCAGCACACATCGGCTGGTCCTTCAAGATAGTGAGTGACGAAAGGCACCTTGTCCCACTCGTCAACGCGAGCGATCTCTAACTTCTTTTCCATGGTATGGAGCCAATCATCTGCTTCGAGAGGGTTGGTGGCCTGGGAGAACTTGGGTGGTTGGGTACGTTGGAAGTCTTGCAGCTTGGAGCGGTTCGGGCGAGGGGCTTTCTGTGCTTGCATGTAGGTGCCAAATTATCTCATGATCTGAGTCATGTGTAGCTGGTGGCGTTCATCCATCATCAACAATAGCTGGCTTGGAGTCGGTTCCGATGGGGGTGGAGTTGGTGGCTGTGGGGGCATTGGGTCCATGCCGGCTTGTCGGGCGGAACAACGGATTGGGGTTCCTTGGCTGCCACTTGTACCTGTGTTGGGCCTCATCCTGGTTGGTTGAAGGTGGGGTTGACATGTGCCATGAGCATCCATCAGGGGAGAAAGAAATGCAACATCTAAGAAGATCCAAAAATAAAAGCAAGAAATAAAGCCAAGGCATTTTTATACAATGGAGAGTTGGGTTACATGACACATGGTACACAATATTATACAAGGTACAAGCCATTACTCCTACATTATTCATGCGCGTGTCGGACTACGCGATCGCCGACTACGATACATAACTAGGATGCAAGCGCTATTGCTCTTGAGGCTAGCGCCTAGAACTACATCTCGAGGGGAGTAGCAGGTGCAATGATGTCGATGCCCTTGATGCTCCTTCCCAGCGTTCTGGGGTGTACGAGGGGAAGGGTGGGCCGATGTCGACGCGGCGATACTGGGCCTGAGGTCCCCGAGTATATCCTGTGGAGAAGCGTGGCCTGAAGCGAGGAGCGGTGCTAGAACTACGAAACATGGTGGCTCGAGCGGGAGTGGGAGCGAGTCTTCCTCTAAGCTGGTCAAGAGTAAGAGGAAGCTGAGCTGGGTATGGAGGGATCTGGCGAGAAGAGCTAGGTCCTGATGCTCTCACTACCTCGGCTGCAGTCATGCCACTGTGAAGCATAGGTAGCTGAAGAAGAGTGTCATGCAGATACTGGTGGAGGTAGGAGCTATACTGGAGTAGGGTGGTGAGTTCTGTAGAGGGGTTCCATGGGCTGGGAAAGAGGACATCCCCATTGCTCAAATCCAACCTCGGGAGGTGTACATAGCGGGTGCACTTCCTCATGAGGTGATCGTGGGTGAGGAGGAGAATGATGGCATCTGCGGCGACTTCTTGGATGGCCCGGGTCGCCTGGTGGATGATGCCGGAGGAGAGGGCATATGTGTGCCCACGGTCCACGGGCTCAGCGCGCAAGTAGACTATGGCGGTGTACACCGAGTGAGTCCCCTCACGACGGGAGCATAGCACGCAGTAGGTCGGAGAAGGAGAAGATGGGTAGAGGTGTGCCCAAATCTCGCGGAGGAATTGCGGCATGCTGAGAATATTCAAGGCGGGGGTTTCTACGGGTAGCTCGAACGTCATCTGTACCAGGGACAAAAGAGGTGAGTTGCATGGTTAAAATAAGCACAAACAGATAGAGAAACAATCAAAAGCAAACAAAGCAACGTTCGCTATCTAAGGTTCTCTGCTGGAACTAGGGTATCTTACGGGCAGTTAGGCTCTGATACCAAGCTCTGTGGCACCCCTATACGAGGGATCGAGTTACCCTCTATATCAGTCCCAGGAGCACTGAATATATGACAACTTGATAACAGAACATAACCACTTTATTAAGGGGTCGGGGACCGATGATAGATTACAAGGGTCTCATTAAAAGGCTGCACCCTAGCGCACACAACAGTTTGTACATTATTTGTCGAACATGACTTCATCAGAGGGCGTCAGCAGAATGGTGGAAGCATGCGATGAATAGGTCCTAACTCCACAAGGCTCTGCCTGGATACCGGATCTAGTTCTCGTACAAGGGGTACTCGGCGACGGGGGTAGGAGGATCTGGCCACATGAAAAGCCAGGTGAGTACATGGAATGTATTCGCAAGACATCAATCCACAATCAACCATAACCAACGATCCTATATGGCATGTCATGTGCAAGTGCGAGTCTAAGCTTAACGGTTGTACTTAACTTACCTACTTACCTGTGACGAAAACCGTGGCTTAGGAGAACGAGTCTCCTTTCCACCCAACAATATTCTCAACACTTAGATTCTCAAACTTGACCAACTCTGGTCCATCTCAAGACTCAGCTTTTGACCAACTATGGTCCACTTTTCAGCTCATTCAGCTTTAGCCAAATCTGACCACTTAGTGAATTTGTTTCTCCGTGTTCGACTGGACTGACTCTAGTGTGACTGGACCCAACACCGTTCCTTAGGTAGGAACAATACTAGATTCTAGATTTGACACTCTCGAGAGGTTGCAACTTTTATCCACACGTTGGGGTCTAATCTTGTACCGTCGGTACCTGCAGTACAAACCTATTCCCCCGTAGCCTTCCACTCTACCAAGGCACTCCTTATGTAGCTACCGACTTACCACTCGGGCTAAGTCTTATGACGAAGTGAATCCGGCACGTCCACAACTCATGAGCAATGCCTAGCTCCGGAACCTTCACAAGACTAGCCCCGACCACAACTATGTAGTATCCGACTAGACTTGCCAAGTGGGTAGCATCAAAAGAGGCTTGATAGGCTACTAAGCTACGGTCTGCCCATTTTAACGACGCATGGTTGTGCGGGTGGTGTTTGGCTAGTGGCACTATAAGACTCAATCTAGTCGACGGAGGTGATTATCTTCTTAGTCAAAATTTTATTCTCAACCATAAGACAACAACGGACGTTAGTCCACAAGATATACATGAGCATAAAATAATCACATAGTAGTTCAGTAAGGTAAAGTAAATTCAACCGGGCGATGTGATGCCAGCTCAGGATGATAAAGGAAAATAAAGGAACAATTCAACCGGGCGATGCTGGAGATTCCTCCGACCAGTGACAGCCACAGGTTGAGTAAAGAAAATAAAATAGCACAATCAACCGGGCGATGGCGGAGATGCCTTCGGCAAGTGACAGCCACGGGTTGAGTAAAGGAAATAAAATAGCACAATTGGTTAGCATCAACCGGGCGATGGCGGAGATGCCTCCAGCCAGTGACCGCCATAGGTCAACTACAAAAGTTAGTGGAGGCGTCCACGCGATCCCGTTCCTCCATTCCATTGACTGTGGCGGTTCCCCCAGTCCATCATCGCCGGAATGGGGAGTGGCGCTCCCCGGCGGCTGCGGCGTCTGGGTGGAGAGGGAGAGGGGTTAGCGAGGCTCGGGGAGGAGCCATGCAGGTCGTCGGCGTGTTCTCGGTTGGGGGGGAGGCCTGGAGCAGAGGCAGGGTCGTCGGCCACGGTGGCCAAGATGCGGTCGAGGTCGGAGACGGCGATTCCGGCCACCAATCACTTGGGCGAGGGCGGCATAGGGTTCATGGTGGTCTAGGGAGGCTAGGGATGGAAGGAATCGGGGCGAGGGGTCTTCACAGCGGGGAATTTGGCCGGAGGCCGAGCGGCGGAGGCGAGCTCGTCGTCGGTGATTGGAGGCTTCCCGGGAGGCAATACTCGAGGGGGAGAGGCCTGAGGGGGAGAGTGTGGTGGTGTGGTGCTCAGCGGGGGACGGGGGGCTCCATTTATAGGGGTTCGAGGGGTCAGTTGCCATGGAGGGCACGCTGAGGTGTCCCAGGCGGCAGCGACGAGACGACGGCCACGTCGTCGTCAGTGTAGCTGTAGGCAGCGCTGGACGATGCGGAATCCGCGAATGCGGATAGGGACGGGGTGGCGAGGCACTGGTGCGGGAGGGTGGGGTGTCCGGCCGCTGGGGCGTGTCGATGGAAATATCGGGGACGGTGTAGCAGCGGCGCGTCGCCATGCTTGTGGCGCACCCGTTAGACGATGGAATTCGCGGGGAGTGGATAGGCACGGCGGCCTGTGGAGCACTGGTGAGGGGGAGGGACCCGCGGCGGTCCTGTGCGCGCGGCGCGTCGCCTAGCGGCGGACGGCGCACGGGAGGGAGGAGGCGGCGCGTTGCTCAGGGGGGTGCGGGCAGAGGAGGGTAACGGGCTGGCGAAGAACGGGATGGGGAGGGGCAGAACGGCGTCGACCATACAGTGGCGGCGCCGTCGGGCACGGTCACGCCCGTGGTGACCACGCCATAGAGCATGCCATGACCGGCATGGTGATGCCATTTGCACTCCAGGGCTCAAAACGAAAAACCAACCACGTCACTAGGTGCAGAAACAAAAGAACTACCATAGTGTAGTTATGAGCTTTGGCTGGTTTGCAACTCGGATTAAGCAAAAATTTCGTCGAACACCTCTGGTCAAAAATGAAAAACAGGTTTTGAGGCTTTAAATCAAATGGGATTGAGACCAAAATTTTCCCTGAGATAGGTACTGGTTATGAGCACCTATTTTGGGAGTTTTTATGAAAAGAAGAAATGATTTATGGGGTTTTAAAAATAACCGAAATTTTTGGCAGAAACTTAGATAGGAAAAAGATCAAATATTTTCTTAATAAGGTATGGGATATTTTTGTATATTTGGGTTACATACTGGTTAGGGATCCTCCCTGAATTTTTGTAGAATTTTTGAAGATGGTCTTGACATACTTCCTTTGGAAAGCTAGGGTTTTGGGGTTTTAGGCAGAAAACAAATCAGGCAAAATGTCCAATCTTTTCTTAAGAAGTCACTCAATATTTTTGCATAAAGGGTTCTACTCTAGCTGGGGATCACTCTGGAATTTTTGGGGAATTTTTGAAGTCACCCTTGGCACACTTCCTTTGGAAGGCTAGGGTTTAGGCCTTTTTTGTATTTAAAGAAAAGATAAATCTTTAGAGAATCTTGGGGTTTTGGAAACGTAGAAGAAAATAGAGGTGCAAAGATCAGAAGATCCAAATCCAAATCCAAATTTTGGTTTTGTCAAAGAAAATTTTATAGGGCCAAAATTCGGGATGTTACATGCGGGGATCGACTAGCCAACCCCTGCACCGACAAAACACGTTTGTTCGATATTCAAGGGTAAGAGATTGGATCTCATCTTCGCTACCTTCGTCTAATAGAACTAGATCCGTTGGGTTTCTTCCGCCTGTTTCGTAGGAAATTTTTTGTTTTCTATGCAACAAACCCTTTAGTGGTATCAGAGCCTAGATGTATTCGTAGATGTTGGTATGATTAGAACACATGGAGTTGTGGGCGTTGATATTTGTGTTGCTACCTTCTCGTGTGTACTTCGTATCTTGTTGGATGGTTGGATTGAAGCGGCCCAGACCAACTTTACTCGTCCTCGCACGAGAGACCGGTTCCACGATTGACATGCAACTTGTATTGCATACGTGGCTGGCGGGTGTCTATTTCTCTAGCTATGGTGAGATGCGATTTGCAATGGAAGGCCTTTTAAAAGGATGAGTAAATAAGCAACTTCTATATCACCGTTGTGGTTTTTGCGTAGATTAGAACGGTTCTATCTCGTTGACCCAAGCCACGTAAAAATTGCAAAAACAAAGTAGAGGACGTCTAACTTGTTTTTGCAGGGTTTGTGATGTGGTATGGCCAATGTGTGATTTGTGATAATGTATGCAATGATCATGTTTGTAATCTTTCACGACTTGCATGTCGATGAGTACGGCAACCAGCAGGAGCCATATGGTTGTCTATTATTTTATGTGACCTGCGTGTCATTGAATCACCATGTAATTGTTTTACTTTATCGCTAAGAGTAGCAATAGTTGTAGTTGCAATAGTTGGTGATGGCAACCATGGAGGAGGCACCATAATGTCGGTGGCGATGGAGATCATGCCGGTGCTTTGGAGATGGAGATCAAAGGCACAAGAAGAAAAGGCCATATCATATCACAATTTTAAATTGCATGTGATGTTAATCCTTTTATGCACCTTATTGCTTGCTTAGATTTGATCGCGACGGTAGCATGATAAGGTGATCTCTCACATTAATATCAAGATAATAAAGTGTTCTCCCCTAGTATGCGCTGTTGCAAAAGTTCGTCATTTTGAAGCACCACGTGATGATTGGGTGTGATAGACTCTACGTTCGCATACAACGGGTGTAAGCCAGATTTACACATGCGGAAATACTACAGTAATCTTGACGAGCCTAGCATGTACAGACATGGCCTCGGGAACACGGAACCGAAAGGTTAAACACGAGTCATGTGAATGATATGATGAACACTGAGTTGTTCACCATTGACGCTACATCATCTCACGTGATGATCGGTTGTGGTGTAGTGAATTTGGATCGTGTGTCACTAAACAACCGGAGAGATGTTGAGTTTAGTGGGAGTTCATGTAGTAATTTTGATTAAGATGAACTCAAATTATCATAAGCAAAAGTCCTAAGATGTCTTTGCAAAAATCCTTGTAGATCATGGCCGACTATGGTCGTCTTTTCATGGCCGAGGAGCTGCGTCTAGATGGGTCAAACTTTATCGAGTGGTACCTGCTTTTGTGTGAAGTCCTACACACCACTGACTTGCTTGACGTGCCAGAAGAACCAATAGGAGATAAACCCAATGCTTCTGCAACTGAGGAAGAGCACATAGAATGGCTTCTCCAAGAAACCACTTACTTACAAGTTGAGTGGCTGGTGTGCACCTGCATGAATTCTGACCTGAGTAGTCAATTCGAAGACTTGCGTGCCAATGAGATTGTTGATGAGCTGAAAAATAGGTTCATAGCACAAGTTAGAATCGCGAGGTTTGAGAATCTGAATGACTTTCTTTCACACAAGATGCAAGAAAACACTTGTTTGGAACAACACCCGAGGAAGATGCATGAGATTCATCACCGTCTAGTGCTTGTTTGGGACTACTTGATGACGAATGAATTCGCGATAGATGGGGTGCTGCGCTCTCTTCCCCCCAACTTTAAGAATTATGTCAGGGACTATGTCATGGGAAGGGATTCGATCACTTTATGTGAGTTTGTGTCTCGGCTGCGTCATGTCAAAGTGGAACCCATAGCAGGAGAAGTTGTCAATGTAGAAGGTATATTTTGATATCCAAGTTATGAATGTTTTATGTCCCATTTACACTTGTGGTGAGCTAAATATTCGATACTTGTGCTGTTTTATGAAAACAGGGCGTGCCGTTTAGAAGTGCATGGAGGGACTGAGTGGATATCACGGAATGATAGCAATCAAGGAGTTGATGCTGGCGACATTCTACTTCTACATTTATCGTTTCTGATTAGAGGATTTGAATGAGTTTTGTAATCGAATTAAGTGTGATCTTTAAATTAGTGTGTCTCGGTTTGTGAGACAGTTATTCATGTTAAAGACAAGTGGTTGTTCTATTTTCATGAGTAATTCTTTTTGGTGATCACGTTTCGATTATGAGATTATTGTCCTTAGTTTAATCTAAACGATGATTAGTTAAACATTTATAAAATATGTGACATACTAAAGATATCCAAAACTTAATAGTGACAATTGTTTTTAGTCGTGCTAAATATTGAATAAACATTTTGATGTTTTATCAATGTCGTTATTGTAAGGAGTATGACTAAAATGCCACCTTTTGGAAGAGTACCATGAGTTGCCGAAAATAAACACAAGTGTTAGTTATATTTTCAGCAAATGTTAAATGTCATTATTTTGTGCGCTCCATCATAAATTATATGAGTAAATATATGTATTTATTCGAGTTATGATATTTGATGAGATCAAATAAAATTCTGGAGTTTAGGATATTAGGTTAACAAGAAAATTGAGTCTTTTTTATTTCATCAAAACAGACAAAATATTTGAGTTATATGTTAGTATGTGGACTTGTGAGAAGTGTTATCACAAATTACAATGCTTAGAATATTTCAAAGGCGTTTGATATATCCTAAGATATTGTAATCACGCACTATTCGATATTGTGTGGTCTCAAAGAAGGGTTTTACTTCGGGGTTTAAAAAATAGCATTTAGATTTATTTGATAAACACTCTGTTTAGAAGTAAGGGTCTATGTATGATTCGCATATATTTTTCATATGAGTTATGAGAAAAGTGGTTTCATTAATTATGAGATAATTAGAGTCTATTGCGAATAATGTTGTAGTATATTCACAAGTATGACTATGAATGTGATTCCACAATATGAGACTAAAAGGGGCAAACCAATTTGTTGGTTGTGCTAATTATTTTAGTGGTTTTTATCGTGAAAAAGTTTCATGGATAAAAGAATTGCTGGAATAAATTGAGAAGCTGAAACCTTGTCTGTTTATGTATCAAGTGGCACATATGTAAAGTGCTCTGTTGGTTAAAACTTGACACATGAAGGAATTAATGATGGTGATCATTGAATGTCGGTTTAGCTTGTCTAAATAAAAGTAGGATTCAAGAATATAAAATTTTGTCAGGTTACAAAATAATATTCATGATTTACTTGTCATGTTTCAGAAACAAGACATACCTACAAAACTAAAAAAGAGAAATAGAAGCCTTAAATACGAAAGTGACTAAGATTCATCCTATGTTAAGTTTAAATCACAAAGTAATTGTTGCTTGATTTTGTGAAAGTGGTGTTTCACATATTTATTCCTCAAAAGGGGTTTTGTAGAGAATAAATAAAACTTAAAGCTAGCAAAGTACTAGCGTTTCGTATATGAGTTCTCGAATTTTAAAAGTTAATTAAGATTTTGGAGGTGTCCAAAATATCGAGAAAGTGCATAAAGAACTGAGTGGGATCTAATTGAAATATGTGGAGACATATATCAAGTGAGAGCAGAAACTAATTTCCATATTCAAATATGTGGAGACATGAGTTTGAGTGGGAGCTAGTGAATCATTGTTAAAATCAAATATATAGATAACATATTTCTGAGTGGGAGCACAATTTAATATGTGTATAGTGTATATTTGAGTGGGAGTTTACAACATTTTGTTTGTGTGAAATGGAGATTTCATAAATGTTGTAAGTAATTCAGGAACCAACGTATAACTTGTGAAGTTAGTTTTGAGCATCAAATATCTGTGGAGATAGATGTATTTGATAAGCATTATGTCAGGATGTTTAACCTAAGTAAGATTTTGAAGGAGTTCAAAATGGAACAAGAAATAGGTGAGACATTGAGTTGATAACTCGGTACAGAAATAATGGTTGGAGGATATGTTAGTATTCACTGTGAATTGTCCATAGGTCTAAACATATAAGAACCATAATTTTGTAGTTGACAAAATGTGACCCAAGTTCTTGGTTAGAAGAACATGTTAGAAATGAGGAGTCATTTCAACATGGAGATGAGGTAATTGAATCTAGAGATTGGTAGACTTGGTTGAAGTCATGACACCAAACTAGATGAAGATCTCATGAAGGCAGAAGCGCAACGAAAGCGTGATCGAAAATATCGAAGTGATATGTATTGCACTGTCGATTTGTTGAGTCTACAACATATAGGAGTATATGATTAATTCAAGGATTAAAAGATATAATATTTTGGTTTGAGAAATTTTTGTTCAAGATTGAGTGAGTTTCGTGTGCACATGCTATGAGAAAATTCTTTTGACTGATCATACGTCATGTAGGCATAAAAGGGAAACGAAAGTCTCACTCTGTAACCAAATATATTATATTCGTCATATGATGATGAGGTTTATCATGTGATGATATGAGGTTTATCATGTGATGATAAAGTAATGTCAATTTAGGTGACAATGACGTTTTGCAAAGAACATAGAAGACTGTATAGTACAGAGCATGGACAAAACCTCTTCCACGAGCAAACATGATCAGCACTGAGACTCCATGGGTGTTGGATCAAGAAAATGGAAACTAGATTATTGACTCTAGTGCAAGTGGGAGACTGTTGGGAATATGCCCTAGAGGCAATAATAAAATGGTTTATTAGCATATTCATGTTTATGATAGTACTTTATTCTCCATGCTATAATTGTATTAACCGGAAACATAATACATGTGTGGAATATAAACAACCAGTTGTCCCTAGTAAGCCTCTACCAGACTGGTTCGTTAGTCAAGAGATGGTTAGAGTTTCCTAACCATGGACTTGTTATAGTCACTTGATAACGGAGTCATATCATTAGGAGTAATGATGTGATGGACAAGACCCAATAATAAAGAGTTGCAATTGATCGTGTCACACAGTTTCATTGCCAACGCTTTTAGTATGCCAAGTATAGTTTCCTTAGACCATGAGATTATGTCACTCCCGTTTACTGGCAAACTGTAACAGCCCCAGCTTGTAATGAAAAATACGAAGAATTTTTCCACTTTTTGCATTCTTGTTTGCATCATGGCATCCATATGAAATTGCCATTTCTAACTATCCACATATGCAAGCAACTAAAAAGGGGGAAGCAAAACTTCCCACACATCCAAACCAAATGCAATTACTCAACTTAGCAAACCAAATCATTCTTGGACTTCCAAATAGTTTAGGAAGTTCCAAGTTTACTTTTTATAACTAATTGTCAAGATTCAATTATTGCCAAATGAGAAATGAACTTGAGAATCCACAATTGGTTTATTTCAATTCTATTTTTGAAACCAAGTTAAACTATCCAAAAATTCAAACTAAAATCATGGGGAGCTTCAATATTATTGTGAGAGCCTCCATGAATATTTTCATTATTTTTGGAAATGTTTAAGTGCTCCAACTAAATACAATTTGTAAATTGTCAAAATTGATTATAGTTGAATCCTGTGAAAAAATGTTGCCCTAAACATTTTATTTTAAAGCACCAATTTTTGTGGAGGTTCTAAATGCTAAGGGAAGGTCACCTGAATTTTTGTAGAATTTATAAAAAGTTTTAGGTGCCTTAATTAAATACCTAAAAGTGCCACTGGACCTTTTTGTAATAAACTAAAATGTTGCCAGGGGTTTTCTGGAAAAATCCGTTTCTTCGCCACAGTGCCCGATGACACTAGCGCCATGCCGCCGTGCCCCCACTCCGCGGCCCCCCCCTCTCTGTGGTCAAGGACGCACGAGGGCGCTCACCTGCTCCCCCGCCTCCCTTTCCCGTCCCCATTTTCCCCCTCGACCCTAACCCTAGCTCGCTCCCCGCCGCTATGAAGCCGCCGGTGTCCGCCGCCGCATCGCTGTCTCTCCGAGCCATCCCGGCCGAATTGGTGCACGTCAACTCCTTCCCCACGTTTCCCTCTACCTCCCAAGTAGCACGGAGCTTGCCCGGAGGCTCGGGTTCGAGCGAATCATGCTCGTCCGTGCAAGGTCGGGCCGCCGCTCGCTGCTCTTTTCCTCGACGAATTCCGGCCGCCGTGGTCGACCCCGACCCTCACTGACCACGCCTATGTGCTCCTGGTGAGCTACTCCCCCGCCTGGAACTCCTCCCCCTCCCCCTCTCCCTCTCCGGCGTCACCTCCGTGCGCCACCGTGCCGACGGTCACCTCCGTGCTCCGCCCCGGTGCGCCGGCCTGGGGACCGGCCTGGGCCGACAGGGAGGTCGGCAGCCTCAGGCAGGTACCCGGCCTGGGCACCGGTCTAGGCCGGCCGGGAGCCTCAGGCATAGCCCCGGCCTAGGTACCGGCCTGGGCCGGCCACGAGGCCGGCTGCCTCGGGTCAACCCCCGGCCTGGAAACCGGCCTGGGCCGATCTGTGGGCCGGCCCAAACAGTAAAAATAGTTATTTAAAAATAAATTAAATAAAAAGCTAACTATTTAAATATTGGCTCAAATTTAGCAAATGACATACCAAATTGATCGGAAAAACATCACCTACCTGTTGGTAACATTTCCATACTCTTTTGAGTAAATTATTTTACCTTTATTTTAAGAATTCCTAAAATGGTAAAAATAATACCAAATTTGGGAAAATCATAACTTGAGAATTAATTAACTAAAAATTGTGAATAAAATATCAATATGATCAACACTTCAAATGCTATCAAACCATGCTAACATCACATCATGATCACAAATATTTATTTGATGTTATTCTTGAATTGATTAAAATAATTAAATTCGAATAATTATTTAATTCACTATATAATCTTCGATAATTGAAAATTTACAAATAAGGTATCAAAATGATCGGAAGAACAAACCCTATCCATTCATGTCATGTTCATGCATATTTAAGCCACTTCTTTAATAATGTGATAATTTATAAATAATGTGGTCACTAAGATAAATATGGGGTTGTTTCCAAATAATTGCACTAATTATTTGGAACTCCATTTAAATTGTTAGATAAATTAAATGATGCTATCTCTGCATAAAATTAACATGTCATCATGTGTTTGTGCATTGCACTGGTCTTCGTGTTATTTATTTGGTTCTTCTATATTTGCTTCGGTATCGATAGATTCCGGAGTGGAGGTTAACCCTACCTACCCCGACGAGCAGCACTACACGCCCCGACAGCAAGGCAAGAGATAACCTAACCTTCTTGGCATCTAGCATCCTATTGTTTTCTAAACTTATTTTATCCACCGTAATATTGCATGCGGTTCCAATGTCACTTTTGAGCAAAATGTAGAGTATCCTATGAATGCATGTTTATCCCCGAACCAATAAATGTATCCCTACCTATTAACCTTAGGTTTGATGTGTTGGCCAGAGATAAAGATTTAATTATGGTATTTATATGCTTAGCTATGCTAGCCATGCTTAGTAGATTTGCTCAGCTGTCCGTTATTTATTTCCATGATTTATGAAATAGGTGGAATGTTCGGACAATGTGGAGGATGTGCGTGGTACTTAATTAAATTGCTAAAAGGCTTGGATGAGTTGCCATCGGGGATGGTGTTTTGACTCATTCTTGCCGCCTAGGCTGAGAGTGCTTTTAGCTAGAACCAAGAACCGAGCGTGCTTCCAACGGTGGGGACATATGGAATCCCCTTTAACTAAATAACTTGTGCGGGCGTATCCAAGGGTCTTCCAGTTTGCTATTTCCATTTGCGTGTGAGTGTGTGGGTGGAAAAAGGAAATGATGAGGACGGTGGTGTTTAGGACGTGGCGATGGGGCAGGGTGTCGAAATAGGCACTGGACTTGTCCTGTGGCCACAGATGACTCTTGGATAGTCTCACGCGAGGTAAAGGTTTAACCGCGCCCACTCGCCGGCCTTCCTTGGAAGAGGGCCAATCAGGTGAGCCGGACGGTACCGGTGGGTAAATTAGTACACCCCTGCAGGGTAAATCTTTTCGAAATGCCGTGTCCACGGTTATGGACAAATCTTGGGAAAGGCGGATTAGCTCATAGAAAAGTATAACCTAATGAATTAAAATTTGGCAGCTAAATATTGCAACTCAATGTGGGTTTAAAAGGTTCATTTCCTCGAGGGTGATTCGAGGGAGTGCCTTGGTGGAGATGAGATGATTCTTGGTACTATTTTGGTTCGATGAGAACCGAAGGAAAATGTTTTTCTCTTATCCCTTTTTCAGAAAATATTCTGAGTAGTCGATGCCATGGGTCTTTTACATCTTTTCAAAGAAAATCTAGCTTTATGCAAAATAGCTACTATACAGCATTAGAGCCTCCGTCAGCATTGGGCCTATATCGCCCAACTAAACTTGCGAGTACGGCCTACTCAGTCTCTCTTTGCTTCCTTTATTAATTTGTTTCAGAGGAGGACGACACCGAGCACACAGGTGGGTTCTTTGTGGACGTCGACGAGTAGTTTGGGGTTCCTAGGTGGCAGCTTGGAACCGTGGAACAAGCTGGCTGGGTTTATTTATGTGTAGGCCTCTTAGGCCCTATATTTGGATCTTGTTGTACTAGACAACACTACTTCGCTTCCACATGATGAATTGTTGGGTCTGTGACCTTTTGTGTGTAATATTTGTATCTTTCTCATATATGAGTTGCTATATGAATCTTTGTGTCGTAGAGTCTGTGATGTGCCAGTTATTCCACAAGTCTTGATCTCTTTATTATGCATGATAGCTATGTCTGAGCTTATGGCATAATCGAAGTGGTGCGTGCCGATGATCCATTCCAAGCACGCCTGCCAAAGGTTTTGGCCTGGGATTGGTAAACCCAGTAACCTTCGATTGTGTAGCATGACCGGTTGCACAAAGCTTCATTGTATAGTTCTGGGGTCGGGGCGCTACAAGTTGGTATCAGAGCAGGACTGCCTGTAGGAAACCCTTTCTATTGGTCGATGTCGAGTCTAGTGAAAATTATTTATAACCTAAAAATGAGTTGTGAAAACCTTCTTAGGATTCTTTTTACTCCTCATCCAACTCGCTCTACTCTAATCTCTTATCTCTATTTGTTTTAAGCTTGGTGTCGAAGTTTAGGTTCTCGGGGTTTGGGTTCTACCGTCCATTGTTTGTCTCGAGTCAGTTATATCCGTTTGCTATCGCCGCGATGACGTGATGTCACCCGTGGTTGACTAAATCTGTTCGTGATATCTAAATTCTCTAAATCAATAAGGATTCTAATTATCTATCCTAACTATCAGAGTTGATTACTAACTATGTACTTGTTCCAAATCTTCAGAATGGCTCCTGCCCGTCGTGGTAACCCCGGTGATCCGGATGCACCGCCGCCACCCTTAATGGCGGAGGTCCTGATGGCCATCGAGCAAAACCGCCTGCGCAACGAGCATTTACTCGAGCAGCTGGTACAGCAAGGGGCGAGGAGGAACACGGACTGCAACACTCTCACGGAGTTCTTGCGCTCCCAACCTCCCACCTTTTCTGAAGCTAAAGAGCCGCTTGATGCGGATGATTGGCTGAGGGCCCTCGAGCGCAAGTTCGCGGCCTTGCATGTTCCGGTGGCGGAATAAGTCAATTTCGCCACCTATCTGCTGAATGGAGCCGCCGGCTCCTGGTGGGAGAGAAACGTGTCAATGTTTGACGCTGGCTATGCTTTCACCTGGGCGGAGTTCCGCGCCGCTTTTCGTGCGGCGTACATCCCCAAGCCCATCATGGACCTCAAGAGGAGGGAGTTCCTGGACTTGACCCAGGGACGCATGGACGTCCAAGCTTATGGGCGTGAGTTCAACCACCTCTCCCGTTACGCCCCTCGGGACGTGACCAACGATGAGGACAAGCAATACCTCTTCCGCAAGGGGCTCGCCCCTCGTCTCCGTTATGAGCTCCTACCCTTCAAGTTCCCGTCCTACCAGGAGCTCTACAACCAGGCTCTCACTATGGAGCAGGGTAGGAAGGAGCTGGAGGCTTCCAAGAGGCCAGCTCCCGTGGACAACCAAAGCTCCTCTTCCTCCGAGGGCAAGAAGCGCAGGGTCTTTGTGCCCTTCGGCGCTGTGCCTCGTGCACCCTTCGCGCCAAGGCCTTCAGGGTTCAGGCCACCTCCGCCTCGCCCAGCTCCCTCGACCTTGGGTGCGGCTGGAAGTTGCTTCCACCCCCAGCTGCCTCCTGCACCGCCGGGGCTCACTTGCTACCACTGTGGCGAGCTGGGTCACTACTCCAGGGAGTGTCCCCAGAAGGCACCGGCTACCGCAACACCTGCACCAGCACCCTCTACCCCAGCCGCCAAGGCCATGACTGTCAGCCGTGGCCGCCTGAACCACATCTCGGCTGAAGGAGTCGAAGAGGACCCCGGAGTTCTCATGGGTACACTTCGAATCAATGATTACCCAGCTTTAGTCTTGTTTGATTCTGGAGCATCACATTCATTCATATCCATATCATATGCACACAACCATCAAATACCGTTTGTGAACATGGACTCCCCCCTAGTGGTCAAGACACCAGGCTCTAGTTGGCACACTAACTGGATCGCTCCTGAGGTTCAGATTTCTATAGGGTCAGTCCCGTTTCCGTTCTCATTGATAGCACTGAAGTCACATGGGATAGATGTCATTCTGGGCATGGATTGGCTAGTTAAATATCAGGCCAACCTGGACTGTGCTGCCAAGACTGTCACAGTGATCCACCCAAGCTACGGGATAGTGCGTTACTGGTCCCCTACTTCTGCAACTTCATCCACAACCACTCCTCTCTCTCTGGAGATCACCCTATGATTTATGGTAGGCATCACGCCACCTGAAATGCATGAAGTAGCCGTGGTGTGTGACTTCCCCGATGTCTTCCTGGAGGAATTGCCTGGCATGCCACCTGATCGCAGCGTGGAATTTGTCATTGAGTTGGTTCCGGGAACTGCCCCAATTTCCAAAAGGCCCTACCGCATGCCAGCGGAAGAGCTAACGGAATTGAAGAAGCAACATGATGAGTTGCTAGAAAAAGAATTCATCCATCCGAGTAGCTCGCCATGGGGCTGCCCGGTCATCTTTGTCAAGAAAAGGGATACAAATGTTCCTCGGCTGGTTGTTGATTACCGCCCTTTGAATGCGGTGACCATCAAGAACAAGTACCCTATTCCCCGAATAACTGACCTGTTCGATCAACTAGCTGGTGCAACCGTATTCTCCAAGATGGATCTGAGGTCAGGCTACCATCAGATAAAAATCAGAAAGGAGGATATTCCAAAGACGGCTTTCACTACCCGTTATGGGTTATATGAATACACCGTCATGTCCTTCGGCCTCACAAATGCTCCGGCTACATTCATGAGGCTGATGAACTCCATCTTCCATGAGTACCTCGACAAGTTTGTCATCATTTACACCGATGATTTCCTTGTCTACTCCAAAACTAAAGAAGGGCATGCTGAGCATCTTCGACTTGTCCTGACGAAGCTTCGAGATCACTGCCTCTATGCCAAGTTCTCCAAGTGTGAGTTTTGGCTAAACGAGCTCATTTTTCTCGGTCATGTGGTGTCATCTGCTGGAGTGGTGGTGATACCAGACAAGATTCAGGAAATCCTGGATTGGCCAACTCCCAAGTCCGTCAAAGATATCCGAAGCTTCCTTGGATTGGCAGGTTATTACCGCCGATTCATCGAGGGCTTTTCCAAGATAGCCAAGGCACTGACTGAACTCCTCAAGAAAATAAACAATTTGTGTGGTTAGACTAAGCTGAAGAGAGATTCCAAACTCTCAAGGTAAAGCTCACTACCACCCCGGTGCTTGTCCTTCCTGACACCGACAAAGACTTTGTTGTCTATTGTGATGCATCACTCCAAGGCTTGGGCTGTGTTTTGATGCAAGAAGGCCATGTGGTAGCCTATTCTTCTCGTCAACTCAAACCGCATGAACAAAACTACCCAACTCATGATCTAGAGCTTGCTGCCATGGTTCATGCTCTGAAGCAATGGAGGCCCTACCTGTTGGGCAACCGTTGCGAGATATACTCTGATCATCAAATTCTAAAATATCTCTTCACCCAGCCGGATCTGAATCTTAAACATAGAAGATGGTTGGAGTTAATCAAGGATTACGATGTGACCCTCAACTATCAGCCCGGCAAGGCCAATGTCGGAGCAAGATAGGGCCGGGGTGGGGCGCAAGCAAGCGTGCTGATGCTTTGAGTCGCAAGGCCTATTGCAACACCCTGATGGTTGAAAAGGCACAACCTACTCTCCACGAGGAATTTGCTCGGTTAAATCTGGAGATTGTTCCCTCCGGATATCTAGCTAACCTCGAGATCAAATCCACTCTTGAGGATGAAATCAAGGCCTCCCAGCAACATGACGTTGGCATCCGCAAGATCAAAAAGAATATTGCAAGTGGGAAGGCCAAGTGTTTCTCCGTCGATGACTCCGGTGTTGTCTATTTTGGGAACCGTCTTGTGGTGCCCAAGACAGGAAATACAAAGGGGTTGATACTCCAGGAAGCGCATGAATCTCCCATATCCATCCACCCCGGTAGCACCAAAATGAACCAAGACCTCCGCCCCAAATTCTGGTGGACTCGCATGAAGCGGGAAATTGCCAAGTATGTTGCTGAATGCGACGCCTGTCGCCGTGTGAAGGCTGAACATCAAATGCCAGCTGGTACCCTTCGCCCCATAGCCATTCCCGAGTGGAAGTGGGATGAAGTTGGTATGGATTTCATCACCGGCTTTCCAAGATCACCAAAAGGATAATAATGCCATTTGGGTAGTCATTGATCATCTATCCAAGGTCGCCCATTTCCTCCCCGTTCGCGAGGATATCAACTCCGTTAAACTGGCGGAGCTGTATATGGCTCGGATTGTTCCCTTGCACGGGGTTCCCTTGAGGATCATCTCAGACCGTGGTAGTCTGTTTGTGTCCAAATTTTGGCAAAGCTTCCAAAAGGCTCTTGGAACCCGTCTCAACTTCAGCACCGCCTATCATCCTCAAACCGACGGTCAAACTGAAAGAGTGAACCAAGTTCTTGAGGACATGCTTCGAGCTTGTGTCATCTCCTTCGGTAAGGGTTGGAAAAAATACCTCCCTCTCGCCGAATTCTCCTACAACAACAATTACCAAGCCAGTTTGCAAATGGCTCCCTTTGAGGTTCTCTATGGGAGAAAATGCTGAACTCCTCTAAATTGGTCTGAAACCGGAGAGAGGCCACTCTTCGGTCCTGATGTGATCAATGAAGCCGAGGAGAAAGTCCGTATCATTCAGGATAATCTCAAGGTTGCTCAGTCAAGGCAAAAGAGCTACTATGACAAGCATCATCAAGAGGTTCACTATGAAATTGGTGACAAAGCCTATCTTCGAGTCTCTCCCCTCCGACGCGTTCGTCGCTTCGGGATCAAGGGCAAATTGGCACCTCGCTATGTTGGCCCTTTCACCATCCTAGCCAAGCGAGGAGATCTCTCCTATCAACTTGAGCTACCCTCAAACTTCCCGGATGTGCACGATGTGTTCCATATCTCCCAACTCCATCGTTGCTTCAAGGATCCAAGCCGTGGGGTTGATCATGAGGTGTCGGACATCCAAGAGGACTTAACTTACCGTGAGCATCCTATCCGCATCTTGGATGAAGCGGAAAGGAAAACCCGCAACAAGACCATCAAGTTCCTCAAAATTCAATGGTCTAACCATTCCGAAGATAAAGCGACTTGGGAGCGAGAAACTAGTCTTCGACAGGAATATCCCGCCTTCTTAACTCAAGCCTAGAATCTCGGGACGAGATTCCTGTAAGGGGGGTAGAATTGTAACAGCCCCAGCTTGTAATGAAAAATACGAAGAATTTTCCACTTTTTGCATTCTTGTTTGCATCATGGCATCCATATGAAATTGCCATTTCTAACTATCCACATATGCAAGCAACTAAAAAGGGGGAAGCAAAACTTCCCACACATCCAAACCAAATGCAATTACTCAACTTAGCAAACCAAATCATTCTTGGACTTCCAAATGGTTTAGGAAGTTCCAAGTTTACTTTTTATAACTAATTGTCATGATTCAATTATTGGCAAATGAGAAATGAACTTGAGAATCCACAATTGGTTTATTTCAATTCTATTTTTGAAACCAAGTTAAACTTTCGAAAAATTCAAACTAAAATCATCGGGAGCTTCAATATTATTGTGAGAGCCTCCATGAATATTTTCATTATTTTTGGAAATGTTTAAGTGCTCCAACTAAATACAATTTGTAAATTGTCAAAATTGATTATAGTTGAATCCTGTGAACAAATGTTGCTCTAAACATTTTATTTTAAAGCACCAATTTTTGTGGAGGTTCTAAATGTTAAGGGGAGGTCACCTGAATTTTTGTAGAATTTATAAAAAGGTTTAGGTGCTTTAATTAAATCCCTAAATGTGCCACCGGACCTTTTTGTAATAAACTAAAATGTTGCCGGGGGTTTTCTGGAAAAATCCGTTTCTTCTCCACAGTGCCCGACGGCACTGGCGCCATGCCGCCGTGTCCCCACTCCGCGCCCCCCCTCTCCGTGGTCAAGGACGCACGAGGGCGCTCACCTGCTCCCCCGCCTCCCTTTCCCGTCCCTATTTTCCCCCTCGACCCTAACCATAGCTCGCTCCCCGTCGTTGTGAAGCTGTCGGTGTTCGCCGTCGCATCGCTGTCTCTCCGAGCCATCCCGGCCGAATTGGTGCGCGTCAACTCCTTCCCCGCGTCTCCCTCTACCTCCCCAGTAGCACGGAGCTTGCCCGGAGGCTCGGGTTCGAGCGAATCGTGCTCGCCCATGCGAGGTAGGGCCGCCGCTCGCCGTTCTCTTCCTCGACGAATTCCGGCCGCCGTGGTCGACCCCGACCCTCACCGACCACGCCTACGTGCTCCTGGTGAGCTACTCCCCCGCCTGGACCTTCTCCCCATCCCCCTCTCCCTCTTCGGCGTCGCCTCCGTGCGCCACCGTGCCGACGGTCACCGCCGTGCTCCGCCCCGGTGCGCCGGCCTGGGGACCGGCCTGGGCCGGCCGGGAGGCCGGCAGCCTCAGGCAGGTGCCCGGCCTGGGCACCGGTCTGGGTCGGCCGGGAGGCCGGCCGCCTCAGGCATAGCCCCGGCCTAGGTACCGGCCTGGGGCGGCCACGAGGCCGGCTTTCTCGGGTCAACCCCCGGCCTGGAAACCGGCCAGGGCCGATCTGTGGGCCGGCCCAAACAGTAAAAACGGTTATTTAAAAATAAATTAAATAAAATGCTAACTATTTAAATATTGGCTCAAATTTAGCAAATGACATACGAAATTGATCAGAAAAACATCACCTACCAGTTGGTAACATTTCCATACTCTTTTGAGTAAATTATTTTACCTTTATTTTAAGAATTCCTAAAATGGTATAAATAATACCAAATTTGGGAAAATCATAACTTGAGAATTAATTAACTAAAAATTGTGAATAAAATATCAATATGATCAACACTTCAAATGCTATCACACCATGCTAATATCACATCATGATCACAAATATTTATTTGATGTTATTCTTGAATTGATTAAAAGAATTAAATTCGAATAATTATTTAATTCACTATATAATCTTCGATAATTGAAAATTTACAAATAGGTTATCAAAATGATCGGAAGAACAAACCCTATCCATTCATGTCATGTTCATGCATATTTAAGCCACTTCTATAATAATGTGATAATTTATAAATAATGTGGTCACTAAGATAAATATGGGGTTGTTTCCAAATAATTGCACTAATTATTTGGAACTCCATTTAAATTGTTAGACAAATTAAATGATGCTATCTCTACATAAACTTGACATGTCATCATGTGTTTGTGCATTGCACTAGTCTTCGTTTTATTTATTTGGTTCTTCTATATTTGCTTGGGTATCGATAGATTCCGGAGTGGAGGTTAACCCTACCTACCCCGACGAGCAGTACTACACGCCCCGGCAGCAAGGCAAGAGATAACCTAACCTTCTTGGAATCTAGCATCCTATTGTTTTCTAAACTTATTTTATCCACCATAATATTGCATGCGGTTCCAATGTCACTTTTGAGCAAAATGTAGAGTATCCTATGAATGCATGTTTATCCCCGAACAAATACATGTATCCCCACCTATTAACTTTAGGTTTGATGTGTTGGCCAGAGATAAAGATTTAATTATGGTATTTATATGCTTAGCTATGTTAGCCATGCTTAGTAGATTTGCTTAGCTGTCCGTTATTTATTTCCATGATTTATGAAATAGGTGGAATGTTCGGACAATGTGGAGGATGTGCGTGGTACTTAATTAAATTGCTAAAAGGCTTTGATGTGTTGCCATCAGGGATGGTGTTTTGCCTCATTCTTGCCGCCTAGGCTGAGAGTGCTTTTAGCTAGAACCAAGAACCGAGCGTGCTTCCAACGGTGGGGACATATGGAATCCCCTTTAACTAAATAACTTGTGCGGGCGTATCCAAGGGTCCTCTAGTTTGCTATTTCCATTTGCGTGTGAGTGTGTGGGTGGAAAACGGAAATGATGAGGATGGTGGTGTTTAGGACGTGGCGATGGGGCAGGGAGTTGAAGTAGGCACTGAACTTGTCCTGTGGCCAGAGATGACTCTTGGATAGTCTCACGCGAGGTAAAGGTTTAACCGCGCCCACTCGTCGGCCTTCCTCGGAAGAGGGCCAATCAGGTGAGCCGGACAGTACCGGTGGGTAAATTAGTACACCCCTGTAGGGTAAATCTTTTCGAAAAGCTGTGTCCACGGTTATGGACAAATCTTGGGAAATGCGGATTAGCTCATAGAAAAGTATAACCTAATGAATTAAAATTTGGCAGCTAAAGGTTGCAACTCAATGTGTGTTTAAAAGGTTCATTTCCTCGAGGGTGATTCGAGGGAGTGCCTTGGTGGAGATGAGATGATTCTTCGTACTATTTTGGTTCGATGAGAACCGAAGGAAAATGTTACTCTCTGTCACATCCCAAAAAAATCGTCCCTAATGTTAGTAATATTTTCTCGCGCCTGAAAATCTTTTCCTATTTTCAAAATGTTTTCTTTGAACATGTTGGTCTTTGACTTGACTTTGGTTTAGCTCTCTTAGAAATTTCCCATCAATTTCCCGATCTTTCTCGACCCTCACCATAACTTCATACCATTGTTTTGTCGGTCGAACCTTGATTCCATTTGGAAATTCTAAAACCCCTCCCATCTATCCCACCAAAAGCCACCACCCCAATTATAGCTCGAAATAAATTCTACCAAACTACCATATGATTCCCTCATACAGATACATCCCTCCCATGCAAAATTATTCCATAGTCCCATGCAATATTTCCAAGTTTGTTCATATTTCCTTTTATGCCATTTTCAGTCCAAAAATTATTTGGACACCTTCCACTCATCCAAAAATTCTGAAATTTTGGTGAGGTGCATGATTTAACCTCCTGAATATTTCACTACATTGGCCCAACCTCATTTGAGCAATATTTGAGGTACTTCCTTTGTAATGCCTTTTTCTTGCCTAATTGCAATTTCCAAAGCAACCCCTAGCTACAAAAATCATTGGGCATTGACCCTTTGCCAAGTTGACAATATCCCATACACAACCCCATATCCACAATATCAGACCAATATCGATTGAGTAAGTGCACTTGGCATTCCCATGCCATTAGGGAACTTTTGGACACCAAATTATTTGCCCAACTTCCTTGGGTCCAACTAAGCTCGAAATCTACAGACATGCTATGTACATCTATTCTAGCCTACTGTGAATTTTGGGGATTTTTCTGAGTTGAGTAAGACCTCTGTCATTTCATGGAGCACCTGATGTGCATTAGGTTTTCTGAAAATCTTGTGTTACGAAGTTTGGAGTTCTTGAGTGATTCTTGTTTTGTTGTGTTGCTCTCGTCGTTACGAACCCAGTGGTGTGACCCGTTTTCCTTTTCGTGCCCCGAGTCACCGGGAATGCTACGACGTCGCTCGCGTCGCGCTCTGGACGTCCCGGACGCACGATTAGGCGTGACCTAAACCTGCTGAACCCTAAACCTTGCCTAATACCCCGCACAGTAACTTCTCTGTGCAGTACTATTCGTCCAGCTCTGCATTCTTATCCAGCCCCGTTCTTATCCTCTCCCCCTCACCTCCATGGCCATGGACACGTGTGTGGCCACCCCTCCTCGCCCCTGCCTACAAAAACCACTCCCGAGCCCTCTCGCACGAGCAGCACCTCATTCTCCCCCTCCTGGACCTCTTGGCATGTTTAGTTGGACAACGGCGGAGCCCTGCTCCAACTATGGTTGAAATCACCACTGAGTCGAACCTCGGTCATGGTGAGCTCGAACCCACGCCGTTCTCCGGTTAAGCCTGCATAGAGCCTCCTGCTATCCTCCTCTTACTCCCAGACCCCTCCGTGGATCAAGGGTTGCTCGGCATCGTCGAATTCGTGCTCGGCTCGCCATGGCCGTGCTGGCCGAGCCGGGCAAGTACGAGAGCGACGCGACCGTGGCCTCCCTCCCCCGTCCGCAGCCTTCCTCGGGCGCGGTGAAGCACGGTGGCCCTCTCCCATCCCTCGCTGCGGCCCCTGGCCCGCCCTTCGCCGACGCCGTCGTCTTCCGGGTGCCGCCATGCCGCACCACGGCGGTCGCGGGCGCCGCACGCGAAGGCCGTCCCCAGCCACGACCAGCGCGACCCCAGCCACGGTGGGGCACAGCGGCCTCTCTGCCGCTCCCGTCCAGCCTCGCCGGGACGGCTCCTGCCGGCGGCCGGCTACCACACGAGTCCCCCGTGCCCGCTCCGTGCGTGCGTGCAAGCAACGGATCGATCGATCCATGTTAGCTTGTGGCGTACTTCCGTCAGTTTACGTTTCCGTGAAGCGAAGGCGTATTTCCGGGGAATACGTGACCGGCCCGGCCCAGTATGATTCGGCCCGCGAACGTTTTTTTTTTTTCCTGGAAGTGGCTGATAATTACCAAAAACTAGAAGGCCAATATATTTTGAACCGTAGCTCCATTTCAGGTGATTTATGTTTCTAAAAATTTGTCTCGGGGAGCTCTATCCAATGGTGCTGTCCATTGTATTTTATGAAATAGTTGATTTTCCGACTTTTATTTACGCGTTGTATTGCACCCCGATTCAGGAGTTCTCCGGGATTCCGACCCACGACGAGTCCTAGACCTCCCCCCCGAACCATCCGGAGCCGTCTTCGCAGGCAAGCTAACCACTTGCTATGAACACTCAAGCGGTGCTGTTTGTTGCATATTAGCGTGGTATTTTATGTTATGGCTATTCGTTGCTGATGTTGGTTCCTGTGATTTCATGTGTATACTTGCATGCCATGGTTATTTTGAGCTTAGATAGCAATGCCCTGTTTCATTTCAAGTATAAATAGTGATGCCATGTTTCACTCATCATCCATCTGTGTATTAGAATGACGTGTGAATAATTTGTGCGCCTCGCACTTCCGTGGCTTTGTCGAACCATCTAACTAGGTAACTATAAAACATGCGTTCCCATGATTGTTTGCTTCTTCTCCTTCGCCGAGGTGTGGAGCGGACGAATGTCGTCTTATGATCCTCGGAGTTGGGGGCATTTTCCAAAGAGTTATTTGCTTCTTCTCCCTCCGTCAAACTTGGCTGGCGTATGCCCGCTTTGACTGCGATGCTTGGGACGCTAGCTTTTCATTTGGGTATTTTTTCTAAGATTGCTGACACCACGTCGAGTTAATCCTCGAGTGGAATGGATGCTTTCTTTCTTATGATTGCTTTTCGTTTCATTTTGGAGACTACATGCCCACTAACTTTTGTAGTCGACCTGTGGCTGTCACTGGCCGGAAGTATCTCCGCCATCGCCCGGTTGACGCTAACCAATTGTGCTATTTTGTTTTATTCACTCAACCTGTGGCTGCTACTGGCCGGAGGCATCTCCGTCCTCGCCCGGTTGATTTTGTCATTTTATTTTTCTCAACCTGTGGCTGTCACTGGTCGGAGGAATATCCACCATCGCCCGGTTGAATTGTTTCTTTATTTTCCTTATCAGCTTGAGGTGGCATCATGTCGCCCGGTTGACTTTACTTTACCTTACTGAACTGCTATGTGATTATTTTATGCTCATGTATATCTTGTGGACTAACGTCTGTTGCTGTCTTGTGGTTGGAATTGTTGTTGAAAGAAACTAGATTAAATGAACCATCCCTCCAAACTTCGATAGGGTCAGTCCATAGTGCCACTAATCTGAACATCGAAAGCACTACCACTATCGCCCAAATGGGAGAGCCATAGCCTATGTAACCTATCAAGCCTCCTTTGATGCTACCCACTTGGCAAGTCTAGTCGGTTACTGCATAGTTGTGGCCAGGGCTAGTCTTGTGAAGGTTCCGGAGCTAGGCGTCGCTCATGAGTTGGGGACGTGCCGGACTCACTTCGTCATAAGACATAGAGTTATGTTGGTAGCTATACAGGGAGTGTCTTGGTAGCGTGAACGGTTATGTAAGTGTATCTTGTCGGAGAACTGTCCCAAGAACTAGGTGTGTCTCACAAGGATCGAGTAAGGGGCTGAACACGGAATCAAACAACGCTCAACGCGCCACGGCGACGGTGCTCACCTGGATCATCGCGGGCAGGCACTGCAGAGAGGAACACACGGTATTAACCAGGTTCAGGGCCCTCTGGAGAGGTAAAACCCCTACGTCCTGCTTCGGATGTATTGCACTTGCTTGGAGAGGCGGTTGAGCACAGAGCGAGCTTGGCGAGCTCAAGGTGGCTACAATGGCTGACCCTAGAACCGGAGAAGAACCAAAGATTGAACCCCTTGCCCGAACGTGCTCCCCCTCCTTTTATAGGTGTCTCGGGCCTCTTCCCCCCAAATGTCTTGGCGGGAAGGGCTACCACATGGCGACGAAGGAGGAGGTGCGGTGCACAATAAAGGTAGAGTCCACCATAAAGGTAAAGTCCATGGACGCGGTCCACGGCAGGGGCGGCGTCACCAAAGCTGGAAAAGCCACCGTCCAAACAGGATGGTGGGCTGGCGCTGCTGAGGCGAGATATGTCCCACGGTGACGTCGCCTTTGGAGGGTAGCTGCAGACGGTTCCCTTATCACCAAAGTGGCAATCCTTGGGGCTCCTTTGCTTGGTGCAGCTTTGTTGACTCCTTTATACATAAGAACGGCAACTGTGGCGCTGCCACGACCGCGTGCTGGTGCGTTCGTCACTCTGCGGAGGGTGCAGAGCCCATGTGCGCTCTGCCGCGGAGACAGAAACTGGCTTCGAGAGGAAAGAAGCCTCCGCGTGGCAAAAGGCCTCGCCGAGCCTTTTGGCGTGGTCCTTAGCAGAATTTGCAGGTGGCATCCAAGATGCCCTCTCGAGGAGAGGTCCCTCGGCGAGGGAAAAACCCCCTCTCGAGGAGGAGAGGTCCCTCGCGAGGCTCGCCAGGCTCGGAGAGCCTGGTCCTTAGCGAAATCTTCTGAAGAATGTTGTGGGCCCTGGCAGGCCGGCCCATGGTACCCTAGTTTCCACTATGCCGACAGTAGCCCCCGGGCCCGCGATGGGCACGCCGAAGACCACGGATGGAGGCGAAGTGTCGAGGGCCCAACGGTGCCTGCCTAGGCCGCGACACGTGGGGCGCATCGGTTGCGCCTGAGGCCACGATCTCCTCGGCTTCAACGGGCGATGTGGCGGGGCCCGCCACGATTCGGGGGCCGGTCAATAAAGCCTGGGCGCGCAGTCGGCGCCCTTCACTTCATCCATTACTCCTCTGCACACTCCTCCCAACGCCTCCATCTCTCTAGAGCGCTCCGTCTCCAAAATCTCCTTCTCCAGCGACCATGGCGCCCAAGAAGGCAGACGCCGACCAGAAGGGCAAGGCCGCG
The DNA here is from genome assembly GCA_012064385.1 of Puccinellia tenuiflora. Taxonomy (NCBI): domain Eukaryota; kingdom Viridiplantae; phylum Streptophyta; class Magnoliopsida; order Poales; family Poaceae; genus Puccinellia; species Puccinellia tenuiflora. The sequence continues at coordinate 507,294 of QRDG01000859.1, read as the reverse complement.
ATGCAGACTGGCACGTCGGTGGCGGCGGCGCGGGGTGCTGCACCCCAGGGGGCGCTGCCGGAAAGCCGCGTCCGTGCGGCGGCACTTGAGGAGGTGCGCCACCTGGCGGCCGCCAACACCCACGAGCTCAGCGCCACAAACATGGCGGCCGGCAGCAGCAAGGTCGGCGTGGGGTACTACCCCATCTTCCTTCACACCCTCTACGCCGGCCTCGTTCCTCCCTTCTCCAGCTTCCTCATGGGGATCCTTGAGGCGTACCGGATCCAACTCCTTCATCTCCACCCAAACTCCATACTCATCCTTGCCATCTTCGCCTATCTCTGCGAGGCGTACGTTGGCATCTGTCCCTCGGTGGCGCTCTTTCGCAGCTTCTACGCCCTCCGGAGCACCGCGTCGAACGAGCGGCTTGGATGCGTCTCCTTCCGCATCGCTGCCGCCAGGAGCGACGACTACATCCCCATCGCATGGCTCGGCGAGAATGCTGTCACCAAGATAACGAAGAAAGTGGAGGATTTCCGCCAGAATTGGTTTTTCGTCAACACCAAGTCGTCGAACCGCCTCCTGGAGGTACCCGTGGCACCCCCGAAGAAGTGGGCGCGTTGGGCGAGCGGCGACTTCGAGGGCCCCAAGCTTGAGGCGGTGTACGAGCGCATTCGGGTGCTCCGCGAGGCCGGGCTCACCGGCCAGATGGTGGCGAGGGATTTCATCAAGCGCCGCATTGCTCCCCTCCAGTGGCACTCGGAGCCGATGTGGACGTACTCAGGCCCAGAAGACAGGATGCGCCTGTGCGCAGATGACTTCACTTCGGACGAGCTGAAGCAGGTCATGAGAGTCCTCTTTGCCACGACGTCCATCCTGTCCCCAGCCAACGACGATGCCCTGCCGCTGTTCGCCTATGTGGAGGAGAGCGTGCGCGAAGCCCATCAACTCCTGCCCAGTTTCGACAAATGGGGCATCAGGCCTGCAAGACTCCACGGGCCCCGCAGCAACCCGTGGGCTGCGGAGCTGGAGCAGGTGGGCGAATTGCCAGAGCCAGACGAGGATGAAGACTCTGGCGAGGACGAGGCCTCGAGAGGCGCCGACCCCTCTGGCGAGGACGAGGCCTCGAGAGGCGCCGACCTCTCAGGAGGCGACGTGGGCTCCTCAAGGGGCGTGCCGCCTGGCGAGGACCTCCAGGAGATCTCCTCCAGCGGCGATGAGGACGCCTTCCGTGTGGCCCGCTCTCGACGCATCATAGAGGGGGAGGAGGAGGAGAGCGGTAACAGGGGAGGACGCCACGAGCCCCGCACCAAGGCCCTCCACGACAAGAACGCCTCGGCAGGGGGGGAGCGCCCCCCGAAGAGGAGGCAGGAGGGCCTCAAGGGGAGGCCAGGGCGAGCAGCCCCCAGCCTCCGAAGGCGAAGAAAAGGGTGTGGAGGATAGCCGACGAGTAAGACTCAATTCTTCTTTTTCTTTTAGCATTTCGCTTCTGAGAATCCTCTTGACGGAACTTCTGCTTGTTTGTCTTCAGGGACCCTGCGGCACCGAAGAAGCGGCGGCTCCGCAAGCTTGGGGAGGCCGCTGACGCCACCACAGCGCCGCCGGTGGCTGACGAGCTGCAGCACGCGGCTGCTCCTCCCACGGGTGAGCGCCGCGAGGAGGAGGACGACGACGTCGTAGAGGTGGCGCCGCCGCCCGCCGAGGCCACTCTTCCTCCCGTACTGCAGAGGGAAACGGAGGAAGAGGCGGCGGCCGAGACAGCCCGAGCCTCGGTGAGGCCGGACGCGGAGGAGGAGGCGATCGAGGAGATCGTCGTGGAGCCACCTCAGGAGGAGGAGGCTCCCACACAAAGGGCAGACGTGCCCGTGGCCGCGGCGGGCGCGGCCACCGCGGAGGGGCCGGGAGGCGCCCTCGAAGGGCAGGAGGAGGAGGTGCCTCCGGAGCTCACAGATACTGGAGCTGGGGGCGAAAGGACGCCCAGCCCCCAGCGGGCTCCAGACGCGGGTGACGAAGCTCGCGACCACGCGAGCCCCCATAGGGCCCCTAACGCGGGAGGAGAGGAAGGCGCCCTCGCGAGCCCTCAGAGGGCCCCTGGTGCGGGAGGCGAGGAAAGCGCCCACGTGAGCCCTCAGAGGGCCCTGACGCGGGAGGCGAGGAAGGCGCCCTCGCGAGCCCCCGGGCCGCACCGGAGGCGGCCGTGAGCCCAAGGCAGGGTGCCTCGAGCGCCCCGCCAAGAAACGAGATCTCTGCACCCCGCAGCGATGCGGGGACCTTGGCGCTGCGGCAGCCGCGGCGCCAAGCGGTTCGTCGCCAAGCCGTCCTCGGCCAGGCGCGGCGGACGCTTGATGAGCTGGAGGCGCAGCTCGCTGAAGAGGAACTCGCCCAGGCGGAGGAGCGGGCGAGACTCGACGAGGGCTGGGCCCTCCTCCGCGAGAGCGTGGAGAGCTGCCGCCGGCAGGACGCGGCGGCCCTGGCGGCCCGCCAAGAGGCCATGCGCTTCGCCGAAGAGACCCGCGACAGCGTGAAGCGGGAGGCGGCGGAGACCATGGAGCAGCTGGACGCCGCACGGGCGGCGCTCGAGGCGGAAACCGCCTCCAAGCGACAGGAGGTGGCGGCCCTGGAGCAGAACTTCATCACGCACTCCAAAACCGTGGAGAGCAGCTTGAAGGAGCTCCGCGAGAGGCTGGACGCCCGCGAGGTGCAGCTGACCCAGCGCGAGGCAGAGCTCACGCGACGCGAGGGAGAGCTCTCCCCCCGCGAGCTGGAACTGCGTCGGCGCGAGGAGCAGGTCCAGCAGCTTGAGGCGGACCAGGCCACCCGCGAGGAGCAGCTGAAGGCTCGCGAGGGCCGGGTGGCCCAGGACGAAGCCACCTACGCCGAGCGCCACGCGAAGGCCAACGCCGACTTCGCGGCGAAGCAGAAGAAAGTCCAGGAAGAGGCCGACAACAAGGTCAAGCTCATCCGCGAAAATCTCTCCAAGGACTATGATGAGAAGGCCACGAAGCAGGAGGAGCGCTTCAAGGCGAAGCGCAAGGAGCTCCAGGACCGCATCGAGGGGCTCGAGAAGGAGGAGAAGCAGATGGCTTCCCGCCTTCAGAGCGCCAAGGAGGCCCAGGCTCGCGCGGAAGGGAGAGCCGCCGCCTTGGAGAAGGATCTGAGCGAGCTCCACCAGCAGGTGGGGCCGGTCGTGAACCTTGTGGAGGAGGCACGGAGCAACGCGGAGCATGGCCGGACCATGACGCGCCAACGCCAGCTCATGCTCCAAGGCTTGGTACTCCGTGCGCGCACGTTGGGGACGACCTGAGGATCGAGGTCCCCCCCTTTTCCGCAGGGAGCGACGACGAGGCCGCGTACTCGTTCTTCTTCGAGCAATTCCTCGGAAAGCTTGAAGAGACCGCGAAGGGCTTCGACGAGCGCGTCGTGGAGGAGAGCCGCGATCTCCTCGTCATCGCTACCTGCCGCATCTTCAGCAACCTCGCGAGGCTCCAGCCCTCGCTTGACCTCGAGGCCGTGACAGCGCCGGTCGACATCAGCGACAAGGCGCGGAAAGCCGCCGAGGCGTACGCCAAGAATTTGACCAAGTCGTGGTCGATGAAGACGAAGGCGACGACGAGGAGGATGCCCTGGAGGAGGAGGCGGAGGCTGCCGTGGACGGAGCGGGCACCTCAGGAGGCGCGACGGCCTGAGCTCCCTCCTGTATCTGGACGTGCAGGGGCACGGATTATCTTAGCATTTTATTTGTAATAGCTTTGTAAAGACTTGCTTTAAGCTTTGTTTGAACGTGCTTGGTGAACATCCCTCGAGAGGCTTTTGTCTTCCCTTTCATGTCTTTTTCGCTCTACGTCTTAGGACCCTCTCTTAGCGCTACACCACCGCCGCTTCGGTATGTGAGAGTCAGGGCTCCACAAGGCCGGGGGGTGCGTGAGGCCTCGAGAGGTAAGAGCTCCCAAGTCGCGATGCTTGGGGCTCCCCTTTAACGCGCAAGCAGCCCATGAGGCGCAGGAGAGAGAAAAGAGGCTCGAGGGACGAAAACCAGCGAAAGGAATTTCAACCAAGTGTTTGGACTTAGCTTCACGAGGCGTTTTGCCTTGGAGAGGGTGTTGGTTCCCTGATGAGGTGTTTTCGCCTTGGAGAGGGTGTCGGTTCCCTGGCGCTTGCTTTGGACCTGTTTTCCTGCGTTTTGACAGATAGGCGTACCCACAAGCAATACATAGCTAGACGACTTCATGCGTGCTCGTAGGTTCCTTCATGTGTGTCTCGCGAGGAGAACAGGCACCAAGGTCCTTGGTGAGTTGACGTGCACGGGAGCCGGCTCATGAGTTCAGAGCTCCTTGGGAGTTGACATGCATGAAAGCTGACCCGTGAGTTCAGAGCTCGGATCCCTTGGGTTTGAGGCGCTGCTGGGATGCTCCCGAGGCACAGGCACCATGTCCAGCCCCCGCTCGTGAGATACACAGGAGGGATCATACGAGCAAGGATGAATCAGCAATAACATAAATGCTTACCAAAGCAACAACATATGCTGGCGCGAAGCGCAAAGGTTCAAAGTGACCTGAAACAGAGGTTCATTACACTGGCGTGGCCAGAAATACAAAATCCGCCATGTCAGGCATGGGGTTCCACATGGAGTGGCTGAGACTCTCGCGGCCCGAGGCGACGCATGTAGAGAGAGCTCAGAGAGGGGGCCCCTATGCGGGGGTGGCTTGTAGAGCCTGCGGTCCACCATGGCTGGGCATGGGGATCCACCTCGCCAAGGCATGGTGCTTGAAGAAGTCACCTTGCCGAGGCGTGATGGCTTGGGAGTCTTCTCGAACGGCCCGCGGCAACGTATAGTAGAGAGGGGAGCCCGAAATTTTTCCTCGTGGAGGATGATGGCGCGAGGCTCTCCCTTGATGCAAAAAATTGCTCGTCGAGGACGATCAGGGGTAGAACTTGCGCAGGTGCTGGATGTTCCAGGGGTTGGCGACAGGGATGCCGTCCTCCGTCTCTAGCCGCGCGGAGCCAGGCCTGGCGATGTGGACGACCCTGTAGGGTCCTTCCCACATTGGCGAGAGCTTGTGGAGGCCTGCCCTGGAGAGGATTCTCCTCAGGACGAGGTCTCCTGCTTCGAGAGTGCGCGGGCGGATGTGGCGGCTGTGGTAGCGACGGAGGTCTTGCTGGTACCTTGCCGCTCTCAGGGCCGCATTGCGGCGGAGCCCTTCGAGCAGCAGGAGGTCGTGGTTGCGCAGTTCGTCCAGCTCAGCCTCCTTGAAGGCCAAGACTCGAGGAGAGCCGTGGGTGATCTCGCTGGGGAGAACGGCTTCAGCGCCATAGACGAGGGAGAACGGCGTCTCACCAGTTGGCTTTGTTGGCGTGGTGCGGATGGACCAGAGCACCGAGGGGAGCTCATCGATCCAGTGCTTGCCGCTGGCCTTGAGGCGGTTGAAGCTTCTCGTCTTGAGGCCCTTGAGCACCTCGGCGTTGGCTCGCTCAGCCTGCCCGTTGCTTCGTGGGTGCGCCACCGAGGCGTAGCAGATTTGGGCGCCGAGGCTGCCGCAGTAGGACTTGAAGGCGCCGCTGATGAATTGTGAGCCGTTGTCGGTGATGATGCGGTTGGGCACGCCAAAGCGGCAGACCAGGCTCCTGATGAATTTCACAGCCTGACTTCGCCGGAATGGTGCGCACGGGTTCCACCTCAGGCCACTTGGTGAATTTGTCGATGGCGACGTAGAGGTAGCGGTAGCCCCCGAGCGCTCGCGGGAAGGGTCCCAGGAGGTCCAGCCCCCAGACCGCGAACGGCCAGGAGAGCGGGATGGTTTGGAGTCCTTGCGCGGGCTGGTGGATCTGCTTGGCGTGGAATTGGCATGCGTCGCAGGACTGGACGATTGCGGCTGCATCTTGAAGCACTGAAGGCCAGTAGAAGCCACTTCGGAAGACCTTGCCTGCAAGGGTGCGTGAGGATGAATGGTGGCCGCACTCTCCGCTGTGGATGTCGTTGATGAGCTGGCGGCCTTCCTCGGCAGGGACGCACCGCAAGGCAACCCCATTGGGGCGCTTACGGTACAGGTCTCCGTCGTGGAGGCAGTAAGACTTGGCCTGGCGAGCAACTCTTTCGGCTTCAGCGTCTTCTTCGGGGAGGACTCGATTTTGCAGGTAGTTCTTGATCTCGTCGATCCAACCAGTGTCTTGGCGTACCAAGGTCATCAGCAAGCGATCGCCTGAGGGCAGCCCGCAGTTTGGTGCTCCACTTGATGGGGCTGGTGGGAGCTCCTCATTGATGCTCATGTTGACAGCTGGTTGCTTGACGGAGGACTTGGCGAGTCTTTCCTCGAACACTCCAGGCTTCTGGGCTTCTCTTCTTGCTGCTCGCCTGGCGAGTTCATCTGCCTCTTGGTTCTCTCCTCGTGGGATATGCTTGAGCTCCATGCCCCTGAAGTGCTTCTCGAGTTTGCGTACCTCTTCAAGGTAGGCCACCATGTAGGTGTCCTTAGGCGTGTAGCTTTTGTTGGAGAAGTTGACGAGGAGCTGAGAGTCGCCCTTGATGAGGATGCGCTTGATGCCGAGGGCAATGGCAGCTCTGAGCCCGGCGAGGAGGCCTTCGTATTCAGCAATGTTGTTGGAGACCTTATCGTTGTCCTTGAAGCACAGCTGGACGGCGTAGTAGAGCTTGTCGCCTGTCGGTGAGGTGAGGACAGCACCAGCCCCTGCACTCCGGGCCGCGAAGGCGCCGTCGAAGTGCATGGTCCAGTGGCCTGGTTCCGTCCCTCCTGAGGCTGCGGCTTCCTCCTCTTGAGGCTCTTCTTCACGCGTGTCCGTCCATTCGGCCATGAAATCAGCCAGCGCCCTGCCCTTGATGACCCTGGTGGTGTCAAACTCCAGCTCGAAAGGTTGTAGCTCGATGCCCCAGCCTGCGACGCGATCTGTCGCGTTTGGGTTGCGCAGGACTTGCTCCAGGGGGTATGAGGTGACCACCTTGATGGGGTGACCCTGGAAGTAGTGGCGCAACTTCCTGGAGGCGCTGAGGAGCGAGAAGAGGAGCTTTTGCTGCATGGGGTAGCGCTCGCGAGCGTCCCGCAGCACTGTGCTGACGAAGTACACGGGATGCTCGACGAGGGTAGTTGTTGGCGTGGCAGCGGCTGGCTCCTCTCGAGGCTCGGTGGAGTCCTTGTCGAGGTTTTCTTGAGGTCCTGCTTGTGGAGGCTCGGCAGGAGGCTGGAGGCTTGTCGAGGCTGCTTCCTTGTCGGGTGGTTCTGGGCTTGGCGAGGCGGAGTTCTGCTTGGCGAGGACTGGCTCTTCCCTTTCAGCCACCAAGACCGCGCTTGCCGTCTGAGGAGTGGCTGCAAGATACAGCTTCAGAGGCTCGCGAGGGCGTGGGGCAACCATGATGGGTGGGCTCGCCAGGTATTTCTTCAGGTCCTCGAAGGCCTTTGCTGCTTCAGGGGTCCACTTGAAAGGACCGGATCTCTTCATGATCTTGAAAAATGGCAGCGCCCTCTCGCCGAACTTGGAGATGAAACGGCCAAGGCTAGCCATACATCCCGCTAAGCGCTGCATGTCCTTGAGGCGACGAGGAGGCTGCATTTCTTCTATGGCCTTGATCTTGTCAGGGTTTGCCTCGATGCCGCGATGAGACACCAGGAACCCGAGGAGCTTGCCTGAAGGGACCCCGAAGACGCACTTGGCGGGGTTCAGCTTGATGTTTACTTTGCGCAGGTTGGCAAAGGTCTCCTCGAGGTCCTGGATGAGCGTGTTTTCTTCGCGAGTCTTGACCACGATGTCGTCGACGTAGGCCTCTGCATTCTTCCCCATTTGAGCCCCCAAGGCGATCCTCATGAGGCGCTGGAAAGTGGCGCCGGCGTTCTTGAGGCCGAAGGGCATGCAGACGTAGCAAAACACACCACAAGGGGTGAGAAATGCTGTCTTCTCCTCGTCCTCCTTCGCCATCTTGATCTGGTGGTAACCAGAGAAGGCATCCAGAAAACAGAGGAGCGCGCAGCCGGCGGTGGAGTCCACGATCTGGTCGATCCTCGGGAGGGGATAGGGGTCCTTGGGGCAGGCCTTGTTGAGGTCGGTGAAGTCGATGCAGAGGCGGCTTCCTCCGGTGTGCTTGGGTACGACCACACCGTTGGCGAGCCAAGTGGGATGGACCACCTCCTTGATGATGCTGGCCTTCTTCAGTTTCTCTACTTCCTTGACGATGAAATCTTGCTTCTCTGGCGCCTGGCGCCGCGCCTTTTGCTTCACGGGCCGTGCGTTTGGACACACGGCTAAGTGGTGCTCGATCACCTCCCTCGGTACTCCAGACATATCTGACGGTGTCCATGCGAACATGTCAGAGTTTGCCCTGAGGAAGGCGACGAGCGCGCTTTCCTATTTGGGAGGCAGGTTAGCGCCGATGGTGACGCTAGCCCCCGAGCCGTTTGCCTCAAGAGGCACTTGCTTCGTCGCGGCCTTCTCCTGAGAGAACAGCTGCTTCTTCTTCGCGGGGGGCCTCGGGAGGGGCTCCTCATCCTCGTCAGCAGGTGACGCCACCGCGGCAGCCTTGTAGGCCGCTTGCGCAGCGTACAGGGCGTCCGAGACCACGCCGCGGATGACGATGGTGCCACCCGAGCCAGGGAGCTTGACGAGGTTGTAGGCGTGGTGGGTCACCGCCATGAACTTGGCGAGGGCGGGGTAGCCGAGGATGGCGTTGTAGGGCAGGCCGATGTGCGCGACGTCGAAATCGATCAGCTCGGTGCGGTAGTTGGCCTGGGTGCCGAAAGTGACCGCGAGCCTCACCTGCCCCAAGGGGTGGTGAGACCCTCAGTCACCCCCGAGAAGGGCCTGGTGGGCATGAGCCGCTCGTAGGGCACCTGCAGCTTCTCGAATGTCTCGACAGAGATGACGTTGAGGCCTGCACCCCCATCGATGAGCGTCTTAGAGACGGCAATGTTGTTGATGGTGGGAGTGCAGACCAGCGGGATGGTGCCAACAGTTGAGGTGGACTTGGGGTGGTCGCTGGAGTCGAAAGTGATGGGGCACTGGGACCACTTGAGGGGCCTGGAGGCCTCAACCCCGGGAAGGGCTGCCGCGACCTCGCGAGCGAGTTGCTTGAAGTGGCGGTTGGAGCTGGGGGCCTGAGCCCCGCCGAGGATGCAAGCGGCCCCGCGAGGCACCTGGTAGCCCTCAGGAGTCTCGGCAGGGAGGTTGTCGTTCGTGGGCTGGGCGGCGTTGGCCTGAGGGTTCTGCTGGTAGTTGTCGTCGTAGTTGTTGTTCCAGCGTCGTCCCCTGCGGCCGCCACCGCGGCCTCCGCGGCCTTGCTGCCGATCATTTGCCTCGCGAGCCTCGCGAAGCCTCTTGAGGTCGTAGCAGTCCTCGGTGGCATGAGAATGCCTGTTGTGGTAGATGCAGAAGGGACGATCATCTTTCTTCTCGGGTCCCGCGGCTGGAGTGGCAGCGCGAGGCTGCTTGGCGTCAGGCTCAGCCGCGAGGACCGCAGTGGTCTTGCGCTTCTCGGTGGATTTCTTCTTCTTCTTGGACTCCTCGGTGGGGTCCCCTGGCTCGTTCTTGACGAACAAGCGGCCCTCCTCAGCCTTGGCGCACTTGTCCGCCAAGTCGAAGAGCTTGACGACGGTGGTGATGTTGTCGTGGATGCCAAGCTTCTCGAGCATCCGCACATCCGTGACCCCAGCCTGGAAGGCCGAAATGACCCGTGCGTCGGTGGCATTGGGGATCTTGTTGCGCACCTGGCTGAAGCGCTGGATGTACTTGCGGAGGGTCTCGCCAGGCTTCTGGCGCACGGCGCGGAGATCGTTGTACGTGAGGCCGCGCTCGTACGTGCCCTTGAAGTTGGCGACGAAGCACCGGCAGAGGTCCTCCCAGGTGTTGATGGACTCGGCGGGGAGGTTGGTGAGCCACGAGGACGCGGAGTCCTTGAGGGCCATGGGGAACCAGTTCGCCATGACCTTGTCGTCGCCCCCGGCGGCCTGGATGGCCAAGGTGTAGAGCTGCAGAAACTCCAGGGGGTTGTTCTTGCCGTCGTAGCGCGGAGGAAGATCCGGCCTGAACTTGACCGGGCAGACGATGCGACGGAGGCTGCGAGTGAACACGGCCATCGTGCCGTAGGTGACCGGGCCGTTGGCGAGGGTGGCGTGGAGGTGGCGTCCCGCGGTGGCGACGTCATGGATGGCGCGGTTGTGGCGATCCTGGTGGCGCTCGATGCTCACGCGTGCGTCCTCCGGGGCCCGCTGCATGATTTGGCAATCGTGCAGCGACGATGCGTGCGACGCAACGCGGTTGTCGCGAGGAGGAGCCCCGACTGGAGCAGGTTGCAGTGGAGCCGGTGGAGCTGGAGCGGGCGTGGGGTGACGAGGAGGAGCGTGCGGCGTGCCGTGCGCCACGTCCCCTGCGCGTGCAGAGAGGACCAGCGAGCGAGACGGTGCAGGAGCGGCGACGCGAGCAGCGCCGACAAGCTCGGAGAGGCGGTCGAGCCAGGCCTCCTGGGCCTCCGGCGTGGGACGGTACTGCAGCAGCTCCTGCGCCATGAGAAGAGCAGTCGCCGGGCTGGGCGCAGGGCGGCCCAACGAGGAGGCAGCACGGTCCCGCGACGGGTGCAGGGAGGAGGCCTCCTCTTCGCCGAGGTCGTCCTCAGCGTGGTCGATGTCGTCGTCCTCCGGGTGCTCGATGCGGGGCTCGGGGTCGACGTGGCGCTCCGGAGCAGCACTTCCACGCGGGCGACCGCGCGGGTTGCCAGCGGGAGAGGTGGCGGCGCTGGCCGTCCGGCGAGCGAGACGTTCGGTGCGAGAAATGCTGGCCATGGCGGTGTCGAGGTTGAAGACGCGCCTCAGCCCCCTACCTGGCGCGCCAAATGTCGGAGAACTGTCCCAGGAACTGGGTGTGTCTCACAAGGATCGAGTAAGGGGCTAAACACGAAATCAAACAACCCTCAACGCGCCACGGCGATGGTGCTCGCCTAGATCGTCGCGGGGAGGCACTGCAGAGAGGAACACACGGTATTAACCAGGTTCAGGGCCCTCTGGAGAGGTAAAACCCCTACGTCCTGCTTCAGATGTATTGCACTTGCTTGGAGAGGCGGTTGAGCACAGAGCGAGCTTGGCGAGCTCAAGGTGGTTACAATGGTTAACCCTAGAACCGGAGAAGAACCAAAGATTGAACCCCTTGCCCGAACGTGCTCCCCCTCCTTTTATAGGGGTATCGGGCCTCTTCCCCCCAAATGTCTTGGCGGGAAGGGCTACCACATGGCGACGAAGGAGGAGGTGCGGTGCACAATAAAGGTAGAGTCCACCATAAAGGTAAAGTCCATGGACGCGGTCCACGGCAGGGGCGGCGTCACCAAAGCTGGAAAAGCCACCGTCCAAACAGGACGGTGGGCTGGCGCTGCTGAGGCGGGATGTGTCCCACGGTGACGTCGCCTTTGGAGGGTAGCTGCAGACGGTTCCCTTATCACCAAAGTGGCAATCCTTGGGGCTCCTTTGCTTGGTGCAGCTTTGTTGACTCCTTTATACATAAGAACGGCAACTGTGGCGCTGCCACGACCGCACGCTGGCACGGTCATCACTCTGCGGAGGGTGCAGAGCCCATGTGCGCTCTGCCGCGGAGAGAGAAATTGGCTTCGAGAGGAAACAAGCCTCGGCGAGGCAAAAGGCCTCGCCAAGCCTTTCGGCTTGGTCCTTAGCAGAATTTGCAGGTGGCATCCGAGATGCCCTCTCGAGGAGAGGTCCCTCGGCGAGGGAAAAACCCCCTCTCAAGGAGGAGAGGTCCCTCGCGAGGGAAAAACCCTCGCGAGGCTCGCCAGGCTCGGAGAGCCTGGTCCTTAGCGAAATCTTCTGAAGAATGTTGTGGGCCCTGGCAGGCCGGCCCGTGGTACCCTGGTTTCCATTGTGCCAACATATCTTGCTGAGTTTGACTTAAGGATGGTATCCTAAAGTGCCGGCTGAGTAAGGTGCATTTAGATGGGTGGTAACTGCAAGCTCTCGAGAGTGTGTCATCTAGCAGCTAGCCTTGTTCCTAGGTTATGGAACAGTTCAGTATCATTCACACTATTGTCCTTTGTCGAGTCCAGAGGTTAAACTTAAGTTCGGTTTGAAAGAAAAATGAACAACCCGATTTCACTAAATGAACCAATAAGATGATGCAGGGAATGTTACTTCAGTTGTGGATGGTTATCCGTGTTGAGGGATGGTGGTGTGATCGTTGGTGGCCTAGAGTTAGGCCTGAGCCAACATCGTCCGTGCATGCCCCTAGTGAAAAGATGAGGCCAGTGGGCCTAGCAGTGGAAGGATGTGGTAAGGCCGTTGGGCCTATTTGTGACAGGTTTGTTATAATACTTATTAGCAATGGGTACATCCATTATTCCTCACAGGTAAGTTCTCTTGTCTGACTGCCGGTGCACGATCCAACCCCACCTGGCTTGGACTCTCTACTGGTGATACCCCGTTATTTGCTTATGCCATGATTTGTTGTGCTGCCTTGTTGCTATCCACTTGGACTGCCGTAAGTAAACACTTGTCATGTTTAGATTATTTTCTGTCACTAGCTACTTGTTGCCTGATTGCTTGACTGTTCATGTCTTGTGGTTATTTTCTTGCGAGTACGTCATTGTACTCAGACTGACTTTTCATGTGGCCAGACGTTGAGAGGATTCATCTTCTACCCTAGCAAAGAGATGGAGCAAGAGCGTGCTAGGATCAGTAGCCCAGCCAGATGCATGTGGAATGGAGTCCCTCCAAGCCATTGTTGTATCTATGTCTTCCGCTGCCAGTTAAACTCTGTCCCGTGCCATACATGGCCTTGATAATTTTTCAGGCCTTTATGGCCATGTAAAACCATTTGTAGCCATTTGGGCCTGATTGTGTAATGATATTTTTGCTATGTTGCATTATCATAACGTGCGTCCGGATATTCTGGGCTGGCGCACGGGGCAACCGCCTCTCTGGCGATATGTGTCAGAGGGGGGTGCCACACTCTCTTATCCCTTTTTTAGAAAATATTCTGAGTAGTCGATGCCATGGGTCTTTTACATCTTTTCAAAGAAAATCTAGCTTTATGCAAAATAGCTACTATACAGCATTAGAGCCTCCGTTAGCATTGGGCCTATATCGCCCTACTAAACTTGCGACTACGTCGTACTCAGTCTTTCTTTGCTGCCTTTATTAATTTGTTTCAGAGGAGGACGACACCGAGCACACAGGTGGGTTCTTCGTGGACGTCGACGAGTAGTTCGGGGTTCCCAGGTGGCAGCTTGGGTTCGTTTATTTATGTCTAGGCCTCTTAGGCCCTATATTTGGATATTGTTGTACTAGACAACACTATTTCACTTCCGCATGATGAATTGTTGGGTCTGTGACCTTTTGTGTGTAATATTTGTATCTTTCTCATATATGAGTTGCTATATGAATCTTTGTGTCGTAGAGTCTGTGATGTGCCAGTTGTTCCACAAGTCTTGATCTCTTTATTATGCATGATAGCTATGTCTGAGCTTATGGCATGATCGAAGTGTTGCGTGCCAATGATCCATTCCGAGCACGCCTGCCAAAGGTTTTGGCCTGGGATTGGTAAACCCAGTAACCTTCGATTGTGTAGCATGACCGGTTGCACAAAGCTTCATTGTATAGTTCTGGGGTCGGGGCGCTACACAAGCTCATCCACTTCGCGCGTGTGGAGGTTTGTTCTCGGGGGTGAGCCTGGCCTCCTGCCGGGCGTCGGGGTCCTCGGGACCTACACGTCTTCTTCTGGGTAGAGGGGGTCCCCCGGTCCTTAGCCGTGGTTGTCGATGCCGCGTTCGTCTGGTCGCCGTGGGACGAATGGGGGGGGCATCTGCCAGTCTTGTGCCTTGGCCTTGAGTGCCTCCTTGGTGGGCCCATGTGCGGTGGACCCACTTGGACCGCATCAGGGGAACCCCATGTTCCACTGTTGCGACAGATGTCCATTGATTTTCATACAATTCCGAGGATATTTCCTTCATAACTTTTCTGAAAAGGAAAAATAGCAGAAAACAGGAACTGGCACAGTGGCATCTTGTTAATAGTTTAGTACCCGAAAATGTATAAAAATTCTATAAAGTGTATGCAAAATATGTAACAACAGGCATAATAATAGCATGGAACATCAAAAATTATAGATACATTTGCAACGTATCAGCATCCCCAAGCTTAGTTCCTACTCGTCCTCGAGTAGGTAAACGATAAAAACAAAATAATTTTTGAGGTGACATGCTACCTGTAGCGGACCTGCACGTAAAAATAGGCAAGATCCCTGTGTATAGTGCTAGTCCCTGGATCGAATCGCTAGCACACACAGTTTACGATGAATACCATAACATTGTATCAATTTATTACACGAATGATCCAGAATTTACAAATATCCATTACAACTTGCATAGCTCAAGGCTAGCATTTTACAAAGATTAGCACAGCGGAAATAAAATAGCAATGAGTCTCCATCATCTTCATGTGCCACAGGCGAACATGTTGGTTGTAGACTCGAAACCCTTAATCGAAACCTCACTCAACGTCGGAGCATCCTGCAACAATAAGAATGTTGCAACAAGGTGGGTCAGAACCATATAAAATGGAACTGGCAAGTGACACTTTGTGGACTCATAGAGGAAAACTCTAATAACCTATATGCATATTTGGCTTGTGGAGTTTGGAAGGCTATTTTGCATAAAGCCAATTTTTCCTATCTCTTTTGAAAACACTTTTTCATCTAAACGAGACAGGTATGGTATGACAACCATTGTCTCAACTACCCTGGTTCACCCTTCAAAATTTTACTTAGGAAATTAGAATGATGAGATCCTCCGTTGACGTCCTCGTCCAGCTTGCTCAGAATTGTCCGTAACCGGGGACACGGCTAAGTACTTAGATTGACACTCTGCAGAGGTTGTGCACGTTCACCATAAGACTCCATCAACCCATTCTGACCTTGACCTTCTTGAAGTGAAAAGGAAAGGAGAGGATGGAGACGAGACTTTTCCGAAGTATTTTCCCGACCACTGCCGTCCTGACGCGCTCCACCTACATTCCTCTACCACCACCTGTCAGGCCGGGCCGGTTCCATACTACATACTTAGTCAAGCCAGAGCCCATATGACATATGGCTGCACGGTAAGCTCACTAAACTCGGAGTAACGTTGATCTCTTTGACCCTGGGTGGCCGTCCACAAGTGAGCCATTCTCGGGTGAAAAACACCATAGACATGGTCCCGAGTAGCCACTCAACCATAAACCACCAAGCAATGCCAAAATCCACCCAGGAGGTTCTTTAACTTAGTAGAATTTTTACTTTTAACAAATACAACATTTTGCATAGCATTTCTATAATTCTACCAAGTTATAATAGGAGCATCTAGACCATCTAGTAAGGGGGAAACTATTCTAAACATTTTTTTTTAGCATAGCAATACTAATAAGCCTATCATGCTATTTTCCAAGTATTACTACACATGCATATATCAAAAAATAATAGGACAAAGTTATGCAAGTGTGCCACTTGCCTTGGCAGCAGGAGGAGTAGGAGCAACAGTTGATAAAATTCCCGGGTCTCTCCGAAAGGTCTAACAATTAAAAACAAGCCACACATAAACATACAAACACAATAACAATACAATAAAATATGCAATGCAAGAAATTCATTTAAAATCACAAGAAAAATAGTACACTAAGTTTTCTGGTTTATTAAAATATGCATGAAGCCACGAGACAAATTTTAAACATTTTAACTTGTTAAAAGCATTTTTAAAACACCCAAAAGGGCAAACACAAGGATTTATAGTTTTCTGTAATAAAACATTTTATAAATTTTGGAAAACAAAGCTACTAGACAGAGGGCATCTAAACAAGATTTTAGCAATTTGATTCACTCAAAAAGGATTTGTAAAACTCATTTTATAGCCTAAACAAGTTAATAACCATTCTGCAAATAACAAGTTAGTGCACGACTAAAATACACGTTTTTCTTATACTAATGTATTCTACACGTTCATATGAAACCATAGACTACAAAAATACAGAAAACGGAGTTACGGTTGATTGGATATGGAATTTCTAAGGTTGACCAAAATCTGTCCAAAGACAAAACCGAAAATAGAAAGGTTTTGACACTTGGTAAAAGTTGTATGGCCAAAATTATTATGTTTGGGCATAATAGGGTGGTCTGATCTAATATATTGGGAATAAGATATAGGTAAGATTAGAACATGTATGGGAGGCTCACCGAAAGAAATGAAAATTGTCGGTGTCGAGGAGAACGGTGTCAACGTGATGCGGGGTAAACGAAGTGGTCGATGTTGCGTTCGTCTTCTCGGTGTCTCTCGAGGCGTGGAGTCCTGTCCAGGAGGTTCGCGTGAATACGGGAAGGAGACACGACAAGGTCTCGGGCTCAAGAGGTTACTAGCCTCGGCGGAAGAGGAGAAGAACTGCGGCGATGTCGGTCACCGGTGAGATCGGTTGACATCGTTCTCCATGGTTGTGCTGCGGGAAAAATTTGGAAAAATTAGGGAGAGTGAAGGAGGACACATAGATCATGCAGGACATCATCGTGAAGCATGGCGAGGTCTCACCTCGTCAGAATCTTGGCTGCGGCGGGGATGTTGCTCGGGCTTCGGTTGAGGCGTGACCAACGTCAATGGAATGATGCATCACCATGTCCTGGAGGTTTGCCTCGATGAGTGGAGTCTTCTGGTGCGAGGAATCCGCGAGAGGGTCTCCGTGTATGACAAGATCTGGCGATGAACTCGGTTTGGGGCTGAAGTTGGCGTTGGTTGGCACGGGCTGTACAGGGGTCCTTTCGAGAAATTTTATGAAGGAAAGTGGTGGAGGAAGCTAAGAGGCACAAAGTGACGCGATCAGGTTTCCTTTATATGATCTGAGAGGGGAGATCGGGATATGAATGCCGACCCATGGCATTCGGTTCACCGAAACTTTTTGAGAGCATTAAGCCACGAAATGGGATTTCATCTTTCTGAATGAGACCGTGACTTGATGGGGAGTAATTCTCGTGTTGAAAGAAACCGAAACGGTCATCCAATTGATGGGGAAGAGGACGGGAAAGAGGTGAGTGGCACAGGTTGAAGTAATGTACAGGACGTGCGTGCTGGAGGTGGAAGACGAACACGAGCGGTCGCTCTTGTTCGGTCGGCCTAGGTATTGGGCTTCGGCCCAGTTAGTTTTTTTTTTCTTCTTTCTTCCTTCCTTTTCTACTATCTTATTTCTGTTTTTATTTATTTGAACTCACTTTTGAATTCAATTTTGATTTCAAAGATTTCAGAAAAAAAAATGAGTACGTACTTTTTTGAAAGCTTGTTATAAAATAAACATTTTGGTACTTTTATAATTTAAAACAAAATAATGAAATTCCAAATATTCATATTGACATATTTGACACCTTTATGCCAAATTTCAATATGGTTTTAGAAATTTATTTTAATACCCTTTTATTTTAAATAAAAACTAGAATATCAAAAGTAATCATTTTAATATATATTTTACAATATCATTTTAATTTCAAGATAATAATTTGGGAAACCTTTTTACAAAAACATATGGTAATAAGTCCAAAAAAAAATACTTTTAGGGTTTATATTTTCCCAAAGTAATTACTTTAACTTCAAAATCTTTAAAATAGAAATAGATAATTTGTTTGAAACATTTGAAAACTCAAAATACTTTTTAATAGGTTATAATACCTTTTATCTTTTGGAGTTTAAGATTTTCCCTTTAAGCAATTCTCAAAAGTTTTCTTTCTTTATCAAAAGTTTTAATTTCTTGTGATTTTTAACATTCCAAAGTTTTGGGATGTTACAGACTACCACCCTTAAAAGGAATCTCGTCCCCGAGATTCGGAGAGGCTAGAAAGAAAGATGGGTTCGGTTATCCGGGTTTTGGACAACTGGGTGGGCTACCACCCTTAAAAGAAACTTTTGTAGGCAATCTTCAACTCTTGCCTTCGGGCTGGTGTCTATCTGGTTATTCTTCATGTCACATTTGATTCCATTCCTGAGTTGTGTTTCATCTTCTTGAATCCACTTGTATAGCACGTACTAGCTCCTCGTAAGGAATTGGTGATTCTTTCATCCTTAAGTGATACATTGGGATCCTTGTATAATAATCTTCATTTCCAATAGGTGGATGTCCCTTTGCATAACTTGGAAGCACAATCCTCCTCCAGATGTCTTGAGTAGAATTTTCCTTCATGATAGAACTGTAGACCACATAAGTAGTAGGTTGAGTTACTTCAGACATTGAAGGGTCACTCATTGAGTCTATCAGAAGACCAAGATAACCGGATTTTGTAACATCAGCTCATCATTCTTGTTAATTTCTTTGTAGGCTTCATCTCATGGTTGACTTCTTCAATGCAAACACTATGCCATTTCTAACGAACTCTCATGGTAGGAAAACACTTCCATCGCACGATCCCTTCTTCTTCACGAGAGGTCAGGTTTATCCTTACCGTATATCGTACGTCTTGGCAGCACTTGCCTTACATAGGGTTATAATATATTATCCTCCTACGGATCAGGCTTATCAACGTCGTCTCTCGTGTAGGTATGTCACTTAGATTTACCATTCCTCATAGCAAAGCGAATGAAATGGGTAGTCGCCATGGGGGCCAATCCATTTCGCACCCAATCATTACCTTGTACTTGGTTTGATGAATCTCGTAAGCTAACTCTCGGCCAGCCTCACTTGTCTGACAGAAAGTTTCCAATCTGCAAGACAACCTAACTAAACTATCGACCCTTCAAAACTATTGGGTTACGTAAAATCATACACAAAGATAGCTCACAAGCTATAGCTTTTTCTTCGATCCTTCTCCTTGGTGTAACAAGCTTTCCATCCTATGCTTGAGTTGGTGGCTCACTTGTTGCATCTTTCATGGAGGTGGCTATCGGTCTTTGCAATCCAATAGGTAAGTCACTTGGGTTGGCATATTGGTGATGCATCTGGTTGGATTTAGCATGGATGAGTGGAGATAGAAAGATCTAAGAGAAGTATTCCTACCCATGCATACACAACAGATCAAGACAATTCAACTTACAAACAACATCTACCAAGCATCAAACAACAAGGTTAAACACAAAAAAAAAATCTAGTATTGCCATACCACCTAAGTTGATATGATCAATACACTATCACGTTATCGTTGTTCTATCAAAGTATCTAAATGGTGGTCTCATCTATCTATTTCTTGAGTGCTTCAAATACTCTTCAACTTCCTTGAGGTATCCTTGAGTGTTGTGGAGTCTAAATCTGAGTTTTTCTCCAAATTCTTCAGTGACCTTCAATGTAGTGCATCTTGCCACATCGAAGACTATGTACTGATTCCAACTGTCTTGTCATCGACTCCTTTGTTCTTCTACAACTAGAGTTGTATCCACAAAATGGGTCATACTAGATAAGAAAAGATATCTTGAAATGTGAATAATAGACGAGAGTATGAGAGAAGTCAACTTGCAAATATTTTCTTCTTAAGAATATTGAATAAAAATAAATTTTCAATTCTAGGTCTTTTCCTAGTTCTAATCCAAACCTAGGGTTTCGAACCTACAGGCAACACAGTGCTCTGATACCATCTGTAGCGGACCTGCACGTAAAAATAGGCAAGATCCCTGTGTATAGTGCTAGTCCCTGGATCGAATCGCTAGCTCACACAGTTTACGATGAATACCATAACATTGTATCAATTTATTACACGAAGGATCCAGAATTTACAAATATCCATTACAACTTGCATAGCTCAAGGCTAGCATTTTACAAAGATTAGCACAGCGGAAATAAAATAGCAATGAGTCTCCATCATCTTCATGTGCCACAGGCGAACATGTTGGTTGTAGACTCGAAACCCTTAATCGAAACCTCACTCACGTCGAGCAAACCTGCAATAAAATGTATCAACAAGGTGGGTCAGAACCATATAAAATGGAACTGGCAAGTGACACTTTGTGGACTCATAGTAGGAACAACTCTAATAACCTATATGCATATTTGGCTTGTGGAGTTTGAAGGCTGATTTGCATAAAGCCAATTTTTCCTATCTCTTTTCAAAACACTTTTTCATCTAAACGAGACAGGTATGGTATGACAACCATTGTCTCAACTACCCTTGGTTCACCCTTCATATTTTAACTTAGGAAATTAGAATGATGAGATCCTCCGTTGACGTCCTCGTCCAGCTTGCTCAGAATTGTCCGTAACCGGGGACACGGCTAAGTACTTAGATTGACACTCTGCAGAGGTTGTGCACGTTCACCATAAGACTCCATCAACCCATTCTGACCTTGACCTTCTTGAAGTGAAAAGGAAAGGAGAGGATGGAGACGAGACTTTTCCGAAGTATTTTCCCGACCACTGCCGTCCTGACGCGCTCCACCTACATTCCTCTACCACCACCTGTCAGGCCGGGCCGGTTCCATACTACATACTTAGTCAAGCCAGAGCCCATATGACATATGGCTGCACGGTAAGCTCACTAAACTCGAAGTAACGTTGATCTCTTTGACCCTGGGTGGCCGTCCACAAGTGAGCCATTCTCGGGTGAAAAACACCATAGACATGGTCCCGAGTAGCCACTCAACCATAAACCACCAAGCAATGCCAAAATCCACCCAGGAGGTTCTTTAACTTAGTAGAATTTTTACTTTTAACAAAAACAACATTTTGCATAGCATTTCTATAATTCTACCAAGTTATAATAGGTGCATCTAGACCATCTAGTAAAGGGAGAAACTATTCTAAACAGTTTTTAGCATAGCAATACTAATAAGCCTATCATGCTATTTTCCAAGTATTACTACACATGCATATATCAAAATAATAGGACAAAATATGCAAGTGTGCCACTTGCCTTGGCAGCAGGAGGAGTAGGAGCAACAGTTGATAAAATTCCCGGGTCTCTCCGAAAGGTCTAACAATTAAAAACAAGCCACACATAAACATACAAACACAATAACAATACAATAAAATATGCAATGCAAGAAATTCATTTAAAATCACAAGAAAAATAGTACACTAAGTTTTCTGGTTTATTAAAATATGCATGAAGCCACAAGACAAATTTTAAACATTTTAACTTGTTAAAAGCATTTTTAAAACACCCAAAAGGGCAAACACAAGGATTTATAGTTTTCTGTAATAAAACATTTTATAAATTTTGGAAAACAAAGCTACTAGACAGAGGGCATCTAAACAAGATTTTAGCAATTTGATTCACTCAAAAAGGATTTGTAAAACTCATTTTATAGCCTAAACAAGTTAATAACCATTCTGCAAATAACAAGTTAGTGCACGACTAAAATACACGTTTTTCTTATACTAATGTATTCTACACGTTCATACGAAACCATAGACTACAAAAATACAGAAAACGGAGTTACGGTTGATTTGATATGGAATTTCTAAGGTTGACCAAAATCTGTCCAAAGACAAAACCGAAAATAGAAAGGTTTTGACACTTGGTAAAATTTGTATGGCCAAAATTATTATGTTTGGGCATAATAGGGTGGTCTGATCTAATATATTGGGAATAAGATATAGGTAAGATTAGAACATGTATGGGAGGCTCACCGAAAGAAATGAAAATTGTCGGTGTCGAGGAGAACGGTGTCAACGTGATGCGGGGTAAACGAAGTGGTCGATGTTGCGTTCGTCTTCTCGGTGTCTCTCGAGGCGCGGAGTCCTGTCCAGGAGGTTCGCGTGAATACGGGAAGGAGACACGACAAGGTCTCGGGCTCAAGAGGTTACTAGCCTCGGCGGAAGAGGAGAAGAACTGCGGCGATGTCGGTCACCGGTGAGATCGGTTGACATCGTTCTCCATGGTTGTGCTGCGGGAAAAATTTGGAAAAATTAGGGAGAGTGAAGGAGGACACATAGATCATGCAGGACATCATCGTGAAGCATGGCGAGGTCTCACCTCGTCAGAATCTTGGCTGCGGCGGGGATGTTGCTCGGGCTTCGGTTGAGGCGTGACCAACGTCAATGGAATGATGCATCACCATGTCCTGGAGGTTTGCCTCGATGAGTGGAGTCTTCTGGTGCGAGGAATTCGCGAGAGGGTCTCCGTGTATGACAAGATCTGATGATGAACTCGGTTTGGGGGCTAATGTTGACGTGGTTGGCACGGGAGATACAGAGCTCCTCGGGAGAAATTTTGAGAACGAAAGTGGTGGAGGAGAGCAAATGACTCAACGTGACGTGCTGGGTTTCTATTTATATGACCTGAGAAGGGAGATCGGAGAGGCATGCCAACACTTGGCATTCGGTTCACCGAACCGATTTGGATGATTAAGACATCTAAGTGGGATTTTATTTCCCTGAATGGGTTTCCTATTTAATTTCCAACAAGTTTCGTATTTAAGTCGAAGCCAAACGATCACTGGAACTGATGGGAGGAGGAGAGGAAGTGGTACAGCCATGGAGATCAGGTCACCTACGTGCTCCTCGTGCACGAGCAGGAAGACGACCAGGTCGGCCTACATGGGCCAAAATGGCTGGGTCGGCCCAAATTGGGTCGGTTCCCCTTTTTTTTTGTCCCTTTTCTTTTCTATTTTCTGTTTTCAAACATTGAATCTAAACATATTCAAAAATCTTCAAAATAATTTGAGAAAATAATTTTAAGAAATAATAATATAAATATAATATTTTGGAACTATTATTTCCACAAAATAAAATCGAAAAAAAAAGACTAGGGTTGCTTAGCACCCTTTATGCCAAAATAAATTAAAACCCAAATTTGTTTTAAAAGCTCAAAACTATTTTAAAATGCAACAAACCAATGATGTTGATGAATTACATGCATGATTTTGAGTTTTAAAACTTAAACATCAAAAAGTTTTTGATCTTTCTAAATTTTTATTTTTTGAAAATCTTGGGATGTTACAGACTACCACCCTTAAAAGGAATCTCGTCCCCGAGATTCGGAGAGGCTAGAAAGAAGGATGGGTTCGGTTATCCGGGTTTTGGACAACTGGGTGGGCTACCACCCTTAAAAGAAACTTTTGTAGACAGTCTTGAATTCTTGACTTGAAACAGCACACACATCGGGCGATTCATGAATCTCTGTTGGGTCAACTTTTATCATCGACTGTTTGAGTTTTGCTTCATCATCCTTATTCCATAGATATAGCATGTACCAGCTCTTCTTAAGCATTTGGTGATTCTTTTCATTCTTAAATAATACCTTGGGATCCTTGGTTGATACTTTGAAATCCATATAGTGTAAGCTTCATTTTCAATAGGTGGATGTCCCTTTGCATAACTTGGAAGCATAATCCTCCTCTAGATGTCTTGAGTAGAATTTTCCTTCACGATAGAACTGTAGACCACATAAGTAGTAGGTTGAGTTACTTCAGACATTGAAGGGTCACTCATTGAGTCTATCAGAAGACCAAGATAACCGGATTTTGTAACATCAGCTCATCATTCTTGTTAATTTCTTTGTAGGCTTCATCTCATGGTTGACTTCTTCAATGCAAACACTATGCCATTTCTAACGAACTCTCATGGTAGGAAAACACTTCCATCGCACGATCCCTTCTTCTTCACGAGAGGTCAGGTTTATCCTTACCGTATATCGTACGTCTTGGCAGCACTTGCCTCACATAGGGTTATAATATATTATCCTCCTACGGATCAGGCTTATCAACGTCGTCTCTCTTATAGGTATGTCACTCAGATTTACCATTCCTCATAGCAAAGCGAATGAAATGGGTAGTCGCCATGGGGGCCAGTCCATTTCGCACCCAATCATTGCCTTGTACTTGGTTTGGTGAATCTCGTAAGCTAACACTAGGTCAACCTCACTTGTCTGACAGAAAGTTTTTAATCTGCAAGACAACCTGAACTAAACTATCGACCCTTCAAAACTATTGGGTTACGTAAACTCATACACAAAGATAGCTCACAAGCTATAGCTTCTTCTTCGATCCTTCTCCTCGGTGCAGTAGGCTTTCCATACTATGCTTGAGTTGTTGGATCACTTGTTGCACCTTTGCATGAAAGTGGCTATCGGTCGTTGCAATCCAATAGGTAAGTCACTTCGGTTGGCATATTGGTGATGCATTTGGTTGGGTTTAGCATGGATGAGTGGAGTTAGAAAGATCTAAGAGAAGTATTCCTACCCATGCATACACAACAGATCAAGACAATTCATCTTACAAACAACATCTAGCAGACATCAAGCAACATGGTTCAAAATAAAACAAACAACCTAGTATTGTCATATCATCTAAGCTGATATGATCAATACACTATCACGTTGTCGTTGTTCTAACAAAGTAACTAAAGTGGTGGTCTCATCTATGTCTTCCTTGAGTGCTCCAAAGTACTCTTCAACTTTCTTGAGGAAATCATGAGTGTTGTTCTCCAAAATCTTCAATAGCCTTCAATGTATTGCTTCTTGTTGAATCGAACATGTGGTATACAGTACTAGGTTGGTGATTACGGAGTCCCACCTTCTTGAGATTATATTCTTTGTTCTCATGCAAAAGAAGTTGTAACCACCTATATGGGTTATCTAAAATAAGGGAAGATGCTTTGAGATATGAATAGTATAGGAGAGTACAAGAAAAGATCGGTAAAAATATTTTCTCTTTAAGAAAACTGAATAAAATAGATTTTTATCCTAAGGTCAAAACCTATTTCTATCCAAACCTAGGGTTTCGAACCTACAGGCAACACAGTGCTCTGATACCATCTGTAACGGACCTGCACGTAAAAATAGGCAAGATCCCTGTGTATAGTGCTAGTCCCTGGATCGAATCGCTAGCTCACACAGTTTACGATGAATACCATAACATTGTATCAATTTATTACACGAAGGATCCAGAATTTACAAATATCCATTACAACTTGCATAGCTCAAGGCTAGCATTTTACAAAGATTAGCACAGCGGAAATAAAATAGCAATGAGTCTCCATCATCTTCATGTGCCACAGGCGAACATGTTGGTTGTAGACTCGAAACCCTTAACGAAACCTCACTCTTCATCAGAAAAACCTGATAAAATGTATCAACGAGGTGGGTCAGAACCATAAAAATGGAACTGGCAAGTGACACTTTGTGGACTCATATTGGAACAACTCTAGTAACCTATATGCATATTTGGCTTGGTGGAGTTTGAAGGCTGATTTGCATAAAGCCAATTTTTCCTATCTCTTTTCAAAACACTTTTTCATCTAAACGAGACAGGTATGACAACCATTGTCTCAACTACCCTTGTTCACCCTTCATATTTTAACTTAGGAAATTGGAATGATGAGATCCTCCGTTGACGTCCTCGTCCAGCTTGCTCAGAATCGTCCGTAACCGGGGACACGGCTAAGTACTTAGATTGACACTCTGCAGAGGTTGTGCACTTTCACCATAAGACTCCATCAACCCATTCTGACCTTGACCTTCTTGAAGTGAAAAGGAAAGGAGAGGATGGAGACGAGACTTTTCCGAAGTATTTTCCCGACCACTGCCGTCCTGACGCGCTCCACCTACATTCCTCTACCACCACCTGTCAGGCCGGGCCGGTTCCATACTACATACTTAGTCAAGCCAGAGCCCATATGACATATGGCTGCACGGTAAGCTCACTAAACTCGAAGTAACGTTGATCTCTTTGACCCTGGGTGGCCGTCCACAAGTGAGCCATTCTCGGGTGAAAAACACCATAGACATGGTCCCGAGTAGCCACTCAACCATAAACCACCAAGCAATGCCAAAATCCACCCAGGAGGTTCTTTAACTTAGTAGAATTTTTACTTTTAACAAAAACAACATTTTGCATAGCATTTCTATAATTCTACCAAGTTATAATAGGTGCATCTAGACCATCTAGTAAAGGGAGAAACTATTCTAAACAGTTTTTAGCATAGCAATACCAATAAGCCTATCATGCTATTTTCCAAGTATTACTACACATGCATATATCAAAATAATAGGACAAAATATGCAAGTGTGCCACTTGCCTTGGCAGCAGGAGGAGTAGGAGCAACAGTTGATAAAATTCCCGGGTCTCTCCGAAAGGTCTAACAATTAAAAACAAGCCACACATAAACATACAAACACAATAACAATACAATAAAATATGCAATGCAAGAAATTCATTTAAAATCACAAGAAAAATAGTACACTAAGTTTTCTAGTTTATTAAAATATGCATGAAGCCACAAGAGAAATTTTAAACATTTTAACTTGTTAAAAGCATTTTTAAAACACCCAAAAGGGCAAACACAAGGATTTATAGTTTTCTGTAATAAAACATTTTATAAATTTTGGAAAACAAAGCTACTAGACAGAGGGCAACTAAACAAGATTTTAGCAATTTGATTCACTCAAAAAGGATTTGTAAAACTCATTTTATAGCCTAAACAAGTTAATAACCATTCTGCAAATAACAAGTTAGTGCACGACTAAAATACACGTTTTTCTTATACTAATGTATTCTACACGTTCATACGAAACCATAGACTACAAAAATACAGAAAACGGAGTTACGGTTGATTTGATATGGAATTTCTAAGGTTGACCAAAATCTGTCCAAAGACAAAACCGAAAATAGAAAGGTTTTGACACTTGGTAAAA
This sequence comes from Puccinellia tenuiflora, assembly GCA_012064385.1. NCBI lineage: Eukaryota > Viridiplantae > Streptophyta > Magnoliopsida > Poales > Poaceae > Puccinellia > Puccinellia tenuiflora. Next base: position 480,765 of record QRDG01000859.1, on the reverse strand, counting down.
TTTGTATGGCCAAAATTATTATGTTTGGGCATAATAGGGTGGTCTGATCTAATATATTGGGAATAAGATATAGGTAAGATTAGAACATGTATGGGAGGCTCACCGAAAGAAATGAAAATTGTCGGTGTCGAGGAGAACGGTGTCAACGTGATGTGGGGTAGACGAAGTGGTCGATGTTGCGTTCGTCGTCTCGGTGTCTCTCGAGGCGCGGAGTCATGTCCAGGAGGTTCGCATGAATACGGGAAGGAGACACGACAAGTTCTTGGGCTCAGGAGGTTACTAGCCTCGGCGGAAGAGGAGAAGAACTGCGGCGATGTCGGTCACCGGTGAGATAGGTTGACATCGTTCTCCATGGTTGTGCTGCGGGAAAAATTTGGAAAAATTAGGGAGAGTGAAGGAGGACACATAGATCATGCAGGACATCATCGTGAAGCATGGCGAGGTCTCACCTCGTCAGAATCTTGGCTGCGGCGGGGATGTTGCTCGGGCTTCGGTTGAGGCGTGACCAACGTCAATGGAATGATGCATCACCATGTCCTGGAGGTTTGCCTCGATGAGTGGAGTCTTCTGGTGCGAGGAATTCGCGAGAGGGTCTCCGTGTATGACAAGATCTGATGATGAACTCGGTTTGGGGGCTAATGTTGACGTGGTTGGCACGGGAGATACAGAGCTCCTCGGGAGAAATTTTGAGAACGAAAGTGGTGGAGGAGAGCAAATGACTCAACGTGACGCGCTGGGTTTCTATTTATATGACCTGAGAAGGGAGATCGGAGAGGCATGCCAACACTTGGCATTCGGTTCACCGAACCGATTTGGATGATTAAGACATCTAAGTGGGATTTTATTTCCCTGAATGGGTTTCCTATTTAATTTCCAACAAGTTTCGTATTTAAGTCGAAGCCAAACGATCACTGGAACTGATGGGAGGAGGAGAGGAAGTGGTACAGCCATGGAGATCAGGTCACCTACGTGCTCCTCGTGCACGAGCAGGAAGACGACCAGGTCGGCCTACATGGGCCAAAATGGCTGGGTCGGCCCAAATTGGGTCGGTTCCCCCTTTTTTTTTTGTCCCTTTTCTTTTCTATTTTCTGTTTTCAAACATTGAATCTAAACATATTCAAAAATCTTCAAAATAATTTGAGAAAATAATTTTAAGAAATAATAATATAAATATAATATTTTGGAACTATTATTTCCACAAAATAAAATCGAAAAAAAAGACTAGGGTTGCTTAGCACCCTTTATGCCAAAATAAATTAAAACCCAAATTTGTTTTAAAAGCTCAAAACTATTTTAAAATGCAACAAACCAATGATGTTGATGAATTACATGCATGATTTTGAGTTTTAAAACTTAAACATCAAAAAGTTTTTGATCTTTCTAAATTTTTAATTTTTTGAAAATCTTGGGATGTTACATAGTACCGGTACACCGGAAGTAACAGCGGAAGTAGAGCCGGAAGTTTTCTTCTTCGGTACTGGACCTTTCTGTTTTTAAGCGGAAGTAGCTCCGGAAGTGGCACCGGCAGTATCGCTACACCGGAACTACCGGGCACTTCACCGGAAGTTTTCTTCTTCGGTACTGGATGTTTCGAACCATAAGCGGAAGTAGGACCGGAAGTACCGCTACACCGGTACTACCAGCCCACTTACCGGAAGTTCCGAAAAACTGTGTTAAATTTGAATGTTTAATAATTTGTTAAATGTTAAGTCAAATCTTGAGAATGATATATCAATTTTATCAGCAATTCAACTTCTATCCAGCTATGTTAATGTCACATCATGATCACAAATACTTAATTGATGTTCTTCGTAATTTGATAAAAGGCCTAATTTCAAATAATTACTTACTTCGCTATTTATTCATCGGTGCTCCGAAAATTACAAATAAAGTACCGAAATGATCGGAATGACAAACCCTATCCATTCTTGTCATGTGCATGCATATTTGAGCCACCTCTCTAATAATTTCATAATTTATAAGATTGTGGTCACTAAGATAAATATGGGGTTGATCCCAAATAATTTCACTAATTATTTGGCTCCCCATTTAATTGTGCCTTTAAGTTATATAATAATATCCTTGCATCAATTTGACATGTCATCATGTGATTGAGCATTGCACCTTGTGTTCTTGTGATTTGTGTGTGCTTTGTATTTCTTTTGGGTATCGATAGATTCCGGAGTCGAGGGTCTCTCTACTTACCCCGACGAGCAGTACTTCACGACCGGGCAGCAAGGCAAGAGATAACCTAACCTTCTTGGCATCTAGCATCCTACGCTTTTATCAACTTATTTTATCCACCATAATATTGCATGCGATTCAAATGTTCTTTGTTCAAATATAGAGAATCCTATGATTGCATGTTTCCCCGAGCCAATCACATGTATCCCTACCTATGAACCCTAGTGATTATGTGTTGGCCGGATACAAATATAATTAATGGAGATATGCTTAGCCATGCTTAGAAATGCTTAGTTGAAATACTAGTTATGTCCGTGTTGAATTCCATATTTATTGGTGTTGATGGAATGATTCGGGCATGGTGGATAAATGTGGTGCTTAATCAAATTGCTAAAGGCTTGGATGAGTTGCCCTCGAGGAGGGTGGTTTGCCTCATTCTTGCCGCCTAGGTTGAGAGTGCTTTTAGCTAGAACCAAGAACCGAGCGTGCTTCCATTGGTGGGTGTACGGGCGCCTCGCTGACCGAATAATTTGTGAGGGGCTTGTCAAGGGTCCTCTAGTTTGCTATTTCCATTTGGGCGTGTGTGGTGTGAGTGGAAAAGGAACGAAGATGGTGATGTTTAGGACGTGACGGTGGGGCAGGGCGCTGGGAGCGCTGAACCTGTCCTTCCGCCACTGATGGTCCTTGAGTAAGCCTCATGCATTGTAAAGGTCTAACCGCGCCCGCTCGCCGGTCTTCCCCGGAAGAGGGCCAACTAGGTGAGCCGGACGGTACCAATGGGTAAAATAGTACACCCCTGCAGGGATAATCTTTTCGAAAAGCCGTGTCCACGGTTATGGACAAACTCTTGGGAAAGGCGGATTAGCTCATAGATAACGTTAACCTAATTGATATGGCAGCTAGAGGTTGCATAATAAACTTGTGATAAAGGTTCATTTCCTCGAGGGTGAGTCGAGGGAGTGCCTTTGTGTGAGACGAGTGGTTTGGTTACAAGTAGGTTCGACGAGAACCGAAGAGGAAAAGGTTACTCTCTTACCCCTTTATAAAAAACATTCTGAGTAGACGATGCCCCGTGTCATTTATGTCTTTTATTTGAAAACTGGCTTTATGCAAAACAAGTACATATACAGCTTTAGAGCCTCCGTCAGTCATTGGGCCTATATCGCCCTACTAAACTTGCGAGTACATCGTACTCAGTCTCTCTTTGCTGCCTCTATGATTTTGTATTTCAGAGGAGGACGACACCGAGCGACTAGGTGGGTTCTTCGTTGACGTCGACTACTAGTCTGGGGTTCCCAGGTGGCAGCTTGGGACCGTGGAACAAGCTGGCTGGGATGATGTTTATTGTAGGCCTCTTAGGCCAGAAATTTGCTTCTTGTTGTTAGACAACACTACCCGCTCCCGCTTGATGTATTGCTGGATCTGTGATCCTTTTGCTGTGTAATATTTGTATTCTTCTCAGTATATGAGTTGCTATATGTTTTGTGTCGTAGAGTCATGCAATGTGCCGGTTTGTTCCACAAGTCTCGATCTTTGTTTTATACATTGATGGTTGTGCCATTTACATAGCCTCTGTGTATAATTCCGGGGTCGGGGCGCTACAACGGGCGCTCGATTTGGAGCCTCCCCGTGCTCGGCACACATCCAGGCGAGCTCTCTAGCTCTCGGCGGCGAGCTCGCACGTCCCCTGTGGCGGCCGGAGCGGACACCGCCGTTTGTTTTAGTCGTCGCCGGCGCGAGGCAACGTGGCCTCTCCTTGGCCGTCCATCGCAAAATCAACGGACCGCAGCGCGTACCCCTTCGTCTGTTCTAAGCGCGGTCGCGCATTTTGGAGAATACACCACCCCCTCTGGAAGGCGCCCCAGTGAAGTACGTCTCCGACGTCACTCCCTCCTTTTTATCCAGTTTTAGCAGAAATTCCAGAAAATCCTTCTAGCTTAGAAAATTCATAACTTTAAAACTACTTATCCAAATTACATGAATCCAACGCCATTAGCTCACAAATTTAAACCTCTATTCAGTGTCACTAGTCTCATATTATTTGAATTTTTATAGATTATTTGGTAAAGAATTTAGTGTTCTGCCCATTTAATGATCAAACATGAATATCTCTAATAATACAAACTCAAATGGTCCCAAACCACTTCTGGTGGTTCACTAATCCAAATACGCTTTAATACAACTGGTCCCATATTTTTGTGTTTAGCTTAGGTAGTGAAAATAGTTAACTTAGAAAATAGTACTCAGAAATGCTTATCTTTAATTAGAAATCAATATCTAGAGTTTGGTAGATTCAAAAATTATGAAATTTAGTGTACTGGTATCTTTTTAAATAATCTATCCAACAGCACTGGTCCCACATTATTTGAGTCAATACTAATCAAATGGTAAATTAATTAGTACAAAGGGTTTTAAAACTAATCTTGTTGTTTCTGATGCTCTAAATGCCCAAATGATTTGGATCCAATTTTGTTAGCTTAGTATTGAGAAACTCTAGTTACCCTTAAATTATCACAATTTTATGATAAACAGAGAAAAAGTTGTCTTTAAATCTTGTGTTAACCACCTTCTGTACTAAACCAATTGTTTCTTTAAATCAATTAACTCAATTAGGTCAAATCCAATTTTGCTAGCCCCTAAACCACCAATATTAGTTGTCCCTAAAAGGGCATATTTTCTGAGCAACATAAAATTAAATCGTGACTTAATTCGTGACCTAGCTCACTTCTGCCTTAGTAAAATCATAATAAAATAAGGACAAATTATAATTTACCAAAATCCAAATGAGTTGACTTCCTTAGGTCAGTAGCTTGCTATAGTTGCTAAGATCGTAGTTTTGTGATGATTTGGTGAATGGTTGTTTGATTGTGTGTACTTTTCTTTTACGGCGTTTAGACGATTACGACATCGGAGAGGATCTTATCCCGAAGGGAAAGGACTATTATTATCTTTTATTGATCAAGAGTATCAAGACCAGGGACAAGTTGCTGACCAAGGCAAGCCATCCATTTGATCATACCCTTTGTCCTACTATTTTTATTAAGCATGTTTTACATATGTTAAGATGCATGAATGTTTTCAAGTGGTGTGTGCCACTAAAACCCTTTTAAAAATATTACCTAAGTTATATGCCATGATTAGGCCCCCTTATATAGTAGTGTTTAGTTAGAGAAATGAAAAATTCTAGGTTGGGAAAAAACCAAATGTTTTATTCAAAAATCCTCTTTATGAAAATCTTTGGGTGAATTTGTGTTTTACCCAAGATGTTGCTAAATGATTACCTTTGGAACTGGAGTAAAGATGGAGTATGAAGGTTTTGAGAAAAATGCACATTATGTCTTAGTACTTACGTCGACCAGCCGAAACCTGTGCGACCACATTACCCCACATATGGGAACGGGGCTTAACTCGTAGTTTGTCCATGTTAGTACGAGGTGCCTCAAACTCCTCCAAAGGTCCAAGGACCCCCGAACCGATTAATAAAAGTGTATGCGTATCATACCGGGTGATTACGGTGGGTTTCCCGTCGTGGCAGTGTGGAGTCCGAGTTTGATGAAAGGACGTGTTGATAAAAAAATGATATGTTGGATCCACACGGTGTGCCGGGGATGATAAACCCACTGAGAGGAACTTTGTACTAGCATGGACATAGCGAAAGGTTATGATCGGTTACTCAACTTCGCATACAACTTGTATGGCAGGACGTGGCTGACACGGTGAGTTTACCGGATGGTGTGGGTAAAGTGTGCAACCTCTGCAGAGTGTAAAACTATTCGAATAGCCGAATCCTCGGATATGGACAGTTGGAAGGCCCTACTAGGACCTATGTGCAAAGTTTTGTGTTTTCTATAACGGAGATGTTTTAACGGCATACCAAGGGATCGGTATGAAGGGGATGGAAAGGAAAGGTTTCACGACGGGCCGTGATCCCACTGGAGGAGTTTTTGAAGAAAAACTATTTCTATTGAAAGAAACTTCGTTTTCAAATGTCTAACCTTTTTTTTACAAGGATATGGAGATATCTATTCTTTAAAAGAAAAATACTTTTGGCAAAACAAAGGAATACCCTAGAGCCACCCACCATATTATTATGCATTAATCCTTCTAATAATTAAATACCGGATGGTTTGCGAGTACATTCCAATGTACTCATATTGGTTTCGTCCCACATGTTGAAAGTCATAACTTCACTCAAGTAAGTATATTTACTCGGTATACATGGATGTTCTTTTGATACTAGTTTGATTGTGCTCAGCGACACACTGATCATGGGATCGCTGATGTTGTAGGCACAAGGGTACTTCGGATAGCTAGTCTGGGGTCCCGACACTATGGTTAATAGGAAGGGAAACAGATAATGGTTCAGGGAGCATGCAAATTATGGGATCCTCTAACCACTGAACAAAAGTTGTTTCTAGAATCGAATGCAATATTATAGTGGAGAAAATACTTGCACTAATAGGATGAGATATGCACAGAAGGTTAGGTTAGTTCTTACCTTGCTGATAGTACTGGGCGCGTTGATCGTCGAGGTATTGCAGTGGAACCTCGACTCCTGAATCTAACGAAACACAACAATAACAGGAAACGAAATAAATAACACGAATACAAGGTGCAATGCACAATTATGATGATATGGTCAATTTATGCACTGAAATCATATTGGGCAGGCCCCACAAGTTAAATGGAACCAATAAAATAAATATCGCAATTAACGGGTCAAAACTCCATATTTAACTTAGTGAATTAAGCATTTATTCAAAATGTCCAGTACTGAAATATGGGGTCTACATGCATGAAAATGACATTGTTAGATAGGTATTATTCTACTGATCAATTTGGTACTTCGTTTGCAATTTTTCAATTAACGATGAATAAATGGTGATTTAAACGGTTAAGCAACTTAACTCATTTTAACCAATTCGAAAATGACATCAAAGGAAAAGTTGGGTACTTGCTGTGAACTTAACATAGATAGATAGCAATTGCCTTGCTGATCATTTTGACATTTTATTCACAATTTTTGAGTGATTATTTCTCAAGTTATGATTTTTCCCAAAATTGGATTTAAATCTGCCATTTTAATAATTTTAAATAAACAGCAAATTAAAAGGTTCATTATTTCATGGAAATAGCACTAACAATTAGATGTTGTTTTCCTGAACATTTTAAGATCTTATTTGCAATTTTTGGATCAAAATTCATCAAGTTATGATATTTTCAATAATTGATTTAATTCTGCCATTCTATTTATTTTTAATAAACAGCACCAATATTAAAGCTAAAATTCTCTCAAATTACATAAACTTGTAGATCATTGTTCACTGAACATTTTGAGAGCTTATTCATAATTTTTGGATGAGTAGAACTCAAGTTATGCAATTTCCAAAATTTGAATTAAATCTGCCATCTCTGTTTTTATTAAATACAGGCAATTTATTTTGGTCAATTAATTCTACCAATGGCAATAACAGATGGACATTTTCTTCCTGAGCATTTTGGTATATTATTTGCATTTTTTGGACTTATTGTTCAAAAGATATGCAATTTCAAAGTTTAACACAATTTCTGTCTTTTAATTAAATTTCAGGAATTTGTTGCCGAAGCGTTTTTCACCCGGGCGTGGGCTAGCCACTAAGACGGACGGGTGGGGCAGCGGCCACGGTGGCAAGTCACGTCGGCCAGAGGGCCACCGGCAGGTTTGACCGGCGCAGGAGGACAGGACCGGCGCGACGCGGCGCGGTGATCGGCGGCAACGGCGAGGACGAATCCGTCGCCAGAGGACGCGTACGGCCTAGCTACGGGGCGCGCTAGATGCGCCCTTCTACGGGAAACCCAGAACGGGCGGCGCCGCCAGCTTATGGTCGCCGGAGCGACCTCGGCGACGACGGACGGCAGACGGCCGAACGGCGACTAGCACGGATGCGTCAATCTAGGGGCGAAGAAGAGGACGGTGAGGTCCGGGAGAGTCGCCTGCTCACCCTGAGTTCGGTGGTGCGGACGGCGAGGCCGGGGAGGGAAGGAGACGGCAGCGATTCGTGGAAGACGGCGGTGGCAGTGCCGGAGAAGATGAGGACGACGGCGTCGATCCCAGGCTCCAGGCTCCGATTCCTCCTAGCCGAAGGACGAAGACGACGAGGCGAAGACGATGGCGTCCTCAGCTGGTCTCCGGGAGGCTCCAGTCGACGGTGATGCGACGGCGGCATCCAGCTTAGGTCACGGGCATGGCGGGTTGGCGGCTAGGGTTTCTGCACGGGGGGGAAAGGAGGGGGAGGAGGAGCATCACGTCGAAGGGGTCCTTCTTAACCTCCAGGGGGCCCAGGGAGCGAGGGGGAGCGAGGAGGAGGCCACGGCGGCAAGGTGGGGCGCGGCCATGGCGCCAGGGTTTCCCCTGTCGCCACAGGGAGGGATGACAGGTGGGTCCCCCTGTCAGGGATTTCTCTTTTTATTTTTCCAGAAATTCCAGTAGGGTTTAGGTATTTAATTGAGGCCCTTAACTATTTTTAAAAATTCTGAAAAAATTCACAGAGCCATAATATATTATTTGGAACCTATGGTAAAATTTGCAGCCCATTTGAAAAACATTTCATGTGTTAACATTTCAGAATTTGCTTTCTTGTATTTTGGGCTTTAAGTAAATATTTGAATTTTGCAATTGCATTAATATTTGCAACAACATATTTGTAGTTGTTAGAACTTCCTGGAAAAATATGAGAATTCAAATTGGAAGTTTGTTCACCATTCACATCACCATCTTTGGTTTGTTAATTGTTGCTTCCTTATTATTTCATGTGGAGCAAATGAATTAGGGATGCTATGATTGCAAGATGGGATGCAAAAGTGAAAATTTTACTCATATTTTCAGGTACCAAAAGTGGGGCTGTTACAAAATGGGATGAAGTTGGCATGGATTTCATTACGGGCTTCCCAAAATCATAAAAAGGAAATAATGCCATCTGGGTCATCATCGACCGTTTGTCCAAGGTCGCTCACTTCCTTCCGGTCCGTGACGACATTCAAGCACGGGGTTCCGGATTGTTCCTTTGCACGGGGTTCCTTTGCGGATCATCTCAGACCATGGTAGTCTGTTTGTGTCCAAATTCTGGCAAAGTTTCCAAAAGGCCCGCCTCAACTTCAGCACCGCCTATCATCCTCAAACCGATGGTCAACCTGAAAGGGTGAACCAAGTTCTTGACGACATGCTTCGGGCATGCATCATTTCCTTCGGCAAGGGTTGGGAAAAGTACCTCCCTCTTGCCAAGTTTTCCTACAACAACAGCTATCAGGCTAGCCTCCAAATGGCTCCATTTGAGGTTCTATATGGGACAAAATGCCGGACTCCTCTGAATTGGTCTGAAACTGGAGAGAGGCCACTCTTCGGTCCTGATGTGATCAATGAAGCCGAGGAGAAACTCCGTATCATTCGGGATAATCTCAAGGTTGCTCAGTCAAGGCAAAAGAGCTACTATGACAAGCATCATCAAGAGGTCCACTATGAAATTGGTGACAGATCCTATCTTCGAGTCTCTCCACTCCGAGGCGTTCGTCGTTTTGGAATCAAGGGCAAATTGGCACCTCGCTATGTTGGCCCTTTCACCGTCCTAGCCAAGCGAGGGGATCTCTCCTACCAACTCGAGCTACCCTCCAACTTCCCGGATGTACATGATGTGTTCCATGTCTCCCAACTCCGGCGTTGCTTCAAGGATCCTATCCATGGGGTTGATCATGAGGTGTTGGACATTCAGGAGGATTTGACCAACCGTGAGCATCCTATCCACATCTTGGATGAAGCGGAAAGGAAGACCCGCAACAAGACCATCAAGTTCCTAAAAATCCAATGGTCTAACCATTCCGAAGAAGAAGCGACGTGGGAGCGAGAAACAAGTCTCCGTCAGGAATATCCCGCCTTCCTCACTCAAGCCTACAATCTCGAGACGAGATTCCTGTAAGGGGGGTAGATTTGTAACAGCCCCAGTTTGGTACCCTAAAATATGGGCCAAATTTTCACTTTTTGCTTTGCAACATTGCATCATGGCATCCATATTTAAATTGCTCAACATGAAATAATGTTAAAGCAACAATTGATAAATCAATGTTGGTGAATATTATTGGACAAACCAAATCCAAATTGAGCTTGCATATTTGTCTAGGAAGTTCTAATACATTCAAATATATTTGTTGCAAAAATTAAAGCAATTGCTAATTCAAATAATTAAATAAAGCCAAAATGCAAGTGAGCAATTCTAAAATAATTAACACATGAAATGTTTTCCAAATGGGCTGAGATTTTTATGACAGCTTCCACATATAATATGTTGGCTCTGTGAATTTTTCCAGAATTTCTAAAAATGTTTAAGGGCCTGAATTAATTGCTTAAACCCTGCTGGAATTAAATAAAAAGGAAAAGAATAAAACTATGACAGGTGGGTCCCACCTGTCATCCTCTCCCTCCTCCCTCTTCCCTGTGGCGACAGGGGAGACACTGGCGCCATGGCCGCGCCGCGCCGTGTCCCTCTCCCCTGCCTCGACGCCGGGCCCCCCTGCCGCGCGTGGATAAGAGCACCCCGCCGCGCTGCTCTCCTCTCTCCCTCACTTTCTTTCCCCCAGCGAAACCCTAACCCTAGCCGCCATGGCCGCGACCTAGCCGAGGTCGCCGCCGCCCATCGCCGTCGATCCCGACCACCCCAGGACAAGCCGACGGCACTAGGAGCTCCGCCGAGACCTCTTCTACCTCCATGCCAACGGAATCGAGCCGGGAGCCTGGGATTTGTCGACATCGCCCCGTCTTCTTCCTCTCCGGCCGCCGCTACTCCGAGATCGATTGCCGTTGATCCCGGCCACCATATTCACCGCCACGACCACCCACGCATCGAGGGTGAGCCACTGGTCCTCCTGGACATCTTCATTCTCCCCTTATCACCCTAGTTCGCCGATGTCACCTAAGCCGCCATCGGCCGCCGCCTGTCGCCAACCTACGCCTCGCTCCGGTGACCAAATGGTCACGCGCCTCCGCCGCCTAGTTCGCCTCGTCGCGTAGAGCTCGCCCGTAGTTTCCGTTAGGGCTAGATTGCCTCGTAGCGTCGTCTCCGTGCACGGCCGTGCTGGCGGTCACCACCGCGGTCGCGCCGGTCTTGGCATCGTCCCGGGGTCAAACCGACCCGTGGGCCGCCATGCCAGCGTGGCAGCCACCGTGGCGCCTGGACCCAACCGTCAGTCTCTGTGGCTAGCTCGGGCCTAGGTAAAAAACGATTCGGTTATTTTTCTCTGGATTTAAATAAAAGACAGAATTTGATTCGAACTTTGAAATTGCATAACTGTTGAACCACAACTCGGAAAATTGCAAACAATATACCAAAATGCTTAAAAAAAGAATATCTACCTATTCGTACACTTGCCATGATCAATTTAATTTATTTAATTGCCTTTAGTTAATAAATACTAAAATGGCAGAATATAGTGGGAAATTAGAAATTGCATAACTTGGGAAATATTTATCCAAAAATTATGAATGAGGTATCAAAATGTTCAGTAAACATTGAACTACAAGTTTATGACATTTGAGAGAGTTGTAGAACTAAATTTTGTGCTGTTATAACAATTAATTAAAATGGCAAATTTAAATCACATTTTGGGAAATTCATAATTTGAAAAATAATGACTCAAAAAAATTATGTTTAATAGCTCAAAATGATCGGCAACTCAAGGGCTGTTTAGCTATGTTAAGATCCCAGCATGAAACCAATTTTTACTTTGATGTCATTTTCGAGTTGGTTAAAATGATTTAAATTGAATAACCGTTTAAATCACCATTTCTTCATCGTTAATCGAAAAATTGCAAATAAGGTACCAAAACGATCACAAGAACAACACCTATCTAATCATGTCAGGTTCATGCATATTTGATCCACTTAGTAATGTAATAATTTATAAACAATGTGGACATTAAGTTAAAAATGGGGTTGTTTCCAAATAATTGCACTAAATATTTGGAACTCCATTTAATTTGTTAGATAAATTAAATAATGATATATTTGCATAAACTTGTCATGTCATCACGTGCTTGTGCATTGCACCTTGTCTTCGAATTATTTATTTGTTCCTTTGTTATTATTTTGGGTATCGATAGATTCCGGAGTGGAGGTTAACCCTACCTTCCCCGACGAGCAGTAATACACGCCCCGGCGGCAAGGCAAGAGATAACCTAACCTTCTTGGCATTTAGCATCCTATGGTTTTATAAACTTGTTTTATCCACCATAATATTGCATGCAATTCAAATGTCTCTTTTGATCAAGATGTAGAGGATCCTATGAATGCATGTTTATCCCCGAACCAATACATGTTTCCCCTCCTATGAACCATAGGTTTGATATGTTGGCCGGAGACAAATGAATAACTGTTGTTTATATTTTGCTTAGCCATGCTTAGTAGTATGCTAGTTATGTCAGTCGAATAAGTTCCATATTGTTGTTGTTGATGGAATGATTCGGACATGGTGGTTACGGGTGATGCTTAATTAAAATGCTAAGAAGGCTTGGATGAGTTGCCATCGGGGATCGTGTTTTGCCTCATTCTTTCCCCTAGGTGCGAGTTATTTACCTCTTGAACCAAGACGAGCGTGCTGCCATTGGTGGGTGTATGGGCGCCTTACTAACTGAATAACTTGTGCGGGCGTATCCAAGGCTCCTCTAGATTTGCGCTTTCCATTTGTGTGTGCGTTGCAGGTGGATGATGGCGCGAAGATGGGGTGTGTGTGGTGGTGTTTAGGATGTGGCGATGGGAGCAGGGGCTGAAATAGGCTGGGAAAACTTGCCCTATCGCCACTGATGGCCCTTGGATAGTCTCACGCGAGGTAAAGGTTTAACCGCTCCCACTTGCCAGCTTTCCCCGGAAGAGAGCTAACTAGGCGAGCCGGACGGTACCAATGGGTAAAGTAGTACACCCCTGTAGGGTTAAATCTTTTCGAAAAGCCGTGTCCGCGGTTATGGACGACTTGGGAATAGACGATAAGATCATAGAGAACCTGAACCTTTTAATTAATTGGCAGCTAGAGGTTGCATAATCAACGTGTGATAAAGGTTCATTTCCTCGAGGGTGATTCGAGGGAGTGCCTTGGTGGTGACGAGTGATGATTCTGGTTGCAAGTAGGTTCAATGAGAACCGAAGGAAAAAGTTACACTCTTATCCCTTTTATGAAAAATCTTCGGAGTAGTCGATGCCATGGGTCAATTATGTCCTTTTAAATGAAAACTGGCTTTATGCAAAATAACTAGTACACAGCTTTGGAGCCTCCTTCATTATTGGGCCTATATCGCCCTACTAAACTTGCGAGTACGTCGTACTCGGTCTCTCTTTGCTGCTTATTAATTTGTTTCAGAGGAGGACGACACCGAGCAGATAGGTGGGTTCTTCGTGGACATCGACGAGTAGTCTGGGGTTCCCAGTTGGCAGCTTGGGACATCGGAACAAGCTGGCTGGGTTATGTTTATCTGTAGGCCTCTTAGGCTCTATTTTGGGATCTTGTTGTTAGACAATACTACTTCGCTTCCGCTTGATGTGATGATGGGTCTGTGACCCCTGGTGTGCTATTTGTATCTTTCTCATATATGAGTTGCTATATGAACTTTTGTGTCGTAGAGTTTGTGATGTGCCAGTTGTTCCACAAGTCTTGATCTCTTTATTATACATTGATAGCTATGCCAGTGTTTATGGCATGTTCGGAGTGTTGCGTGGGAGCGGTAATCCCATGGCCTTCGGTTGTGTAGCATAGCCTGTGGGTTACATAGCCTCTCTGTATAATTCCGGGGTTGGGGCGCTACAGGACATGATGATCGCGACTACCAGCAAGACTCGGGGCAAAACCGTGGCTATGACCCCTGGAAAAAGAGGAAGTTCCCCAACTTTGACCCAAATGAGCTAGCCGAGATGGTAGCAGCAGGCTTCCACAACGATCGAGAGGGGAATCGCCGCAGGAAGGAGTGGCGACAGCGGCAGCCTGAGCAGGACGGAGAGCAAATGCTTACAGGCCCATGCCCTTTCCACCCGTACAAGGATGAGCACGGCAACATCAGTTCGGGTCACCGATTGAAAGATTGCCGCAAATTTGAGAAATTGTTGGAGGCATACAGGCGGATCCATCAAGCCGCGCAGAACAAAGGATATTTAGCAATTCCGGGAATGATGGCGCAAGGCGCACCCGAGGCACTAACACTCCCCCCGCCACAACTGGCATCCGTGATCCAGCGGGTGTCACCACCTCAACAATTACTACCACCCCCGGCTGCGGCAGAGGCTTTCCCTGCCCCGGTTGGTCATGTAGGAATGATACAAAAGGGACGTTCCTCGAACAGAACCCAAAAGTTGATAACCCGGCAGGTCAACTTAGCGGTCTCAGCACCTCCAACCACTCCTGACTACCTCAATTGGTCCGAATGCAGCATCACGTTCTCAAGAGAGGATCATCCACCCCAGGTGCCACGACATGGCCATGCCGCCTTAGTACTCGGAGCCCAAATCGGGGGGTACGTCATGAGTAAATTCTTCATGGACGGCTGAAGCGGCATCAACATCATCTACGCCAGCACACTGCGCCGCATGAAGATCTCGCTAGCGGCTAGCCTTGTAGACTCTAACACTTCATTCCATGGAATAGTACCGGGGAAAGTTGTATATTACTTGGGAAAAATCCATCTGGATGTAGTCTTCGGAGACCCTGCAAACTTCCGCAAAGAGAAAATCGAGTTCGAGGTCGTCGACTAGCCTTCACAGTACCATGCCATCTTGGGCCGACCGACATTCGCAAGGTTCATGGCCGTACCACATTATGCATACCTTCTGCTCAAGATGCCAGCACCAAACGGCACAATCACTGTTCGGGGAGACTACCGGACATCGGATAACTGCGACAGGGACTTCAATAAGATCTCCGAGTCATTTGGGATGCAGGAAGAACTCTCTCAGTTGAGCTCTTCGACTGATTACAGCCTCCCACCCGTAACTCAGTCGACAGGACCCGACAGAGAGTTTAACAAGAGCAGCGACACAAGAACCCATCAGGTGCACCCAACAGATCCAACCAAAACAGCAATCGTATCTGCCAATCTGCCCCCCGCATAGGAAAGCGTGCTCGTCGAGTTCCTCCGTGAGCATTGGGAAATATTCGCTTCGTGTCCCGCGGACATGCCAGGCATACCCAGAGAACTCGCCGAGCACGCACTTGAAATACGCCCTGAGGCCAGACCAGTCAAACAGTCCCTCCGGCGTTTTGCGGAACCGAAGCGCAGGGCCATTGGCGAAGAAATCAACCGGCTCCTCCCAGCCAAGTTTATCCGGAAAACAAAACAAGCCACCTGGGTAACAAACCCCGTCCTTGTCCCGAAGAAGAACTCGAAGGCGCTGCGCATGTGCATAGACTTCACGGCTCTCAACAAGCATTGCCCCAAGGACCACTTCCCCCTCCCACGCATCGATCAAATCATTGACTCGACCGCGGGATGTGCTTGTCAGTCCTTCCTAGACGCCTACTCAGGCTACAATCAGATTCGCATGAAGGAAGAAGATGAAGAAAAAACAACATTCATCACACCTTATGGTGTATACTGCTACACCACGATGCCCTTCGGCCTCAAAAACGTGGGTGCAACTTACCAGAGGTGCATGCAAGCCTGCCTTAAGGACCAGATCGGCAGAAACCTCGAAGTATATGTGGACGATATTGTCATCAAGACAAAGGACGAAGCCACGCTCCTGGATGACCTGGCCAAAACCTTCGCAGCGCTCAACAAGTACCACATCAAGCTCAACCCAACGAAGTGCGCGTTCGGGGTACCCGCCGGGCAACTGCTCGGGTTCCTCGTATCCGCCAGGGGCATCGAGGCAAATCCTGAGAAAATACAAGCAATCCTGTCAACGGAGGAGCCAACCAACATTAAGCGAGTTCAGTGCCTAGTGGGGCGAGTCGCAGCCCTAAGCAGATTCATCAGCAAACTAGGAGAAAAGGCGCTCCCGTTCTATCAGCTGCTGAAAAAAGCAGACAACTTCGAGTGGACAGAAGAGGCTTGCAGAGCATTCGCTGAACTCAAGCAGACATTATCAATGAAACCGGTTCTAGTGGCACCCCAGGAACGGGAACCCCTATGCCTATACCTGGCTGCAACCAAACAAGTAGTCAGTACGGTGCTCGTAGTCGAGCGAGCAGAAGAAGGAAAGATACATGGTGTCCAGCGCCCAATCTATTACGTTAGCGAGGTACTCTCGGCGTCAAAGCAGTGGTACCCGCACTACCAGAAGCTTGCATATGGAGTATTCATGAAGGCGCGAAAGCTAACGCACTACTTCTCCGAGCACCCCGTCATGGTGCTGACAGATGCACCCTTGTTGGATATACTCAACAACCCGGAGGCAACATGTCGAGTAGCAAAGTGGGGAATCGAATTGTCACCCAGGGACATCACATACTACCCCAGAGACGCGCTCAAGTCCCAGGCCTTGGCAGATTTCCTCGCAGAATGGACAGAGATTCAGACTCCAGGTCATGTATTTCGATGGGTCGAAAATACACGAAGGAGCCGGAGCGGGTGTTATCTTGATTTCACCCAAAGGAGACAAGCTAAAATATGTACTACAGATGAATTTCAAAAAGGCTTCCAACAACGAGGCAGAATACGAAGGCCTATTGCACGACATGCGGATGGCAAGGGCCTGCAGGGCAACGAGACTCATGATCTATGGGGACTCGAATCTCGTAGTCCAACAGACGATGAAGGCCTGTGACGCAGTGTCTGCCAACATGGCAGCCTACAGGGATCTCTACAATGTCCTAGAGGGAAGCTTCAACGGGTGCGAGTTATGTTACATCGCATGAGGAAGCAATGAGGAGGCTGACACGCTAGCCAACATCGGCTCCACCTGCGCACCCGTACCCACTGGAGTTTTCCTCGAGCGGATAAGCAAGCGCTCCATAGAGTACAAGGACCCCGACGCTCCGGCAGCAGCAGCCCTGGCCGTCGGCTCCGAGCAACCAGCCGAAGAAAAGAATGAGGAAACAGAAGCCAATTCTTATGAGGACTTCCTCGTAGAACCCTCCTGGACTCAGCCATACATACCGTACCTGCTATGCCAAGAGTTACCAGAAGACCCAGTCGAAGCCCGCCGAGTTACTCGGCGCAGCAAAGCATTCGTCACGGTCAAGGGAGAGCTGTACAAGAAAAGCGCATCAGGGATACTACTGCGATGCGTCGAACCAGAAGAAGGGAGGAAAATCTTACTTGATATACATGAAGGCATATGTGGACATCACGCGAGTAGTCGGGCACTTGCAGCCAAAACACGACCAGCCGGATTCTATTGGTTATCCATCATGCAGGACGCAAAAGAGATAGTCCGTCGATGCGCTGGGTGCCAACGGTTCGCAACCAAACCTCACGCCCCTGCAACGGAGCTAAACATGATACCAATTGCATGGCCCATCGCACAATGGGGACTCGACACGGTGGGCCCGCTGAGAAAATCTTCTCTCGGGGGACACACCTTCCTTCTAGTGGCAGTAGAAAAATTCTCCAAATGGATCGAGGCCAAACCGGTCACCAACACGGGAGCAACGGTAGCACTAAACTTCGTCAAGTCCCTCGTCTTCCGATTCGGAGTGCCCCACAGCATCATCACGGATAATGGGTCCAACTTCATTGTCGACGAAGTCCAAACATACTGCGAGGAGCTAGGGATAAAGCTCAATTTTGTCTCCGTCGCACACCCGCAAACCAACGGACAAGTCGAGCGTGCCAACGGGCTCGTCAGTAGCGCTCTCAAGAAACGGCTTCTCGCACCCTTGGAGAGAGCTGCTGGTGCATCGGCCGAGGAGCTACCATCAGTACTGTGGGGCCTGCGCACAACGCCAAACTGCTCAACAGGGTTCACCCCCTTCTTCCTGATACACGGAGCCGAAGTAGTACTGCCAGCCGAGGTCCGCCACAACTCGCCTCGAGTTGCAGCCTATACTGAAGCTGGGTCGAGCACGGAACTCGAAGATGGCATAGACGAAGTTGACAAGGCGCGGGACATCGCACTCTCAGGTTCGGCGGTCTACCAGCAAAGCTTGCGTAATTACCAAAGCCGACGAGTGCGCGACAGATCCTTCGCCGCAGGTGATCTGGTATTGCGGCTAAAACAGAAAAAGGCCACAAGCTATCACCTCCCTGGGAAGGACCCTACGTCATCGTCGAGGTCATCGGCAAAGGAGCATACAGGCTAAAGGACTTAGCAACGGGCATTGTCTACTCCAACCCGTGGAACGTGGCGCATCTACCACGTTTCTACCCCTAGCTGTCACCTCATTTTCGTCCACCTCATCTTGTGAAACAAGACCCCTTGGCCATCGTGCAACCTTTCTTTATTTCATCGACATGCATCAATAAAGTGAGTATGAGCATATGTTCAGACTTCAAACCAGCAGAACCTCTACTAAGAGTCGACCTAGCTTGGGCCGCACCCGACGCTCGGGGGCTGTGCCCCACAAGCTACTCGAAAATTTCATTTAACTCTACTAATAGTCGACCTAGCTTGGGCCGCACCTGACGGTCGGGGGCTGCGCCCCACAAGCTACTCGAAAAATTCATTTAACTCTACTAAGAGTCGACCTAGCTTGGGGCACACCTGTAACAGCCCCAGTTTGGTACCCTAAACTATGGGCCAAATTTTAACTTTTTGCTTTGCAACATTGCATCACGGCATCCATTTAAATTGCTAGTTTAAAATAAAGCAAGATTGGAAAGCATTGAAAGGAAGCAAATGCAATCCCAAAAATCTCCAACCTCAATGAAATTGCTCAAATTGGTGAAACCAAAATATTCTGAAATTTCCAATTTGTCTAGGAAGTTCCAAGAATACATTTTATAAATATTTGCCAAAGGCAATTTCTTGACAAGCAAAGAAATAAGAATTTGGAGTTTAGAATTGGTTTAACCACATTTTTTATTTTTAATCCAAGTTCAACCTATCAAAAATTCAAATCAAAATTATGGAGAGCTTCAATATTATGTTGGGAGCCTCCATGAATATTTCCACTTATTTTGAAAATGTCTAAATACCCAAACTAAATGGATTTTTGCATTTGATCAAAAATGCCATTTTTAAACCCTATGAACAATTGGTGTTCAAACATTTTATTTTGCAACACCAATTTTTGTGGAGCTTCTGCATGTCATTGGGACGTTACATGAATTTTGGCAGATTTTATAAAAATGTTTAAGTGCCTCAATTTAAATCCTAAAATGGCTGCTGGACTAAGTTGTAATTAAATTATTTTGAGTCGAGGGGGTTTTTGGAAAACCACCTTCTTCCCTGTGGCGACAGTGGCGCCACTGTCGCCATGCCGCCGACGCCCTCGTCCCCGCACGCCGCGCTCCGATCCCCCTCGCTCCCTGGCCCCCCCATGGAGGATAAGAAGCCCCCGCGACGCCCTGCTCTCTCTCCCCTCTCTCCCCCCCCCCCGCTGTAGGAAACCCTAACCTAACGGCACCATGGCCGCGACCTAGCCGAGCTGTCGCCGCATCGCCGTCGATCCCGACCGCCTCAGGGCAAGCCGAAGGCACCGCTAGCTCCACCGCTACCTCCTCTCCTTCCTCACCTGCTGAATCGTGCCAGGACCCCGGGGTTCGCCATCATCGCCCTCTGCTTCCCCGACTCCGACCGACAACCGCCGGGCTGATTGCCGCCATTGCAATCCTCCTCTGCCTCCGACGAGCACGTACACGGAACGAGGGTAAGCCGCTGGTCCTCCTGGACATCTTCGCTCACCCCCTCTCTCCCTAGTTCGCCGATGTCGCTTGAGCCCGCCGTCGGCCGCCGCCTATCGCCGACGTACGCCTCGCTCCGGTGACCAAATGGTCACGCGTCTCCGCCGCCTAGTTCGCCTTGTCGCGTAGAGCTCGCCCATAATCTCCATTAGGGCTAGATCGCCACGTAGCGTCGCCTCCGTGCACGACCGTGCTAGCGGTCACCGCCGCGCTCGCGCCGGTCTTGGCATCGTCCCGGGGTCAAATCGACCCGTGGGCCGCCGTGCCAGCGTGGCAGCCACCGTGGCGCCTGGACCCAACCGTCAGTCTCTGTGGCTAGCTCGGGCCTGGGTGAAAAACGATTCGGTTATTTTTCTCTTGATTTAAATAAAAGACAGAATTTGTTTCAAACTTTGAAATTCCATAACTTTTGAACAGCACTCGGAAAATTGCAAACAATATACCAAAATGCTTAGAAAAAGAATATCTACCTATTAGTACCCTTGCCATGGTCAACTAAAATATTTAAATTGCCGTTAATTAATAAATACTAAAATGGCAGAATTAAATCAATGTTTAGAAAATCCATAACTTGAAAAATACTTATCCAAAAATTATGAATAAGGTATCAAAATGTTCAGTAGACAATGAACTACAAGTTTATGCCATTTGAGAAAATTGTAGAATTAATTTTTGTGCTGTTTATAATAATTGAGTAAAATGGCAGATTTAAATCACATTTTGGGAAATTCATGACTTGATAATTAATGACTCAAAAATTTATGTTTAATAGCCCAAAATGATCAGCAACTTAAGGGCAGTTTGGTTATGTTAATTTCACAGCATGAAAACAATTTTCCCTTTGATGTGCTTTTGGAATTGGTTAAAATGATTTAAATTGAATAACCGTTTAAATCGCCATTTCTTCACCGTTAATTGAAAAATTGCAAACGAAGTACCAAAATGATCAGGAGAACAATACCTATCTAATAATGTCACTTTCATGCATATTTAAGCCACATATTTTGTAATGTAATAATTTATAAATAATGTGGTCATTAAGATAAATATGGGGTTGTTTCCAGATAATTGCACTAATTATTTGGAACTCCATTTAATTTGTTAGACAAATTAAATGATGATACCCTTGCATAAACTAGTCATATCATCATGTGATTGTGCATTGCACTTTGCCTTTGTGTTATTTATTTTGTTCCTTTGTTATTATTTTGGGTATCGATAGATTCCGGAGTTGAGGTTAACCCTACCTACCCCGACGAGCCGTACTACACGCCTGACAGCAAGGCAAGAGATAACCTAACCTTCTTGGCATCTAGCATACTACTGTTTTATAAACTTATTTTATCCATCATAATATTGCATTCGATTCTATGTCAACTTTTGGTCAATACTAGAGTCTCCTATGTATGCATGTTTTTCCCCGAACCAATACATGTATCCCTACCTATGAACCCTAGGTTTGATGTGATGGCCGGAGACGAAGATATAATTGTTGTTTATATATGCTTAGCTATGCTTAGCCATGCTTAGTCGAATGCTAGTTATGTCCGTTGATTAAATTCCATAATGATGATGTTGATGGAATGACTCGGACATGGTGGTTACTGGTGATGCTTAATTAAAATGCTAAGAAGGCTTGGATGAGTTGCCATCGGGGATGGTGTTTTGCCTCATTCTTGCCCCTAGGTGCGAGTTCTTTACCTCTTGAACCAAGACGAGCGTGCTGCCATTGGTGGGTGTATGGGCGCCTTAATAACTGAATAACTTGTGCGGGCGTATCCAAGGCTCCTCTAGATTTGTGCTTTCCATTTGCGTGTGCGTTGCAGGTGGATGATGGCGCGAAGATGTGGTGTGTGTGGTGGTGTTTAGGATGTGGCGATGAGGGCAGGGGCTGAAATAGGCTGGGAAAACTTGCCCTGCCGCCACTGATGGCCCTTGGATAGTCTCACGCGAGGTAAAGGTTTAAGCGCTCCCACTTGCCAGCTTTCCCCGGAAGAGAGCTAACTAGGCAAGCCGGACGGTACCAATGGGTAAAGTAGTACACCCCTGCAGGGTTAAATCTTTTCGAAAAGCCGTGTCCGCGGTTATGGACGACTTGGGTATAGACGATAAGATCATAGAGAACCTGAATCTTTTAATTAATTGGCAGCTAGAAGTTGTATAACCAACGTGTGATAAAGGTTCATTTCCTCGAGGGTGATTCGAGGGAGTGCCTTGGTGGTGATGAGTGATGATTCTGGTTACAAGTAGGTTCGATGAGAACCGAAGGAAAAAGTTACTCTCTTATCCCTTTTATGAAAAATCTTCTGAGTAGTTGATGCCCTGGGTCAGTTATGTCCTTTTAAATGAAAACTGGCTTTATGCAAAATAACTAGTATACAGCTTTAGAGCCTCCGTCATCATTGGGCCTATATTGCCCTACAAACTTGTGAGTGCGTCGTACTCAGTCTCTCTTTGCTGCTTATTAATTTGTTTCAGAGGAGGACGACACCGAGCAGATAGGTGGGTTCTTCATGGACATCGACGAGTAGTCTGGGGTTCCCAGGTGGCAGCTTGGGACGTCGGAACAAGCTGGCTGGGTTATGTTTATTTGTAGGCCTCTTAGGCCCTATTTTGGGATCTTGTTGTTAGACAACACTACTTTGCTTCCGCTTGATGTGATGATGGGTCTGTGACCCTTGTTGTGCTATTTGTATCTTTCTCATATATGAGTTGCTATATGAACTTTTGTATCGTAGAGTCTGTGATGTGCCAGTTGTTCCACAAGTCTTGATCTCTTTATTATACATTGATAGCTATGCCAGTGTTTATGGCATGATCGGTGTGTTGCGTGGGAGCGGTAATCCCATGCCCTTCGGTTGTGTAGCATAGCCTGTGGGTTACATAGCCTCTCTGTATAATTCCGGGGTCGGGGCACTACAAGTTGGTATCAGAGCAGGACTGCCTATAGGAAACCCTGTCTATTGGTCAATGTCGAGTCTACTGTTCGTGAAAACTATTTTTAACCTAAAAATGAGTTGTGAAAACCCTCTTAGGATTCTTTTTACTCCTTACCCAATTCACTCTGATCTCGGTGCTATCTTACCTCTATTTGATTTTAACGGTTCTTCTGATCGTCGGCAAATTCTAAATCTTTAGGATCACGGTGTTGGGTTCTATCTTTAGTTACTGGTTAACTTTGCTCGTCTGCCAATTCTAGAGCCCGAAGAGAGGAAGTGTTGCGGATCGTCAAGAAATTCCTTTGCTTTAGCCCAGGATCTTGAACCGAAGGTCCCGGATTGTGCTAGGGCTCAGGTGTAATGATTCATGAAGGTTGTCACCCTTGTGAGCATTATGCTATTGTGCGTCCCAGTGCATGAAGCTGATCTTTAACCCAAGATCTTCCGTTGAACCCTAATGTTAATCGTCAAACCTTACATCAGGTTGGCAAAATTGAAGTTAGCCTTCAAACTCAAGGTTGCAGCCGTAATTGACTTACTCAGCAACGCTCTTCTCTGTCACTAGCTTTAGCTAGAATCTCTGTCAAAGAATTATCTGAATCATGACAAGATTGCTCCTAGCGAGTGGTCCATCAATAATTGTGATTCCTCCGGTAACAACCGTTTCCTGAAACCCTTTCGACACTGGTTGTCGGAAGAGTGCTAACAAGGGCTTCTGCAATATCTTGGGATTGTTGTTAGCCCGTTCCTTAATCTAAATCTGTTGTCCGCCTTCTATCTGTCTGCGGACAGTCAAGTTTTATCGTGCTTTGGGGTGTTTTGATGCATGTTATTCTTGTGGTTTGCCAAGGCATTCCACTTCAGGATGTCAGGAGAAACAACCTCCGGTACCATGTCCATTTCTCGGACCCGGTCAAAGGATTGTGATCCGCAGAGTAAAAGTCTGTCTAGCTTTTGTTCCGTTCCACCTTGGAGGGTCACACTCTTCTATATCGATAGGTCGTGCTTAGTCTCATGACGTACTTGATGAAGTGATGCTCTTACCCTTCCCTATCCATCTACCTCCGAGCTAACCGGGCTCGAGAATGTTGAGGATGAATATCATTGTGGTAATCGGATATTCTTAGCGATTGTTGTTGTTTTGAAATCCAAAGACTTTGGTGGCACTCTTAGCATGATTGGTAATCATATCATCGAGCTGAGTTGTCTGTGTTGCCAAGTCCATTCGTTAAGGTGCACACCTTCGGTCAACGAGTTAGATTCATGTCGAAACTCTCAAGACCACATCTTTTTCCTTGAAGAGCAAGTTTTCTCTCGCAACCAGTGATTTTGTCGATGTGGATCCTAGTGAAGTTCACTCCGTCTCCTCGGGTTAAATCACAAGTTGGTCATGCATGTGCGGATTGTTGTTGAGATGGTAGGTTGTTGCCTCAGTTCTCTAAATACATCATGTGTGCCACTATCCGTCTTGTTCTTGAATAAGAGGAAGTTGCCAAATCTCAGTATCCTACCGGTGTTTCCCATTTAGGACTCAGTTGTGATTCAGTGATTGGAGTACATGCTGGTGCAATACTCCCTTAGTAATCGTGACCCCGTGGAATTCCCAATCTAGCTCTTGCTCTGGAGCTTGACGCTATAGCCCTTTTCTTGGGAATTTATTTACCCCACCTTGCGGCTAACTTTATCAAACCCTTCCTCAGACTTGTCAAGTCTGAATTATCCTCACGCCTAACCAAATCCGAATCTCAAGCAAAAGTGATGCTTGGAGTTTATCAAGAGCATGACCTAAGCCTACTAGTAACCCGACAAGTCTGGTGTTGTGGTTCACGCACCTCACCGGAAGGTCTTTTGACTAAATCTCCTAACTCTCTCAAAATCAACCGCTATCCATGACAATCTTCAAGTACGACCTTCACTTGAGGATCGAATGAAGGCTATTCCGAAGCATGCGTGTGATATCTAGACCCTCAAGGAGAACATCACCACGGAGTTGCTAAATATCTATCGGTCGATTCCCCCTACTCCCTGTATCTTAGGGATAGCTCGTGTATAAGGTTTGATCTTTTCATCCAATGGTGGACCAGTGCTATATCTTTCCCTCCTAGGTGAACCCAAGTCTTGCCCAAGCACACTGACATTGTTTAAATCCTTCAGTTTCGTTAGGGCCAAGCTTTTAACCGTATGGAAGCGTCTGGTATGTCGAAATCGTGGAATCCAGAAGATGCCTTGCTCCTCACGGTGCCAAATCTCTACGGTCTACACAGCGGGTGGTTTGAAGTGATGTCTTGGTCTTGGACAAAGATCCTGAACCAAGTGATCGTTTGTCCTATCCTCGGCTCGACCTTTGTTTGGTGAAGTCGCTCCTAGCTCCTCGATGGCTTATGGTTTTGGGCAAGGATCATTTTTGTTCGTCACTTTAAGCTATCCTCTGTTCTTTTCGCCGCTTCGACATGTCATGCTCGTTAACTTAAGTTCTGCAACAAGGAAGATCATCGTGGGATGAGAAGACCATGGAAGATGTGTGTTGTCGTGTTCCCCTCATCCCTCTTCCTACTCTAGAATCTCGGGACGAGATTCCTGTAAGGGGGGTAGAATTGTAACAGCCCCAGTTTGGTACCCAAAACTATGGGCCAAATTTTCACTTTTTGCTTTGCAACATTGCATCACGGCATCCATTTAAATTGCTAGTTTAAAATAAAGCAAGATTGGAAAGCATTGAAAGGAAGCAAATGCAATCCCAAAAATCTCCAACCTTAATTAAATTGCTCAAATTGGTGAAACAAAATTATTCTGAAATTTCCAATTTGTCCAGGAAGTTCCAAGAATACATTTTATAAATATTTGCCAAAGGCAATTTCTTGACAAGCAAAGAAATAAGAATTTGGAATTTAGAATTGGTTTAACCACATTTTTAATTTTGAATCCAAGTTCAACCTATCAAAAATTCAAAACAAAATTATGGGGAGCTTCATTATTATGTTGGGAGCCTCCATGAATATTTCCACTT
Organism: Puccinellia tenuiflora; assembly: GCA_012064385.1. Taxonomy (NCBI): domain Eukaryota; kingdom Viridiplantae; phylum Streptophyta; class Magnoliopsida; order Poales; family Poaceae; genus Puccinellia; species Puccinellia tenuiflora. The sequence continues at coordinate 454,844 of QRDG01000859.1, read as the reverse complement.
ATTTTGAAAATGTTTAAATACCCCAACTAAATGGATTTTTGCATTTGATCAAAAATGCCATTTTGTAAACCCTATGAACAATTGGTGTTCAAAACATTTTATTTTGCAACACCAATTTTTGTGGAGCTTCTTCATGTCATTGGGAGGTTACATGAATTTTGGCAGATTTTATAACAATGTTTAAGTACCTCAATTTAAATCCTAAAATGGCTGCTGGACTAAGTTGTAATTAAATTATTTTGAGTCGAGGGGGTTTTTGGAAAACCACCTTCTTCCCTGTGGCAACAGTGGCGCCACTGTCGCCATGCCGCCGACGCCCTCGTCCCCACACGCCGCGCTCCGGTCCCCCCCTCGCTCCATGGCCCCCCAATGGAGGATAAGAAGCCCCCGCGACGCCCTGCTCTCTCCCCTCTCTTTTCCCGCCCTCTGCAGGAAACCCTAACGGCACCATGGCCGCAACCTAGCTGAGCCGTCGCCGCATCGCCATCGATCCCGACCGCCTCAGGGCAAGCCGAAGGCACCGCTAGCTCCACCGCTACCTCCTCTCCTTCCTCGCCTGCTGAATCGTGCCGGGACACCGGGGTTCGCCGTCATCGCCCTCTGCTTCCCCGACTCCGACCGACGACCGCCGGGCTGATTGCCGCCGTTGCAGTCCTCCTCTGCCTCCGACGAGCACGTACACGCAACGAGGGAAGCCGCTGGTCCTCCTGGACATCTTCGTTCACCCCCTCTCTCCGTAGTTCGCCGATGTCGCCTGAGCCCGCCGTCGGCCGCCTGTCGCCGACGTACGCCTCGCTCCGATGACCAAATGGTCACGCGTCTCCGCCGCCTAGTTCGCCTCGTCGCGTAGAGCTCGCCCATAATCTCCGTTAGGGCTAGATCGCCCCGTAGCGTCGCCTCCATGCACGGCCGTGCCGGCGGTCACCGCCGCGCTCGCGCCGGTCTTGGCATCGTCCCGGGGTCAAACCGACCCGTGGGCCGCCGTGCCAGCGTGGCAGCCAGCGTGGCGCCTGGACCCAGCCGTCAGTCTCTGTGGCTAGCTCGGGCCTGGGTGAAAAACGATTCGGTTATTTTTCTCTGGATTTAAATAAAAGACAGAATTTGTTTCAAACTTTGAAATTGCATAACTTTTGAACCACAACTCAGAAAATTGCAAACAATATACCAAAATGCTTAGAAAAAGAATATCTACCTATTAGTACCCATTCCATGGTCAAATAAAATATTTAAATTGCCTTTAATTAATAAATACTAAAATGGCAGAATTAAATCAATGTTTAGAAAATTCATAACTTGAAAAATACTTATCCAAAAATTATGAATAAGGTATCAAAATGTTCACTAGACAATGAACTACAAGTTTATGCCATTTGAGAAAATTGTAGAATTAATTTTTGTGCTATTTATAATAATTGAGTAAAATGGCAGATTTAAATCACATTTTGGGAAATTCATGACTTGATAATTAATGACTCAAAAATTATGTTTAATAGCCCAAAATGATCAGCAACTTAAGGGCTGTTTGGTTATGTTAATTTCACAGCATGAAGCCAATTTTCCCTTTGATGTCCTTTTGGAATTGGTTAAAATGATTTAAATTAAATAACCATTTAAATCGCCATTTCTTCACCGTTAATCAAAAAATTGCAAACGAAGTACCAAAATGATCAGGAGAACAATACCTATCTAATAATGTCACTTTCATGCATATTTAAGCCACATCTTTTGTAATGTAATAATTTATAAATAATGTGGTCACTAAGATAAATATGGGGTTGTTTCCAGATAATTGCACTAATTATTTGGAACTCCATCTAATTTTTAGACAAACTAAATGATGATATCCTTGCATAAACTAGTCATATCATCATGTGATTGTGCATTGCACTTTGCCTTCATGTTATTTATTTTGTTCCTTTGTTATTATTTTGGGTATCGATAGATTCCGGAGTCGAGGTTAACCCTACCTACCCCGACGAGCCGTACTACACGCCCCGGCAGCAAGGCAAGAGATAACCTAACCTTCTTGGCATCTAGCATAGTATTGTTTTATAAACTTATTTTATCCATCATAATATTGCATTCGATTCTATGTCAACTTTTGGTCAATACTAGTGTCTCCTATGTATGCATGTTTTTTCCCGAACCAATACATGTATCCCTACCTATGAACCCTAGGTTTGATGTGATGGCCGGAGACGAAGATATAATTGTTGTTTATATATGCTTAGCTATGCTTAGCCATGCTTAGTAGAATGCTAGTTATGTCCGTTGATTAAATTCCATAATGATGATGTTGATGGAATGACTCGGACATGGTGGTTACTGGTGATGCTTAATTAAAATGCTAAGAAGGCTTGGATGAGTTGCCATCGGGGATGGTGTTTTGCCTCATTCTTGCCCCTAGGTGCGAGTTCTTTACCTCTTGAACCAAGACGAGCGTGCTGCCATTGGTGGGTGTATGGGCGCCTTACTAACTGAATAACTTGTGCGGGAGTATCCAAGGCTCCTCTAGATTTGCGCTTTCCATTTGCGTGTGCTTTGCAGGTGGATGATGGCGCGAAGATGGGGTGTGTGTGGTGGTGTTTAGGATGTGGCGATGGGGGCAGGGGCTGAAATAGGCTGGGAAAACTTGCCATGTCGCCACTGATGGCCCTTGGATAGTCTCACGCGAGGTAAAGGTTTAACTGCTCCCACTTGCTAGCTTTCCCCGGAAGAGAGCTAACTAGGCGAGCCGGACGGTACCAATGGGTAAAGTAGTACACCCCTGCAGGGTTAAATCTTTTCGAAAAGCCATGTCCGCGGTTATGGACGACTTGGGAATAGACGATAAGATCATAGAGAACCTGAACCTTTTAATTAATTGGCATCTAGAGGTTGCATAATCAATGTGTGATAAAGGTTCATTTCCTCGAGGGTGATTCGAGGGAGTGCCTTGGTGGTGACGAGTGATGATTCTGGTTACAAGCAGGTTCGATGAGAACCGAAGGAAAACGTTACTCTCTTATCCCTTTTATGAAAAATCTTCTAAGTAGTCGATGCCCTGGGTCAGTTATGTCCTTTTAAATGAAAACTAGCTTTATGCAAAATAAACAGTATACAACTTTAGAGCCTCTGTCATCATTGGGGCTATATCGCCCTACTAAACTTGAGAGTACGTCGTACTCAGTCTCTCTTTGCTTCTTATTAATTTGTTTCATAGGAGGATGACACCGAGCAGATAGGTGGGTTCTTCGTGGACATCGACGAGTAGTCTGGGTTCCCAGGTGGCAGCTTGGGACGTCGGAACAAGCTGGCTGGGTTATGTTTATCTGTAGGCCTCTTAGGCCCTATTTTGGGATCTTGTTGTTAGACAACACTAATTCGCTTCCGCTTGATGTGATGATGGGTCTGTGACCCTTGTTTTGCTATTTGTATCTTTCTCATATATGAGTTGCTATATGAACTTTTGTGTCGTAGAGTCTGTGATGTGCCAGTTGTTCCACAAGTCTTGATCTCTTTATTATACATTGATAGCTATGCCAGTGTTATGGCATGATCGGAGTATTGCGTGGGAGCGGTAATCCCATGCCCTTCGGTTGTGTAGCATAGCTTGTGGGTTACATAGCCTCTTTGTATAATTCCGGGGTCGGGGCGCTACAACACCCGACGCTCGGGGGCTGCGCCTCACAAGCTACTCGAAAAATTCATTTAACTCTACTAAGAGTCGACCTAGCTTGTGCCGCACCCGACACTCGGGGGCTGCGCCCCACAAGCTACAGCAAAAATTCATTTAACTCTACTAAGAGTCGACCTAGCTTGGGCCGCACCCAACGCTCGGGGGCTGCGCCCCACAAGCTACTCGAAAAATTCATTTAACTCTACTAAGATTCGACCTAGCTTGGGCCGCACCCGACGCTCGGGGGCTGCGCCCCACAAGCTACTCGAAAAATTCATTTAACTCTACTAAGAGTCGACCTAGCTTGGGCCGCACCCGACGCTCGGGGGCTGCTCCCCACAAGCTACTCGAAAAATTCATTTAACTCTACTAAGAGTCTACCTAGCTTGGGCTGCACCCGACGCTCGGGGGCTGCGCCCCACAAGCTACTCGAAAAATTCATTTGACTGTACTAAGAGTCGACCTAGCTTGGGCCACACCCAACGCTTGGGAGCTACGCCTCACAAGTTACTCGAAAAGTTCACCTAACTCTCCTCCCGCATGACTTAGCTTGTGTCGCACCCGATGCTCGGGAGCTGCACCCCAAATAAAGCTACTCGAAACAAACTCGGCAAAGGAGACAAATCAGACGATGAGTCACCGTAAAGAAGACAAGGAGAATCACACAAATCATCATAACTACACAAAGGTACATGGAATTTACAGGAGACAACTCGGGCTACAGATCAGCATGTTGTTGACGGAGAGTTGCAGCAGTTTCTCTTTCAAGAAGAGCAACCACGTTTCTGGCGGGTGCATCAGGAGCCGCATAAAACGGATCCAAAGTTGTATTCTCCCAGTCCAAACCAGCAGGCGGCCCTCTTGAAATATTTTCCAAATCCAAGTATGGATGGTGGATAAGAAAAAGTGCAAAAGCAAAACGGGCACCCGCCTCAAGTTGCTCCCACACAAATCCACGGAACAGAACTGGAGGGGATGTGCGGCACAGAACTGGAGGGGATGTGCGGCCGCTTATCGCAACCTAGCGGAACAGACGGAGAGTTGGGAATGCCAACCTGACGAACAAGCAGAGCAAAGCCAAGCAAAAATGTTAAATCTCCCATTTGGCCTGGTAAAGCCCGAGTTAGTTGCTGCTCCCAAAGGACACAGCAATACACTCGCACGCGACAACCCGCCAAGAGACAACACACACTCACATACAGGCAAAAGCAGAATCGATTCCCAAGGTTAACACAGTTTACAAGTCCAAAGCATAAAAGGAACATTACAAGACCAAACAACTAAGAAGAAGGAGCAGCAGGCGTGTCGAGGGTACAGGCCTGCCGCTCCAGCATCTGCGACAGCTGCTCCGCAAGCTTACGCGCACGGGGTTGGAGGGGTCGAAGGTCTACCTCCACGCCGTCGGGTCCCTTTGGAAACTCCGAGGTAACCTTGTTGAGGTCACCTTGAACTCCATGCCCCATCGCGAGTGATAGCACAGTCTCTGCACCGCAGATGGTCTGTTCACGGCTGAACTCACCGAGCGGGTCGCCCTCTACGCTGAACGACTCAATGAGGTCATTGAAAGTCTCGGGTGCATTCTCTTCCTCACGATACATACTTTTCAGGATTGAGGAGAACACACCCCTGGCTTTCACCACCAGATCGCAAGCGCGATTGCCATAATCCCACGCCAGAGATATGGCATCCGACAGACAGTCCACGCGCTCACGACCAGCAATATCAAACTTTACGCCGAGAGCACCTGCACAGAAAAGCGAGTTAGCCAACTGCATTTGTTAAAACAATGTAAGCTTTAGCAAAACAGCTTACTCGACAAGGAGGTCGCTAGCAGAGTCGCCTGGGCAGCCAAATCTTCATCACGCTTGGAGGTTTCCCGGGACTCTTCTTCCCGCTGATTCTTCAAGCTCTCTAGTTCCTTTTCAAGTGTGACCACCCGAGCTTCCAGATCGGTAGCACGGCACGCAAGGTTCTGATTCTCAGTAACCGCAGTATTGAGTGCCCCTACGCAGAGCCGCAAGGTTCAGAAAGAATCAGAACAGTAAATATGGACGACAAAGACATATATAACAATGAAGGAGAAAGAATACCTTGCGAGCTGGCAAGCGTCTCCCGCAAATTGTTCCTCTCTGTCTCCATATACACATATTCCGAGGCCAAGTCTAGCATCTTGTGAACATAGGGCTGTGAAGGAAAAGGTCAGTAAAAAGATAGAAGGCAAAGTAAGAGCCCACGCCCAATTGCACACAATTGCGCCCGGCCTTGGGGGCTACTAAGGATAAACCCAGCGGACTCGACGGAACTTCATGTGTCCTTCGCTCCTCGGAAGCAGACCCGAAGAACCGTCAGCAGGAGGAGCCGAGCCATCAGCAGGAGGAGCCGAGCCGCCAGCAGGAGGAGCCGAGACGCTAGCAGGAGGAGCCGAGCCGCTAGCAGGAGGAGGCGAGCCGCTAGCAGGATCATCCCTGAGAGAGACAGCAGGTGACTAAACAAGACGCAACAAAGGCAGAAAAGTATCAGGGTTAAGGACAAAAGTTCCTCACATGTCGCACTCGACATTGATCACGGGCACCTTGGCATAAATGTTCCACTGTGTCGACACCCGAGGCTTCTTCGCCGGTGGAGGAGGTTATATGCCAGAGGAGCCGCGTCTATCACTTCCATGTCCTCCAAAACGGACGAATCTAGAGTAGGAGTAGGACCCGAGGTAACCACAGAAGCACCGGGCACGTTGGAAGGATCATCCTTCCCTGCACCCGCGCTCTCGCCAGCAAACTCGAGGCTCCATTTTCGGCCGACCCCTTCGCTGACTCGGGGGGAAGAGCTGTTTTCGTCATCATCGTCGGAAGACTCCTCGACAAGAGCTTCAGACACCGAACCCGAAGGCTCGTCCATCTCCACCGGAGCTTTACCCGAAGGTATTGTCGGATACGACGTCAAGGCAACATGTCCCTGCAAGGAAAAGGATACTCGTCAAAGAGTCTATGAAGTCGAAAAAGCACCAAGCAGATTTGGAACTTCGGTTACCTCGGGAAGGGGATTTTCGCTATTGAAAGGAGTCGTAGCAGTGGACTCGACGAAGGAGTCATCTCTCTTGAGGTGAGTGATCTGGCGCACTCGTGTCTCCAATTCCTTGGCGGAGAGTTCCTCCGCAGACGTTCTTGTCGGGTCCTGAAGCCCAGAGTACTCCCACATACCATGGACCCTCGCCTGAAGAGGTTGGACGTGACGCTTCAGAAAAGTACAGATAAGCTGCATCCCAGTCAATTCCTTGCCAGGTGCGGAACAAAGAGAGGCAACTCGGGACAAGAGGTCATTGGCCTCTGCTTCTTCCGTAGGACTCAGGTCATGCCTCCAGGTCCTCTTGGATTTCACTTGAGCTTCGAGGGAGAAGTCGGGTACTTGTGTCTCTCCTTCCACAGCAAAGTAAAACTAGCGCTTCCTCCATCCTAGCACGGATTCGCTCAGCTTGATGTCGAAGTAGGGGACATCGTTGCGAGTCTGAATTCCGAAGCCTCTAGTTGCCAAACTACGTCGGGCAACCGTGTGCTTCTTCACGAAGAAGATGTGGCGCCACAGTCCCCAATGGAGATGCACGCCCAGAAAACATTCGCAAAGCACAATGAAACAGGCAATGTGGAGGACGCGGTTTGGAGCAAGGTCGTGCAGTTGCACGCCATAGGCATACAGGAGGCCTCGGACAAAATCATGGAGGGGAAAAGATAGGCCCCGCGTCAGGAAGTCCATGAAGACGACGTGCTCGCCGGCGCGAGGAGGAGTTACCTCGTTCCCGGCGCATCGCACTCTGCCGCTCGCCGCCGGCGGCAAGCGGCCATCAGCCCTCAGACCGGCGAGATGGCGGTCATGAACGGTGGACACCTCCCAATCACCCTTCAGTCTCTTCGGTGGCGCGGTGACGTTGCTGGAGGCGCTCTTGCTCTTCTTGCCCATGGTGAAGGAGTACGGGAGAAAAGAAGATTGGAAAACGTGAGGAAGGAGAAGAAGAAGAATGGCAGCAGGAGTGAACTCCATTGGAGATTTCGCCCCTTATCAAGCCCATAGCCGGCGATCGTGGCCATGTTGGACGTGCGGTTGCGTCTCTAGCCCCGCATCGAGCCGTCCACGTGTCGGTCAGGAAATGAACCAGCGCCGCTCCCACTACGCCGCCGAGCGCGGGAATCGAGGGTGTCGCTCCGTATTTTGTGCAATGGGCGGTCAATTCGCCACTGAACAGGCGTGTAAAGTGGTCTTGCTCTGGCAACCGTCGCAGAGCTATGTCAAATAATGTGCCCAGAGGCGACGTCGTCTATGACGTCATAAGGCTTCCGGCTCCTTTCCCGTGAACCGTACTCACGGTCATTCGACTAAGCTCCAGTTAATCGCATCCTGGGCAAATTATATCTTCCCAGATTGCCTCGATGGTAACAGATCTCTGGATACCACGTCCACGATGTGAAGGTAAGACCAACGGATCCGTTCCGTTGGCCTGGGACTCGCCTCAGACTATGAAGTACCCAGTAAATATCCACGCTTACGGTGTGAAGAAAACCCTGACGGACGCGTTGGGTACCCATCACATTGCAAGAGTCGAGATTTCGTAAGACCTCAAGCGGCATAAATCCGGCTACACTTGCCTTTTCCGAGTTCGGGTCCGGGGACCCGAACTTGAAGTAACTTAGTGCTGTTTTGCCCGAGTGCAGTTAACTGGGCCCGATCCGTTGTGTGCTCCAGGCTCACTAAGTATCATCCCCACAAATCCACCTGCTACGACGTTTTTTCCGGACTCGGGTTTCAGCCCTGCTTACTTATAGGCTGACTTGGTTAAGTGTTTTCCATGCAAGAGTCGAGACTCTGTAAGACCGTAAGTAGCTTGAGTCCGGCTTCGCTTGCCTTTCCGGGTTCAGGTCCGGGTACCCGAACTCGAAGTAGCTTAGCGCTGTTTTGTCCAAGTGTAGTTAGCTGGACTCGAACTGTCGAGTACTCCAGACTCGCTAAAGGGATATCCCCACGAACCTCCTTTTTCCGATGTTATTTCCGGGCTCGTGTAATGGTTTCTTAGTTAAAGAACTATGTAATGATCGGGTACTCGAACTATAATCTCCACCTGATTCTGCGAATCACCTGAAGACTCGGGGGTTACTGACATGGTTATGGTCATCAGGTCCTACCTGTCGGGTACCCGGTATCCATTACTCGAAAGGCTCGTCAGCAAGCACGTCTGGAAGAAGGCCCAGGCCCATGAAAAGGGCAGCGCTAGGTCCCTTGTTGGGCCAAATTAGGGTTAGGGGTACGCTCTACACCTTGTAACCTACCCGGATGCGGATACCCGAGACCCAACCTATTATAAAGGCTGGGAGGAGCCGCCGGGTAGAGGGAGATCTAGAGATCGCATCGCCACCATAGCCCTTACGGCAACCTTGTAACACGCAAAGAATTCACCAAGAGAATACAGATCGCTTTACCTCACCGGGGGTACGAACTCCGGCGATTCCCTGTCTTCCTTGTTAGCCGTCGGTGTCACCCACGTCATGAAGTTCTCGATAAACCCAAATCCCTCAAGGAGGGGCACTGTCGAGTTAATCCCTCGACATTCACCAACTCCTCCTTGTGCTCCTCACAGAGTCAGGCCAGCAACCTCTGCATGGCACGACAAAGTCCGTCGTCCCAGCTGGTCTCCATCGTGGTGAAGGACATCATCTTGGAATGGGAGGACTTAAAGTTCCCCCGGACAGACGACTCGATGAGCCAGCTCAGGTTGCCCTGATCGTGAATGTCTACCTGGGCTCCACGAAACTCATTAGCTGGGCAACCCAAAATGTCGCTCAACTTGTTCAAGTCCTTCTTGAACATGAGGTGACCCTTCTCCTTAACTTGCAAAAACTCGGTGAAGTGGAGTGCCATCTACAATTTAAGCAAAATTTTAAGTTAGTGAGATGATTAGTGTGAAAAAATTTAGCTGTAAGTAAAGGTAACATTTATACGGGGCATAGCTTTTGTAACATAAGAGGGGTTGAGAATTAAGCATGAGTTTTTTCGCAAATACTCAACTCCCTTATAGTTTTTAGAAAATATTTTTGAGTAACTCCTTTCTAACGCCCATGCTAACTAAGGTCTCCTACAGTCAGGATGGCACTGACACCAGCTCTGTGGGGACCCCGAACTAGCTTTCCGAAATACCCGTTATGCTTAACACAACGATCCCATGATCAGTCTGTCGTTGCACATAACTTGAACTGAATACCAAAGTTTACATCCATTACAGTACCGAATTAAAGTCTTACAACAATAGGGTCACGAGGACCACAGTCTTACATAAAATGCCTCATCGGGCTCAAGCATCCTTCAAGCAGCGGAATAACGATATGCGTCGTAGGCTGAACACGAATGCCTCAATAACCCTATAGGCAGCTGGCTGATGAAGATCCCTAGTTTGCGTTATCGGCGTTGTAGCCTTCTTCCTCATACTGCTCCTCAAAGTTTGGCCAAGACAATAGCCAGGGACGAAACCAATATGAGTACATTTGAATGTACTCGCAAACCACCCGGTATTTAATTATTTGAAGAGTTAATGCATAGAACTATGGTGGAAGGCTCTAAGGGTAACCATTTTATTTTATAAAACATTATCTTTTAAGAAAAGATATCTATATATATTTGTTGAAAAAGGTAAGATATTTGAAAAGAAGTGTTTCATCGAAAATAGTTTTGCTTCAAAAACTTCTCCGGTGGGGATCACGGCCCATCGTGAAACCTTCTCCTTTATTTCTCCTTATACCGACCCTTTGGTATAACACCAAAAACACCTCCATTTTAGAAACCAAAAACTTTGCACAAAGGTCATAGGACGGCCTTCCAACTGTCCATATCCGAGGACTCGACTATTCGAATAGTTTTACACTCTATAGAGGTTGCACACTTTACCCACACCATCCGGAAACTCACCGTGTCATCCACGTTCCGCCATACAAGGTGTATGCGAAGTTGAGTAACCGATCATAGCCTTTCACTTGCTCACCCTAGTATGAGACCCTGCCGTTATGAACATTCCATTGACACCCAGACTTTGGTCTCCTGTCGGAGCCCCGGCATGTGCGGACTCATAGTTTTGCCCGACGGTATAAAAATACGCTTCTATCCTTCAACCCTTTGAAGGAACCGGGTCAGGGGAAGGTCACCGGACCAACCCCTCATAAAACGGAGCATCTCCGTTATTGAGGCATCCCATACTAAAGCGAGCAAACTAATCAACTAAGCCCCGTCCCATATAGGGGTAATGTGGTCGCACAGGTTTCGGCTGGTCGATGTAAGTACTAGGACACAATGTGCATTTTTCCCAAAAACCTTCATACTCTTTTTTTACTCCATTTCCAAAGCTAATCATTTAGCAACATCTTGGGCAAAACACAATCTCACCCAAGGATTTTCACAAAGAGGGTTTCTTGAATAAAACATTTTTTTTCCCAACCTAAATTTTTTTCACTTCTCTAACTAAACACTCATATATAAGGGGGGGCCTAATCATGGCATATAAAATAGGTGGTACTTAAAAAGGGTTTTAGTGGCACACACCACTTGAAAACATTTCATGCATCTTAAGATAAGTAAAACATGCTTAGTAAAAATAATAGGACAAGGGTATGATCAAATGGGTGGCTTGCCTTGGTTAGCAACTTGTCCCTGGTCTTGATACTCTTAATCAATAAAACCTCCTTCCTCGAAATCCCCGGCAACATTCTCGTCTAATCGTTGTTTAACAAACAAAACACACAATCATACCTCCACTCAACAAAGCACCACCACAATGTAAACTAAACTCCCACAAGAAGCTACTGTCCTACTTTAAAAAAAACACCACATTTGGGGTTTGGCAGATTTTAACTCCCACTTATTTGTTATAAAAATTTAATAGGGAGAATTTAGCTATAACACGAGTTATGTCACGATTTAATTTTTGTTGCTCGAAAAAATGCGTCCTTTTAGGGACAACTAATACTTGTTAAATGTGAGTTAGGAAAATTGGATTTGGTCCATTTTTGCTAACAAGTTGGCAGAAACAATTGGTTTAGAACAGGAGGTGTTCAAGTCAAGTTTTAAGGCTAATTCATTTTTTGCTAAGAAGAAAATTATGAAATTTTAAGGGTAACTAGATAATTACAAGATAGAGCTAGAAAAATTAATCTCATGTTATTTGGACAAACTAAAATCATGCTATAATTTAAACAGTAGTGAATTGAGTCAAATTATTAACTTAGATGCCATTTAACATATGTTGCTCAATTAAATCTGACAATTTAATGGTAGCTAGAGTTTCTCTGCACTAAGCTAAAAAAATTGGTTTCACATTATTTGGGCATTTAGAGCATCAGAAACAAACTAGTTTAAATAATAAACCTTCTGTTTTAATTAATTTATCATTTGGTTAATAATAATCCAATTAATGTGGGACCAGTACCATTGCATAGATAATTTAACAAGATACGAGTACATAAAATTTCATAATTTTTGAATCTACCAAACTCTGGATATTAAATTCCTAACATAGGTCCAGATTTGAATCTTTTAAATTTATTAGGTAAAAAAAAATGGAACGGGCTTGGGTGGAAACTGGCTAAACGGGCCGGCCCACGGGAATTTCCCGCGCTCGGAAATGTTCAAATTCCTGAGGGGTGGGTCCCGCCCGTCAGCACCTAATTAAAACCGAACCGGTACGCTGTCGTTGGATACAAATCCAATGGCCTGTGATGGCCGCATCGCCGGCGACGTAAAATGGGCGGCGGCCGAGGGGTAGACGGCGGAGGCGAGCTCGGGAGCTCACCTAGAGGGTCCGGGAGGTGGCGGTGGTGGTGCAGAATGGGTGCGGAGGCTCGAGGAATGTGGCTTGCGGACTCGCGCGTGCTGGGGAGGTCTCGGGCGTCGGCTGCAGCTCCGCATTGAGCTGGGGGCGGACTCCTTGCCGGCGAGCTCCTGGCGGTGAACCTGGACACGAAGAGGCTCGCGGGTGAGCATTTGGATGCGGCAGGGACTATAGAGAAAGAGAGAGGCGAGAGAGAAGCAGCGTGGCCGCATGGCCGTCGTTGACCTCGGACGATGTCGAGCACGAGGAGCTCGGCCTCCTCAGTCGGAATGGAGAGCAGCAGAGCTCCCGCCCTCCTGGCGGGTGCAGAGAGGTGGTGGAGAGTGAGGGAGAGTGAGGGAGAGTGAGGGAGAGTGGGGGAGAGTGGAAGGAGGGGTGAGAGTTGCTTTGAGGGCTCGAGGTGCCTTTTTATAGGCCGGGACGGGTCAATGGTGGGCAAGGTGCAGGGGGGGTGAGAGAGAGAGCAAGGGATTGCCGTTGGCGGGTTGAGCAGTGGAGCAACGTCTCCTGGGCGCGGGCTAGGGTTTTGGTGGCGAGGCGAGCGCGGGAGAGCCGAGCTAGAGCTCGGGGTGGTGCGGGTCCAGTGCGCAGACAAGGTGTTCGACGGCGGGTAGGAGGTGAGGTGGGGCAGGAACAGTGGCGGCGCGGTGGTGGTGTAGACCACGTCACTCATCCGTGTGCGCTGGCGCAGTGGCGAAAAGGTGGTCAGGAACGCGGCGGCATCCATGGCAGTGGCGAGCAGGGATAGGGCGAGCATGATTTCGTCATTACTGGAGGATCCGGGGAAAAGAGACGTTGTCTCCGGTAGAGAGGAGGAGCAGGGTGGTTGGACGGCGCGGTCTCGGGCACTCACGTGCTTGCTTGCACTGGTGGCTGAGCTGGGTGCCCGCGCGGTCGCGAAGAGGGGAGCTGGGGTGAAGGGAAGATGCGGAGCTGGGCCGCTGGAGTGTGGGGGCGCGGTGTGGTGTCAGTAGGGCGGCAGACGACGATTGGGGGTGAGGGAGCGAGAGGGTGAGAGAGGTGAGAGGGAGGGTGGCTTAGCAGCTCGGGCTGCCAAGATCCTCCACGATCTTGTCTCCCTGGTGGTTTAAATGAGAGGGTGAAGTGGTTGGGCAGTGAGAGGAGAGGCTGGGCAAGGTTGTTACGGTTTTACCAGGGTTTAGGGTTCAGTTTCGAAATTGGTTGATTTGTGCCCATAGGGTGTTCGACAGAATGCCTCTTTAATTTTTTTTAATTTGTTTTGGTTATTTTGAGTTCATGTTTGGCTTTGCAGGGGTGTTGGAAGGTTCTCCTGATTTTCCTGGATTTTTGGGTGCCAAGAAAATAGGGTTTCCTTTATTCCCAAATTTAAAGAGAAGAGAAGAATTAGAATTATTATTTTTGAAAAAAATATCTTTAGGGTAGTGAAATAAGAGGTGAGATGGGAGGTTAACTCAACTCCACTTTTGTGTTTGCATAGAAGAAATATTTTTCTTAAAAATGTGTGAATAAAGAAGGGTAAATGATAAGAAATAATTCTTTTCTTAAGCCCCTCTTTAGAGTTAGGGTTTTAGGTAGTTAGGGATTTTTATTTTATTTTCAAGTCACATTGCAATTATGGTCAAGTTGAGGTCACTAATATTGGTCACTTTGTCTTGGTTAATTAATTAATTAATTAATTAATTGTTGTTCAGTTATATAACCAGACAAGCATATCAGAACAACACACAGTCATCACATGAAATAATGGAAGAGTTTTTGTTGGTTCTGAATTTTGACTCCTGATAACTAGGGTTTTACTTGTTACAAAATGTTGGGATGTGACAGGGAGCAATCGGTTGGCCGTCTTGAGCGACTTCTTCGATCCTGTACCTTTCATGGTCATCCAACTTTTTGGTTGGGCCTCGTTTCGTCCTTACAGAAGATTTGCTCGATCCGGAGGGCTAAAAGAGGAAAGAGAGTTAATATATGCATATAGACAGCCGAGGCTTAATTAATATATATATATGCACCTTGTCGGAGTTTGCTGTAACGCCCCGGGATCGGCACTATGCAGATTTGAGCGATCCCGCCAAATCCGCATAATAACGATCCTAGGATGCCCACCACGCATAATGTGTACGTCGCAACACACACATTATGCGGGTGGAATTGTGATGATCATTACAATAGTTCACGATGGAACCCACAAAAGAACATATATACAACAACGACTCACCGAGTCAAGAGTACAAAGATACATTACAAAGATCCAATAACAACGGAAGCGAATAGTGTCCGGCTACGGACAAGATACAAATTGGACTAAGAGTCCTGAAGATAACCAAAGGCACCATATCCCTGCCCAGGTCAAGCTGGAGGGATTCCCAAGCTAACGTCGTCGGACTTCAAACCTGTCGGCTGCTTTGGAATAGCAGCCCCGAAGGGGTCAGTACTAGTAGAAGTACTGGCAAAGAATACTCACAAGATATCAAAACTTGAATTCCGGGGAAAAAGGGTTAGCGATTGAGGCGGCGCAAGCAGCACTAACAACTTATAGAGACACGCTACAACTTTCGTCTAATTAGAATAAGGAAAGAGAGCGCATCTCGATCTAGTCTATTCTACTCACCAAACAAAACCCGCCCTAAGACAACTCCATCGTATCAGAGACCCACGAGGAAGAAGTCCGGGCACTCACACGTTGAACAAGTTTTAATCATATTATTATTCGAGTAAGGCTATTTACTATGCAAATTAACTATTTAGGAGATACGGTGATATCTATGATCTTTTAGCCAGCACATTACCCAAGTCGTCCATAACCGCGGACACGGCTTTTCGAAAAGATTTAACCCTGTAGGGGTGCACCATAGTAACCATACACATTCGATCAACCCACTAGCCACAAAGGCAAAGGGTTTTCACAACATGACCCTTCCCTTCACTACAGCATTGAATAGGGAGCCACCCATCTGAGACTGATCCACGTTGGGAGCCCGGCCGAAACTCCTTTGCGGGCCCAAAGGTTTGCGTCTACGCACTAGGTGGCACAACTACCATGAGCGGCCACTTCGCATCATACCGCAACCTATATGCGCCCCCCATAGTTGTAACCTCTCATCCAAGTAACATGCACATGCGTATGTCCAAATAAACACCCGAACTAGTTGTGGCTCCCTAAACAATGTAGCAGATCCGGTACTAAGTTGCGGGGGGTTCCATAAGTCTTCCCATGTGTGGGTAGTGCGCTCAGTCTTGGATAAGCGGAAAAGAACTCGGTTCCTAGGCGACACTAGCAGAACAAAACACCATAGCTGGCCTTCCGCAGGTGCCTTAACTTTATTATATTAAATTCACCCACAAAGCATGTCTTCATTAATTAAGCTATACCAACTAAGCATCAGCAGTGTATGAGATAAACCACAAACCACTCCTAAGCATGCACTATGACTCGCAAAGCTATCAAACAACAGGTTAAATAGGATGTGGAGGGTGTGGCTATTTCATGGCTGCCAGGTAAACATGCAAATAGGATCGAGACACAAGCATCGATACATAGGTCTAGCAAGGAACAAAAGATAGGCGGAGTAAGAGACATAAAACAAGCAAAGATAGCAAATGAGTAGTCCTTGCCTACAATCCGGTAGAGGTAGCAGAACTTGTCGTTACTCACATCAACTCATCGTGTTATTCCCGAAGAAGCAACGAACACTGGAATAAAAGATACACCTTACTACTATGGCAAAAGAACCGGCATGCTTATGTGATGCATGACATGGCAAGATAGCGAAGATGCAACTTAAGCCAAAATAAACGGAACGAGATTCCGACATTTAATTATAGGGTTCAAGTTATTTTTCTAACCATCAAAATTAAATGTTGATTTAACATGGGGGAACAAGACATGGGTGAGCTAATCAAAATTAAATGGAATAGGGATAACAATTAAATTTTAATCCAACACATTCCATATGTAATTAATTAGGTGATATACAAAATACAACTAAAGTGCAACTACATGATACAAACATGAAGCATGGATGGCATATTCAAATTCTACACAATTTTCTGATATTTATAGATATGTGATTTATATCATTTGCATTTGTAAAATAGAAGATATGATAGATACAAGATTGTCACATTTTCTGCAAAATAAGAAAAACAGGAAAAAGAATTGTATCTATGGGGATCAAGGAAAAAAATAGCGTGCTATCAAAAATAGCGTGGCCCTCCTCCAGAAGCTATACAAGATATAGCGTGATATAGCGAAGTTAGATGTAAAATAGCATGATGAAAAAATGCAAGAAATAACACAAATATTAAAGATTTCAGCACTAAAAATTTGTCCAGAAGCAATACATGCTTAACCAGGTAACCATATTCAAATGCCAAGGCCAAATCAATGGCACAAATACAAATATGAGGTTTAAACCATGAAAATTAATCAACTAAAAGATAAACAGTTTTAAACTTTAATCAGAATCATTAACATTGTCTTCAGAATAATTAGAAGAACCAACAGATTGCCCGCCATCATCATTACCTAACGTAATTTCTAGGATTTTTGTTAGTGTAGCTATAACATTAGCGTAGCCTCTCCAAATACGCTATATCGTGCTATTAACCGGGAAATAGCGTGCTATTTTTTTTGTTGATGGGGATTCGAACTTGGGCCTAACGGGTGGAAGAGCAAGGCACCAGCCACTGGGCCGGCTGCCTGTTTCTGGTTGGATTCAGACCCGATGGTAGATGAAGGGAGGCAAAGAGTTAACTGAATTTTAGCACCAAGGTTTAGACTTCAGGTAACATGTGCAGAGTTCGGGTTCAGGGGCAGGGCAACGGCGAAGAAGATTGGCAGCGGAGCTGCTGGTTCTTGAGGGCGTGCTCGGGAGCTCCAGCCTCCAGGGTGTAGGTGCAGGGCCAAGGTGCAAGCAGCAGGGGCTGCGTGGGTGGAGCAAGGGCGGTATGCAGCAGCGCGTGCGTGCGTGTTGTGCAAGGACGTGCAAGCTACCAGCTTGCACGGCGACGGCCATGACGGACAGAAGAACCGAAGCTCAGCGTTGACTAAGCATAAGATCGAGATAAGATATGGATGGGATTGGTGCGTCTGCTCACCGGGAGGGTGCTGGGGTAGTCGTTCTTGCTCGACAGAGGCTGACAGTCACGAATTTCATCGGAAAAGGTTTTTCCAGCCGGAGAGGAAGAAGAGGATGCCGATGGCGCTGTAGACGTCCCTAGCCCGATTCGTCACGCGTAGAGGAAGCAGGCCTTGTAGCGATCTTGTTCGTCGTGGAAGTAGCCGGAGAGGTGGTTGGAGGTGTGTCAGGGACTAGGATTAGTATGGAATAGAGGGTTATTAGTGTTTTAATAGCTGTGAGGGTATTATCGGTATTTCATCTAAGAAGTGATGTCTAGCTGGCCGCACTCCTTATATGGCCATCCTTGTATCCTGTGAGAAAAACCAAGAAATGAAACCCTAGTTTTTATCTTCTTTACTTCCTGTAATTTACTTTATTTTAGTTCAGCAATTTATCCAGTTTATCGATGATTCCTTCCGAAATCCCCTCTTCTTCGTGATCCTCTCATGTCGGAGACCATCGGGTCCTGACAAATGGTATCAGAGCGGTTCGATCGATCGGACCTGTTCCCTCCCTTCCCTCCCTCGTCTTCGTCTTCGATTCCGTTCGATTCTAGTCGCACCGGCGACGCTTGCTTCGTCAATTCGATTCCCGTCCATGGCGACCGCGCCCTAACCTTTCCCCTACCCTCCGCCGCCACCTATCCACATCAGATCCACCATCACCATCCTTTCCCCTACGCCGCCACTTCCCCTCACCCGCCAGATCTCTGGTCAGCTCCGCCCACGTCGTCCTCTGTTTCGTTCCCCTTCGGTTCCTCTCATGCTCCCGCGTACGCGCCCGCCCCCATTTTTCCCTTCCCAATTCCCACCCAAATTAACCCAAATCAGCCACCACGACCACCTCCAGCCTACCACTACCTGCATGACCCAACTCCCGTTCTCCCCAATCCCTACTACCAAGCTCACGCATCACCGCCGGAAGCAACATCGCGACCCACCTCAACGCCGCCAGCCATAGGGGCTCCGGGATCGACACCAACCAACACCCAACCATGGGTCGCGTCCTCACCAAGTCCATGGCTTGATCCAGGCTGCAAGACAGAAGAAGACGATGGCGTAACCCAGCGCTATGGCGGCGCGACCTACCCGATCGAGCAGAGCGGCGGCGCCTGCCACCCCGCGACGCCCGACTCCACGTGCCAAGGCCGCGACCACGCCAAGGGAAACATCACTAGCAGCGCCAACCTTTCCTCCTCCAAGGCTGTCCAGGTACGCACGTTCCTGGCCTACGACGGTGATGACCCCGTCTCACCCACCACCGCCACCCCCGGTCTGCTCGGTACCGCCTCGACCGTTTCTGTCCACTCCACTATCGCCCAGAATCCATCTACCCCTCCTGCATCGAATTATGAGAGCACGTGTAGGCAGCCATGGGATTATCAGCAAGGAGCTAGTTCCCTCTCCGATGCCCATAAGGTGTTTGAGCCTATGCCAAGTCTGCAGGGAAGAGTATTAACAGTGAAAATTCATAGTCTGCCCAATATCTGTGGAAACATTGCGCAAAACCTTCTGGTCATGTGGTGTTGTGGAGAAGATGATTTACACTGCTCACGTGCATAGCCCTCATGTCTTTATACAGTACCAGAATGATCAAATGGCATCACAAGCTATTTGGGTCTTGCAAGGAAACTGCATACCTGGAACTTATTGCCAACTGGATATTCAGCTCGCCCAGGGTAGTGATTTACACACCTTTCAAGACTACTCCTATGAAATGAATTTCCAGTCTGATACTATGGATCACAAGACACCCACTATTGATAGAAGAATGGATATTCTGAACATGTTGGCGCAGGTTCAGGCTATACTAAACACCATAAGTGAGAATTTAAGCCGGGACCTCAAGCGCATGGAAAGTCGGGAGAGTAAGCAATCAGCAGCAACACAAGAAGCAGGTATGGCTCCAGTTATGTGCTCCAAAACCAACAACACTGTTAGCTTCGAGTCACTGCTTGTTCCCAACCAGCAACTGCCAATGAATGTGCAAGATGCCTCCCATGTGTTCAAGGAAACGCCTGTATATGATATATATGAAGAAGATGTTACTGCTGGCCGGTGTTGCCTTTATCCTTCCGTTGACACCATTGCAGCAGTAGCCGAAGAAGTTGAGGTGAAGATAGACAGTGACAAGCCAATAATCAGCCCCGAGAGACCTACTGTTCGTACTGTTGGTGCATTCAGTTTGACAAATGAGAAGTCAATCTGTGATCTTGAGAAAATGAATGCTGGTGAAAATTTGTCTTTTGCGACACAGGACAAAGAACAACTTATCCAATACTTTAGCATAGTTGCTGCATTTCGAAATGTTCCTGATGTATATGTGACAAGAACATGCCATGAGGAATCCCAAGGCAATGCAAAATTATTTAGGGAGAAATATGTTTGCCAAATTGTTACAGGGCTTTCCATATTGCTTTTTCCGTGGGATCCAGGAGCTAGAAAATTTCCAGTCCTATTTATTACTGTTGCTCAAGTTAGAAAATTGCTGTGCACAGATGTCTTCAAGTCTGAGCTTACTTGCAGCTCTGAGATTCAGAAGTTGTTGAATTCCTGGGTGAACTTAAAGAAGATGATACCTTGGCCTGCATGGAAGCTTCAGCTAAGCACCCCTTTAAAGTTGTTCATGCAATCACTATGTGCAAACACAGCAGCGCAAATGACAAAACAGAGACATCATCTGGAGTTTCTTGTAATGGATCAGATGTTACAGAATCTGAATGAGTTCAGAGATGGACAACTAGCATACATATCTCAGGGTAATAGTATACACTCTCCTGAATGGGTAAGGCCTATTATCACTGTTTTTTCTTGCTGGCTCCCTTCACTTGAGATGGCCAAACTGCAGTGGGACCCTGGAATTACACTGTCCTCCGAGATGTATACCCTGCTAGAAATTTTGAGCGGAGGGTGTAAAATTGTGCAGCCAAAACATTTCTGGGCATATCTCCTGTTACAGTATCATTCCTGGTGCCCCACTCCGAATGCTTCCTTCCAGGCACAGGATCCTTGCTTGCCAATTGTTTTGGACTGCCTACATTCAGAACCATTCAAGCAGCTCGATCGCTACAGCAACATATTCAATTCAACTGCAATGTACATATCAACTGCCACTCATGTGCATAGGAGATCGGTTTTGAGTTTTGGGAAGATAGCTCAAGCAGAAAAGGATGCGGCAGCCATGTACCATGTCTTAAAAATTCAGTTACCTATGAGCACAACCTCTCATATTTGGAATCCTGGCATTGAATCAAGCTTGTTCCTATACAAGGGGCTGCACATATGCATGATTCAGCAAGTGGACTATTCTGTTATCCATGCATGCAACTTAGTTTTTGCTCTCCTGCCTCCCACACAAATTGCAGCCTGTTATCCCAGCAACATTAAGCAAGGTATCCAGGAGAATTACAATGCCAAACATTTGATGCTATCTTCACAGGACTATGTTAACAGCCAAGAAATTGACATTATCTTCATGACATTCCGACCTCCATGATATGGATGAGTAATTTTGCAGGATAATCGCTCTTTGTCTTTTAAATTTAATCCGCCTATACACGGATGAAAGTTTGAAGTTTCTGAAGAAACTTATTGATCCATTACTGAGCAATGGTCTCAAGGGGGAGGGAATGTCAGGGACTAGGATTAGTATGGAATAGAGGGTTATTAGTGTTTTAATAGCTGTGAGGGTATTATCGGTATTTCACCTAAGAAGTGATGTCTAGCTGGCCGCACTCCTTATAAGGCCATCCTTGTATCCTGTGAGAAAAACCAAGAAATGAAACCCTAGTTTTTATCTTCTTTACTTCCTGCAATTTACTTTATTTTAGTTCAGCAATTTATCCAGTTTATCGATGATTCCTTCCGAAATCCCCTCTTCTTCGTGATCCTCTCATGTCGGAGACCATCGGGTCCTGACAAGGTGGTGGCGAGCTTGAGCGCATGCTCCGGCCATGGAGGCTCCCGGGGAGGATGTAGAAAGAGAGGAGCAGGGCAGGTGGCGGCGGCTGGATAGAGGGAGAGGGAAGAGGAGAGCTAGGGCAGCATAGAGGGGCTCAGGCCCCTTCTTATACAAGCTGGGAGGGCAAGGCCGACCGTCACATCGAGCTACAGGTGGACGTGGAGTGCTTGGATGTGCTGCCGTACAAGCAAGAAGAAAAGGAACGAAGGGGTAGGGGTATGGATAGTTGATGGGCTGGCTTTGTGGGCTGACCAAGGGGAGGGAAGCAAAAAAAAAAAGATGGGCCAGAATTGGTCCACACTGTTTAGAATTTTCAGGATTTTCCAATTAAAGAATTGAAAAAAAGAAGAGATAAAACAAGAGAACAAGAAAAGAGGGAAAAGAGAGGAGAGAAGAAGATTTGAAAATAAAATAGGTTTTTGCAAAAATAATATTTATTTTATTTTTATTTTGCAAAATATGCAAGGTGATTGATGCATGATGACATGATGATGGAAAAAGAAAAACAAGCAATTTCTAATTTGGGGAAAAACCTCGGGATGTTACAATATTTAATGTTTCACCGGAGCCGCCGGCTTCTCCCTTGTCGGTTTCTCCCTCATCGGTGCCGCCAGTTCTATGTTGCCCCAGCCGTCGGAGCCGTCTCCTCGGTTGAGAGACTCATCTCCCTCATCGGAGTCGTTCAGAAACTGCTTGGTGACATCGCCGCGGATTATATCCTCGAGGATATTTTCCTGATTTTCATCTCTGCCGTGTGGTTCCATAGTTTCTGCAAATTAAGAATTGCAATTTATTGTAATGTTATAAATTCTAACTAAAAACCTAACTAAAAATTCTAACTAAAAATTCTAACTAAAAATTCTAGCTTAAAATCTAACTAAATTCTACCAAAAAATTAAACATGAGCAAACCTAAAAATTCTAACTAAATTCTACCTAAAAATTAAACATGAGCAAACCAAAAAATTCTAACTAAATTCTTACTAAAAATCTAACTAAATTCTAACTAAAAATTCTAACTTAAAATCTAACTAATTTCTACCTAAAAATTAAACATGAGCAAACCTAAAAATTCTAACCAAATTCTAACTAAAAATCTAACAAAAATTCTAACTAAAAATTCTAACTTAAAATCTAACTAAATTCTACCTAAAAATTAAACATGAGCAAACCTAAAAAATCTAACTAAATTCAACTAAAAATCTAACTAAAAATTCTAACTTAAAATCTAACTAAATTCTACCTAAAAATTAAACATTAGCAAACCTAAAAATTCTAACTTAAAATTCTAACAAATGTACTAAAAAGTTTCTAAATTTTTACAATGCCTAAGGGGATCGGGCCAGGGAGGAGGAGGGCATACCGGGCGGCGGCGGGGTCGGGCGGCGCAAGGGGAGGCCGGGGCGGCGCAGGGAAGGCTCAGGCCGGGGCGGCACAAGGGAGTCCGGGGCGGCTCAGGGGGAGGCCGACACAGGGGGAGGGCGGCGCAGGGGGAGTCCGGCGGCGGGCTCGGGCGGCGTGTGGAGGCCGGCGGCGCGGCGGATTTGGGCAGCCTGCCGGCGTCGTTTCCTTTTCCGCGCTCGTGGTCCTTAGCGAAATCGAGAATGAGTTGGGGGAGAAGAGGAAGAGAGCAGTTATAGGAGAGGCCTTTGGTCCCGGTTCGTGGCTGGAACCGGGACCAAAGACCCTTTAGACCCGGTTGCTGGCTCCAACCGGGACTATAGACCTACCCTTTGGTCTCGGTTCCAGCCAGGAACCGGGACCAAAGGTCTTTTTCGGGGGAGGCGCGCAAAGCCACCTTTAGTTCCGGTTTGTGGCTAAAACCGGGACTAAAGGTCCTTTTCAGTATGAAATTTTGTTTCCCTCCTTATTTCATATTGAAGCTATGATCAACCTTGCATAATATTGAATTAATTTATATCTATTGAATTAATTTATATCTAATCATTTCATTTATATCTATTCATTTAATTTCTATCTATTGAATTAATTTATATCTATCAATTTTTTATATCCATTCATTTCATTTATATCTATTCATTTAATTTATATCTATTGAATTAATTTATATCTATCAATTTTTTATATCCATTCATTTCATTTATATCTATTCATTTAATTTATATCTATTGAATTAATTTATATCTAATCAATTCATTTAATTTATATCTATTGAATTAATTCATATATAATCATTTCATTTATATCTATTGATTTAATTTATATCTATTGAATTAATTCATATCTATCAATTTTTTTATATCTATTCATTTCATTTATATCTATTCATTTAATTTATATCTATTGAATTAATTTATATCTAATAATTTCATTTATACCTATTCATTTAATTTATATCTATTGAATTAATTCATATCTATCAATTTTTTTATATCTATTCATTTCATTTATATCTATTCATTTAATTTATATCTATTGAATTAATTTATATCTAATCATTTCATTTATATCTATTCATTTAATTTATATATATTGAATTAATTTGTCCTAACCAATGACAACAGTACGGAATGACAACATTGGATCATTTGTCCAAACCAATAGCAACAGTACGGAATGACAACAATGGATCATTTGTCCTAACAATCTTAGTCATACTCCTGCCTAGGCCTATAATACTCGTCCTCGTAGTCGTCGTCGTCGCTGTCATTGGATAGCGCTCGTGGCTTCAACCTCGACGGGTGAGCACGCCTGGACTGGATGTGAGGGTAGCGCAGACGAGGGTTATCGCCGGCCGTGATGTAGTCCATGATGCTCTGGAGAGTCCGGCCAACCCACCACAGCCGACGGCCGGCCTCGTTGAAGTTCGAAGGATGCGGGCCATCCTCCTCGTACCTGGCGAGCGCCCTCTCACGCCGATTGATGAAGAAGGCGTCCCAAGTTGGACGGTAGTTGGGATGCCAGCGGGGATCCATCCGCTGCTCCGGCGTGTGCTCGAGGTAGTAGTGGTTCATGATGGTCGCCTGGCGCGCCACACCTTGAGGGACAGGAGGGACCGGCACGCCTCCGGCGCTCAGCCACCAGTCGGCGGGGACGCGGTAGCCGGGCGGGCAGGGGTAGTTCGCGGCGCAAAGTGCCTCGGCCTCAGGGTAGGTTAGAGTGGGTACGGTGGAAGCCATTGGAGAGTGATGAGGTTGCAGATATGAGTTTAGATGTGATATTGCAATGGCGGCCAAGCCTACATATATATAGTGAGAAATGGCGGGAAGACGAAGGCGGGAAGCGGTGGAAAGCGCGGGAAGAAGCACACGGATCGTGTGTTTCCTTCGAGTGCTTGTGAGCCGTTGGATCAGAGGTGTGTTTCCTTCGAGCGCTTGTGAGCCGTTGGATCAAAGGTGTGTTTCTTTCGACGCTCCTTTAGTCCCGGTTCCAGCTACCAACCGGTACTAAAAAGGTGAAGATAAGGCACATATATCAACGCTCCTTTAGTCCCGGTTCTAGCTACCAACCAGGACTAAAAAGGTGAAGAGTTGCCCTATATAAGTACCCACCATGAGGAGGAAGAGGAAGAACGAGAGCGCGGCAACAGCAGAAAGAGAAAGAGAGGAATCCTCTATGCACGAGCTTCTTGAAGATCTCATTGGGCAGTGACCTATGACATCTTCGAGGGGCTCGGCATAGAAGCGTTCTCTCAGTGCTAAGAGGGTTCTATCTAGAAATCCTTCAGTTCATCGACCGAATACAAATCATTCGGATTCCCTGCATACGTCCTACGGTGCATTTGATATGCGGGCGCTCTCTAGCCACCGTAGGGCTGTATGCAGGTGAAACCGTGTGTTTTGTTCTATCTAGAAATCCTTCAGTTCATCGACCGAATACAAATCATTCGGATTCCCTGCATACATCCCGACGGTGCATTTGATATGCGGGCACTCTCTAGCCACCGTCAGGCTGTATGCAGGGGAACCTTTGTGTTTTGTTCCAACTTCTTCTGAGTTTTCAGAACATAGTTACATAAAAGGTTTAATGCATCTTCTTTAATATATTATTACACATAACCAACATCCCCATCTAGCGTATGTGCCTTGCTTATGATTGCTATGATCGCTTCTTCGGACGTAACCATGGAGCATCTTCATTATGTAATGGGATGCTTGGGTCAGTTTTCACTGTGAAGGGCGGAATTTCATCAAACTTATTATAATCTGCTGACATGTCTGTCTTGTCCTCGACTCCCATGATGTTTCTTTTCCCTGAAAGAACTATGTGACGCTTTGGCTCATCGTGTGATGTATTCGTTTGCTTATTTTTTCTTTTTTTCGGTCTAGAGGACATGTCCTTCACATAGAAAACCTGAGCCTTATCGTTGGCTAGGACGAATGGTTCGTCTCTGTAAGCAAGATTCTTGAGATCCACTGTTGTCATTCCGTACAACTGGTCTACCTTTACCCCTTCTCCATTCATGTTGACCCAACTGCACCGAAGCAAAGGGACCTTAAAAGTAGATCCATAGTCAAGTTCCCATATCTCCTCTATGTAACCATAGTATGTGTCCTTTTGCCCATTCTCGTCTGTTGCATCAAAGTGGACACCACTGTTTTGGTTGGTACTCTTTTTATCTTCGGCGATCGTGTAAAATGTATTCCCATTTATCTCGTACCCTTGGAAATTCAATATAGTCGAAGATGGTGATGCGGCCAACAAGTAGAGCCGATCTCCAACAGTGGTGTCATTCATGAGATGTAATCGCAACCAACTGCCGAAAGTCTTCATGTTTTTTTCTTTAATCCAGGAGTCAGGCTTCCCCGGGTTTTTGGAGCGTACATTATTCTTGTGTACCTCGATATACGGAGCCACGAAGGTGGAACTTTGTAGAACTGTGTAGTGTGCTTGAGTGAAAGAATGCCCGTCCCTACATATCATTGTTTTCTTTCCTAGCGTGCCTTTTCCACTAAGTCTCCCCTCATGCCGCGATTCAGGAATATCAATCGTCTTAAGGTCAGAAATAAAGTCAACACAGAACTCAATGACCTCCTCTGTTCCATAGCCCTTGGAGATGCTTCCTTCTGGCCTAGCACGGTTATGAACATATTTCTTTAAGACTCCCATGAACCTCTCAAAGGGGAACATATTGTGTAGAAATACAGGACCGAGAATGGCAATCTCGTCGACTAGGTGAACCAGGAGATGCGTCATAATATTGAAGAAGGATGGGGGGAACACCAACTCAAAACTAACAAGACATTGGACCACATCCCTCTGCAACCTTGGCAGACTTTCTTGATCGATTACCTTCTGTGATATTGCATTGAAGAATGCACATAGCTTCACAATGGGTACTCGAACATTTTCCGGTAGAAGCCCCCTCAATGCAACCGGAAGCAACTGCGTCATAATCACGTGGCAATCATGAGACTTCAGGTTTTGGAATTTTTTATCTGCCATATTTATTATTCCCTTTATATTTGACGAGAAGTCAGCCGGGACCTTGATACTGCTCAGGCATTCAAAAAAGATTTCCTTCTCTGCTTTGGTAAGAGCGTAGCTGCTTTGACGCCCTTTATCCATGTGCTTGTTGTATGGGTCTTTCATACGTTGCTGGTCCTCCCGTGCTTCTGGTGTATCTTTTGTCTTTCCATACACACCCAGGAAGCCTAGCAGGTTCACACAAAGATTTTTCGTCACGTGCATCACGTCGATTGAAGACCGGACCACTAGGACTTTCTAATAGGGTAGCTCCCGAAATATATATTTCTTCTTCCACATGGGCACGTCTTTCGGAACAGATTGACCGCCAGGACCCTTTACAAAGATTACTTCTATGACCTTGACAATGCCAAATATAGCATCACCATCAGGGAGGTTAGGCTTCTTCTGGTGATCTGCTTCAACTTTGAAATGCTTGCCTTTCTTTCTTACGGATGATTGGTTGGAAGAAATTGACGACACCCGAGGTACACAACCATCTTACATTTTTCCACATATGTTGCATGCATGTGTTGTATCTCTTGTTTGACTGTCCTGAAATGTTACTAAGAGTAGCCCAATCATTGATGGTTACAAACAACAACGCTCGTAGGTCAAATTCCAGCTGTTTGTGCTCATCCCACACACGTACACCTGGCTTGGCCCACAACTGCAAAAGTTCATCAACTAATGGCCTTAGGTACACATCAATGTCGTTGCCGGGTTGCTTCGGGCCTTGGATCAGCATTGGAATCATAATGAACTTCCGCTTCATGCACCACCAAGGAGGAAGGTTGTAGATATATAGAGTCACGGGCCAGGTGCTGTGACTGCAGCTCTGCTCCCCAAAAGGATTCATGCCGTATGTACTTAGACCAAACCATAAGTTCCTTGCGTCACCTGCAAAGTCCGAGAACTCTCTCTCGATTTTTCTCCACTGCGACCCGTCGGCGGGGTGTCTCAACTTCCCGTCTTTCTTACGCTCTTCTTTGTGCCATCGCAACAACCTGGCATGCTCTTTGTTTCTTAACAGACGTTTCAACCGTGGTATTATAGGAGCATACCACATAACCTTAGCAGGAACCCTCTTCTTGGGGGGCTCGTCATCGCCCTCAACATCACTAGGGTCATCTTGTCTGATCTTGTACCGCAGTGCAGTGCATACCGGGCATTCATCCATATTCTCGTACTCCTCACCGCGGTAGAGGATGGAGTCATTAATGCATCCATGTATCTTCTGCACATCTAATCCTAGAGGGCAGATAGCCTTCTTTGCTTCATAGGTAGTCTCGGGCAATTCGTTATCCTTTGAAAGCTTTGGCTTCATTATTTTCAGTCTCAGATCCCTTGTCATATAAACCAGTCTCTGCCTTCCATTTTAGCAATTCCAGTGGGGTACCGAGCTTTGTGCTGCCATCTTCGCAATTTGGGTACAACAACTTTTTGTGATCCTCTAGCATGGCCTCCAACTTTAGCTTCTCTTTTTCTGTATCACATTCTCGCTTTGCATCAGAAATGACCCGACCAAGACCATCAACGGGCTCATCTGATGCCCGTTGTTCTTCACCTCCTTCTTCTTCATTGTCTTCCATCGCAGTATCACTGTATTCTTCAGGGAACATAGGATAGTTGTCATCATTCTCTTCCTCTTCATTGTGTTCCATCATAACCCCTCTTTCTCCGTGCTTGGTCCAACAATTATAGCTAGGCATGAAACCTCTCCGAAGCAGGTGGCCTTGAAGGGGTCTCGAGGAAGAGTGCTCCTTGACGTTCCGACAGTCCACACATGGGCAAGGCATAAAACCATCCTCTTTGTTTGCCTCAGCCACATCGCAAAATTTATGCAGGCCTGCAATAAAATCGGAACTGCGTCGGTCGCCGTACATCCATCGCTGCCGTGCATCCATCTGCATATCATATAATTAAGTTTATCAAATACCATTAGAATAACATATTTAATAGTGAAATGACCACCATACATCGATACATGCAATATTTGCATCAATTACAGATGAAAAGGACAAGGTTGCTAACCTTGATCGATCGGAGGAAAGAGAGAGGAGAAAGCTTAAGTGTGGCTCGGGCACCTCATATCATTTTGTGTGAACTTAAGTGTGGTTCGGGCATTTCATCGAACACCTCTAGTGCATAGCAAAGGAAAACAAACTAGCACCCACCTCTCACACCTCCTAGCAGAAAAAAAAGAGAGGATAAAAGCTCTACCTTGGTGCGGTATATATAGGCAGGGGAGGAGTATTAGTCCCGGTTCGTGCTATGAACCGGGTCTAATGCTCTGCGGGGCACCACGTGTCCGGCGCGGGAGCTTTAGTCCCGGTTCATAGCACGAACCGGGAAAAATACCCCCATCCGAACCGGGACCAATGGCTCACGGGACCCTGGCAGCTCGAACCGGGACCACTGCCGGGCATTGATCCTGGTTTGTGGCCGAACCGGGCCTAATGGCTTTCCGAAAGGCCCTTTTTCTACTAGTGCACCCGGTATGATTGGTTACCCTCCATGGGTTCATTTTGATCCATGGATACATCATAATTTTTTACATCATGGAAGGGTATTACCAAGTCAATATACATTTCATTAGTTCCAGTTTTATTGCCAATATAAGAGCTGAAATTCTTGAAGTTCAGAATTAGATTCATTGTTTTGTTTACTTATTTTGGCTATATATACTTTGGTGGATGGTTTATACATGCCCTTGAGGCAAAAATATATGGCCTATAATTGTCTATCGCCCTAAGAAATTATCTTGTCATGGCCGGTGTGGTTTATTTAACATCATCCTTAGTCCTTTTGGAGATCGAGACAGGGTATGTGTTTGTTGAAAATTATGCTTAAACTTATGCTTTGATGATATTCGGCTTATCAGCTTTTAAATTTTATGTATGGCCAAATGTTAACTCTATTGTTGGGCATAAAATTGATCCTGGGCATAATATTGATATTGATCTTGTCTCTCTAATGCCATGGAGATTGCATTTTGTTGGTAAAATTTCGAAACAATTGTCAGTTTATTGACATTGTTTACATATCTCTTCATGGTGCTTTTTTTGAAGTCTCACACCCCTTGGAATATCTTGTGGAAATACTCAGGCCGAATATGAAGCTTTTACATTCGTGCTAGAACTTTCATTTGCTATAGGTGCTAGACATATTGAGACTTCTGGTAATTTGTTATGAGTAATGCAACAATTGTTAAAAGTTCACCCATGTTTCGACGAATCACCTATTGTTTATATTTGATATATGTCTAGGTTTAATTTTTGTTTTGGACTGCTTTACTATTTCTCATATGTCTAGACATGAAAATAGAAGATCAAATGAGTGGGTGCACAAACATCAGGCTATCATGTTAATCATAGTGTATCTATTATTCTCAAAGCCGATGCTCAATTCCAATGCTCCCGAGGCCGAATTAATTATGAAATCGGCCCTAATGAAGGGTCTACTGCATGTTATGTGCTGACTCTTGTTGTTGGTTACCTGCAGGACGCGAAGGAGGTAAGTCATCCATGTGATGAAGGCTATGATATGGAAGGTAGAGTTGATGTGTTCACTTCAATCTTTCGGTTATGGTTGGCGCCAAGTACACTCGAGGGGCAAATCAATGTGAACTCAGAAGACAGAAGGAAAGGAGCTCGCCATCACATATATCAATCACCGTTCACTGGATGCCGAGTCAAGTGCCATGGATATTATTTTAACGGTTCACCTACAGCAGCGCCTGGAGTCAGCGTTGTTCACATATCCATGGGCTGGGTTCGAGTGCCTCATGCCGACTAGAGTATGTACAAGTAATCAAGCCGAATACACTTTGCTATTCTGGCTGGAACTTCTAATCGTTGCAGAGGTTGCACACATCGAGGTTCACGGTAATTCTTCGCCAGTCATCTACCATATATTATCCCTCGACGAATTGTTCAAAGTTGACCTTAGTAAGTGTCTGGAATTCGTCTGTGCTTTGGTTTATTTCTCAAATATCTATATATCTAGAAGGACAATTGGATCGCCAAACGGGTTAGTGCAAACACACATCTGGTTGTCATAGCCGATGCCTTGTGTGCCAACTCAAACAAGGTGAGTTTATGGCCGACTTAGTTTTCGAGTACACCTATGACAAGTTATGGGTAATTTCTCAAGTTGACTCGGCCAATGACGAAGGATCTAGTGCAAGCTAGATGGCTGGCTGGAGAAAGTCTATTTTCTCTTATCTGCATGTTCCAAGTCAAGAGACAGACGATGTTTGGCGGAAAGTGTCGAGATGGACTTGGATCAACAATTAGTTGTGTCACTAAACAGTTGACAATGTTCTTTTGGGATGAAGGCCAAGTAAAGATTGCTACAGGATATCTATACAACAATTATATCTTTATCTCCGGCCAACACATGAAACCTATGGTTCATAGGAGGGGAAACATGTGATGGTTTAGGGGACAATGCAATTCATAGGATACTCTACATCTTGATCAAAAGTGACATTGGAATCGAATGCAATATTTTGGTGGATAAAATAATTGTATAAAACAGTAGGATGCTATATGCCAAGAAGGTTAGGTTATCTCTTGCCTTGCTGGTAGTGCTGGTCGCGCGGATCGTTGAGGTATTGTGGTGGAACCTCGACTCCTGAATCTACCAGAACACAAACAATAATAGGAAACGAAATAAATAACATGAATACATAGGTGCAATGCACACTCATGATGAGATGGTCAAATTATGCACTGAAATGGTCTTGGACATGTCCCACAAGTTAAATGGAACCCCTAAAATAATTATCGCAATTAACGGGTTATAACTCCATATTTAACTTAGTGAATTAAGTATTTACCCAAAATGTCCAGTACTAAAATATGAGTTCTATATGCATGAAAATGAGATTATTAGATAGGTATTGTTCTCCTGATCATTTTGGTACTTCGTTTGCAATTTTTCGATTAACGATGATGAAATGGTGATTTAAACGGTTATTCAATTTAAATCATTTTAACCAATTCGAAAATGATAGCAATATGCTTAGCTATGCTTAGCCATGCTTAGTCGAATGCTATATTGTCCATTGAATTTAATTCCATATTATGATGCTGATGGAATGTTCGGACATGGTGGTTAATAGTGGTATTTAATTAATTTGCTAAAAAGGCTTGGATGAGTTGCCATCGGGGTTATGGTGTTTTGCCTCGTCCTTGTCGCCTAGGTGCGAGTTCTTTACCTCTTGAACCAAGACGAGCATGCTTCCATTGGTGGGGGTATGGGCTCCTTACTAACTGAATAACTTGTGCGGGCGTATCCAAGGGTCCTCTAGTTTGCTATTTCCATTTGCGGGTGAGTGTGTGGGTTGAAAAGGAATGATGAGGATGGTGGTGTTTAGGACGTGGCGATGGGGGCAGGGGCTGAAATAGGCTGGGTAAACTTGTCCTGTCGCCACAGATGACTCTTGGATAGTCTCATGCGAGGTAAAGGTTTAACCGCGCCCACTCGCCAGCTTTCCCCGGAAGAGAGCTAATCGGGCGAGCCGGACGGTACCAATGGGTAAATTAGTACACCCCTGCAGGGTTTAATCTTTTCGAAAAGCCGTGTCCGTGGTTATGGACGACTTGGGCATAGACGATAAGGTCATAGAGAACCTGGACATAATTAATTAATCTGGCAGCTAGAGGTTGCATTCCAACGTGTGGTAAAAGGTTCATTTCCTTGAGGGTGATTCGAGGGAGTGCCTTGGTGGAGATGAGTGGTTCTGGTTACAAGTTGGTTCAATGAGAACCGAAGATGAAAGTTTACTCTCTTATCCCTTTTATGAAAAACACTCTGAGTAGTCGATGCCATGGCTCGTTTACATCTTTTTAAATGAAAACTAGCTTTATGCAAAACAACTACTATACAACTTTAGAGCCTCCGTCATCTTTGGGCCTATGTCGCCCTACTAAACTTGCGAGTACGTCGTACTTAGTCTCTATTTGTTGATTATTAATTGTTTCAGAGGAGGATGTCACCGAACAGGAAGGTGGGTTCTTCGTTGACCTCGACGAATAGTATGGGGTTCCCAGGTGGCAGCTTGGGACGTCCTGGAACAGGCTGGCACAGGATGTTTATCTGTAGGCCTCTTAGGCCATAATTTGGATCTTGTTGTTTAGACAACTAAATTTGCTTCCGCTTGATGTAATGTTGGGTCTGTGACCTCTGAAGTGTTATTTGCTATCTTTCTCATTATATGAGTTGAACTATGATCTCTTTGTTTCATAGAGTCTGTGATGTGCCAGTTGTTCCGCAGTCTTGATCTCTCTATTATGCATGATAGCTATGTCTGAGCTTATGGCATGATCGAAGTGTTGCGTTGCCGATGATCCATTCCGAGCACGCCTGCCAAAGGTTTTGGCCTAGGATTGGTAACCCCAGTAACCTTCGATTGTGTAGCATGACCGGTTGCACATAGTGTCATTGTATAGTTCTGGGGTCGGGGCGCTACAGTGCCCGTCGAGGACAGAGGAGGTCCGGAATGGCGGCGAGCTTGCTGGGAAGCTTCAGCGGTAGTTGGGGAAGAAGAGGACGCCGCGGGCGACTCGGGGCGGCTCCGGTCGATTCCATTGGCGTAGAGGGAGAGGAGGTCACGGCGGAGAAGATGCCCCTCTTCGATCTGCTCTGCGTGCTTCGTAACGGCGGTGACTCGATGGGAACGGCGGCGTTTCGATGGTGGCCATGGCGGTACAACAGAGAGAGGGAGGGCAGGTGAGCGAGGGAGCAGGAGAGGGGAGAGAGAGAGGGCGGCCTCGGTGGCCACTTATCCACCAGGGGGAGCACGGCAACGCGCGGACGAGCTGGTGCGGCAGCGATGAGCTCGGTCGCAACAGCCATGGCGCTACAAGAAGAAGGAGACGCCGTTTTTGCAGAAAACCCCATGCTTGTCTTTATCTTTTTTCTGATTTTCCTTTTCTTTTAAAGGCAGCAACCAAAATCAATTTAATTGGGGTACTTAAACTTTTCAAAAATTATGAAAATTTTCAGGGAGGCTCCCCATACCATAGTGAAGATACTCATATTTTTATTTTGAAATATTGAACTGTTTTTGATTGGTTTAAAATTCAAATTTGGTTCACACCAAATTTGAGGTCTTCCTTTTATTATTTTGCTTGGCAAATAAATTGTCTTCATTCATTGAACTCTTAGAACTTCCTGGACAAATATGGAAGCTAAAAATAATACTTTGGTTTTGCCAAATTGAGCAATTGCAATTGGTTTGGAAATTTGGGAAGGTGTTTGTTTCCCTTTTAAATGTTTTCCAATTGTTGCTTTATTAAACTTAGCAATTTAGAATGTGTATGCCATGATGCAAGTGCAATGCAAAAGTGAAAATTTGGTTTGAATTTTACAGTACCAAACTGGGGTTGTTACACATATGAGGTCTCCTAGATCAAACAATGTTTAGATCTGAACTCATTTGTCCAGCACCTAAACCATCGTGGTTTCCAATCTAAATACAACATAAGTTCTGGGATTTTTAATAAACCAGAGAGACAAAACAAGTAGAGCTACAATGGAGCTTTTAGGAGCATGCCAACATGACACGTTCCATATTTTACCCAGTGTCCAGAATTATTATATTCACATAATTCAGTATAAAACATGTCAAATATCACTCATTCCAGGTTCATAATTATCGCATTACAAACCGTGAATAGAAGGATCAGTGGATCCACCCACAAGTGACCCAAAAGCATAATAACATCAACAACATATGGTGATATAGGAAAACATGTGTAAGCAATGCATATTTTAACTAGAAGTATAAGCAATGTAATTCACATCTAAGAATTGATATATTACCACACTGACAATTACATAAATGAGGTATATGAGGGCCTCAAAATTTCCAAAAATGCAACACCAGACTGACAATTGACCATTAATGATTCCTATCTCATCTAGTAAATAACCAAGCATGTCCATGACCGTGGACATGGCTATTTGAATAGATTTAACCCTGCAGGGGTGTACAACTTTACCCTCACCGAAGCAATAAACCATTTGTTCCGACCCTCTCTTTTAGTGGGCAAGATGATGAGCTACAAGACCTTTCCAAAACATCGCCCTAACATAGTAGCTGCCCCTACGTTCACTCCAGGGCGCCTCTAGAAAGCTTTGTCCTGGTCCATAGGTTGCAGTCGAAGTCCAAAGTACAGTTATGGCTCCTCTCGATTGTGGCGTGTGCACCAAATAGCTACAACGGCGCACAAAAAGAGACACCATGTCCTTTTAACGGGATACTATGTCCAAAATACAAGAGTTGGTTACTAAGTTGACTTAAGTGGGATAAAGAACCAAATAACATGGTACCCACTAAAGTCGATTCATTTTAGTTCCAGTATTAATTATCATAACCAGAGACATCCCTCTCTGATCATGCCATGACTCTCAACCAAAAAAATAACCGCTAAGGCCGATGCCATGCTCAAAGTTCCCAAGTCCTCCAAGACCCAAAGAGCAAGGACCGGTACTTAGAACCCAACAATATAATTACCCTCACTTAGAATCTCACATCCAACCCAATGGCATGACAATCCCAAGTTTACCACAATCAACTCCTACTCATGCTAGTGACTAACATTAAGAGGAGTAAATAATCATTTTGAAACACAAGGGTAGTGTCTCCAACATAATCATCCATCACACACATGCATGGCATATTCAGAATAATAAAGTTGATACACACTAAGGGCTCCTTGCCTTTATCACCCTTTTGGTACGCTGGATCATCGTCCTCACAATTCACACCCTCATCACCTATGGCAAGAAGAACAAAAAGATCCAAATATAGGGCAAATAAGTCACTCATTCAACAATGATGTATTCGCTGTACAGATTTAGGTAAAAGTTGTGATGATGGTTTCATAATGCACATGTCATGATCATATTGACAAAATAGATCTGTAGAGATAGGCTTGTTTGTATCCTAGATCTGTAGATCGTGGTAGATTTTTCGGCGTACGTTGACATGAAGTGTTCATGAGTATTTTTTATGCGGGCCGATGATGAACACTAGCAAATGTGTCTTAGGGTTTAGGGTGTCCGCACCGAAATCAAGGTAACCTTGATGTATACATCGTCTTTGGCACGGTCGTCCAAACCCTAAGATCTCAGCTTGATTGATACCAAATGAGGCCGAGAATCGATCTGAAAGATTGTGGGGACCCGGATTAGCTGTCCAAAATACTCAGTTATGTATAACACAACGATCCCACAATCGGTTTGTCATTACACATAAATCAAACTGAATATCAAAGTTTACATCCATTACAGTACCGAAATTAAAGTCTTACAACAATATGGTCACAAGGACCAAGTCTTACATAAATGCCGCATTGGGCTAAACATCTTCAAGCAGCGGATGGAAAAATGTGTCGTCGGCTCTCGCAATGACTTAAACCTACAGGCAGCTGACTAGTGAAGATCCTTAGTTCGCGTCGTCGGCGTTGAAGTCCTCATCATCATATTGCTCCTCATAGTTGATACATTGCAAACGTATCTACTTTTCTAAACACTTTTGCTATTGTTTTGCCGAACTAACAATTGCAATTGCAATTGGTGTCTTGTTTTTGTGCAGGAATAAAAAGTTCACGGAAAATTAGAAAAAGTGTTTTTGAATGAAATAATCCACGAAACCAGGAGGGCTCGTGGAGGGGCCATCCCAGGAGCAGGAGAGGGCCCCAGCCGCGGGTGGTCCCAGGGCCGCGGCCACAGGCCACCCCTGCCCCTGGAGCGCCACCTCTGGCCCCCTTTGGCATATAAGGTACTTTTGACCTAAAAGTGAGAACCCCCGAACGCCTCGACCGGAAACCTTACGAAGCTTCGCCGCCACCTCAAAACCCAAATTCGAGGTCCAGGATCGTTGTTTCGGCACATTGCCGGAGTGGAGATCGCTGCCATCGTCACCGCCAACGCCTCTCCATCAACCAACCATGATTCCCCCATCAATGAGTGAGTAGTTCCCTGCTATAGGCAAGGGGACGGAGGGGATTGAATAAGATCACTCATGTAATTCGATGCTAGATTGTTAGGGCATGATGCCTAGTATCCTCTACTTGTGTTAATTGTCGTTGTTGCAACTAGTTGTACTTAATGCTTGACACTAGGGCCCGAGTGCCATGATTTCATATATGAACACTTTATGTTTTCATGAATATAATTGATGCTTTGGATCATATCTATTAGTTGTATGCACCCATTGTTGTCCGGAACCGGCAACCCCAAAGTGATAGATTGGGATATCAAAGGGAAAGGGTAGCAACTTGAGGATTACATTTATTCACCGTGTGTTAATGCTTTGCTCTAGTTTTCTATTAAAAGGAACATGACGCAATAGTGGAACACGGGGTTCCCCTGATGCGGTCAAAGTGGGTCCACCACCAGTGGGCCCACCAAGAAGGCGAACAAGGCAAGGGTTCAAGCCTGGCAGATGGGCAACCAGGCAAGGACGGCATCGACAACACGACAAAGGGCTGGGGACCTTCCGGGGTCACCCCCAACCCGGCAGGCGACACGGAGGTCCCGAGGACCCAGACGGCCGGCAGGAGGCCAGGCTCACCTCCGGGTTCCAACCTCCGTACAAGCGGAGAGGATAAGCTTGCCAGCTCCGACTGGAAGCTCCTAGAAGACTTGGGCGCCAAGAAGATGGAGGCGCCGCGGGGGGACACAGTCGGTAAAGTTGTCAGCCTTTGTCCGCCCGCCCTGCAAAAGGTGGGCGACCGCACCTAACGCCCCTCAGAAGAATACTTGGACGAGAAGAGGCCACGTCCCGCCATAAGCAGAACCCAGAGAGGTTTTCTCGCCTAAAACCCCTCCGCCCCCAAAGGTGCCCTTGTGGGATCCCCTTAGCCTATAAAAGGAGGAACGAGACACCTGAGGGAGAGGGCGGAATTCTAGAGAGTGGGAGGCTAGGCTAGGTAGCGCACCAGACGAGAGTAGCAGAAGCGAGAGGTGATCTCCTCCGGGATAGGATCTGTTTGTCTTCAATCTTTAGCCAACACCTCCCGGGTTCTCACCCGCAACCACCTCTATAAGCTACACCATGATCAGGAGTAGGGCTTTTAGCCTACCGGTGTAAACTCCCTGTGTCCCTATGTTGCTTGCTAGTATGTAGATCGGAGGTCTCGACGAGGTTCTCCCGGAACTAGGCGTCTCCCAGCCTCCTTCGCGCCCCGTGCCGAACCTAAAAAGGGGGTATCCTTTACTCCCAGTGTCCGTGATCCAAGACACGACATCTGGCGTGCCAGGTAGGGGGCGCAAGCGCTGGATTCGTCTTCCTTGGCATCGAGATCTCCATTGAGATTGTTGGGGTTATGCCGAACAGGTACCTTCACGAAGGAGACTAAAGCCAGCGTACCAGGGTGGCCCATAGTGGTGGTAAGACGAAATCCGGCTTACCGGGCGGCCCATTACGATGAAGCGCAGGAGGCCCATCCGGCTAAGGGAAGGTTTCAGAAGCCGACCTGCATTGAGGATGACTTAGCGCACAAGGCAAGGCCCAAGCAGGGTTAGAGTAGAACTCTGTGATTTGTCGGTTTGGTTTCCTCCTGTAAGCCCTAGGTCCGGACGCCTTTATAAGCCGCCTACGGGACGCCTTAGGGCAAGAGACCACTAAGAGATAACTTTCATTGTAATTGGCGCATATTGCCTTATAGTGAATTATAGCAGCACGTAGGGTTTCGCCACCATTGCGAGATCCGAAGCTGGGTAAATTCGTGCTTATCCCGTCACCGGAATCTCCCGCATCTCCTATTCCCACCTCTCTACCTAGCTCGATGGCACCCCTATCGCGGCTAGATTCGACAATACCACGACAGTTGGCGCCCTCCGTGGGGCAAGAGATGTCCGGGGTTACGTTCCTGGCCGCATCTACAGGCGGAATCGGCGACACCATCGCGGTCGGCTTGGTGAGCTACTTCGACGAGACAGGAGCTGGCCACGTCTTCAACGACAGCTTCTGGACACCGGCAAAGGAGGATCCCGCCGGCTGGTCCACGGTCTCCATCGGCGGCATCGACATCTTCATCGGCTTCACTGCCTAGGATTTGGACGATCTCGGCTTCACCTCGAGCATGCCCGCCACCCACCCCAGCAACTTCGACGATGGATCGGAGCTGGACTCCGAGGAGATTGCCGATCTGGATCTAGCTTTCGACGCTTATGAGGAAGATTCTGAAGACGACGCAAGTTCCACTATGGCGACGCCGAACTTCCACTTCGTTGGCATCCTAGGAGAATCCGGCTCTAACGAGTCGATGACAGAACCTGAGTCTATCCTTCCTGCTTTACAGGCCGGGGCTGATTCAGAAGCCAGATCAGGGGACACTGCCCATATGGAGCAGGACCTCGAATCTGAAGGAGAATCCGACGATTTTAG
This sequence comes from Puccinellia tenuiflora, assembly GCA_012064385.1. Lineage (NCBI taxonomy): Eukaryota > Viridiplantae > Streptophyta > Magnoliopsida > Poales > Poaceae > Puccinellia > Puccinellia tenuiflora. The sequence continues at coordinate 415,435 of QRDG01000859.1, read as the reverse complement.
TCGGAAAGTTGCATCCTGCTTAGGACGCCCTGTCGAGGTTTTAATGGGCGATGTCATCTCTGATCCAAAGGATGACCCCAATGCCTCGAAAGCCGCTAATGGCGAAGAAAGAACTCTGGAAGCCGGAAATCAAAAGGTGGACTTTATTCCACCACTGGCTCCAATGAAAGGAACTAGTAGATTGCCGGCTGCAGGAGACGACATTAACGCTACAACCGACGAAGCAATAGAGAAGGAGTACGAAGAAAGGATGGCAAAGTACAAGGAACTGCTAACTTCACTTCCTCCTAACGCATCGCTGGCCGACATTGAAAAGCGCCGCGCCGAACTGGAAGAGCAAGCATCCCAGATAGCGAACCGCGAAGTTGAGCTCACAAACAAGGAAACGGAGTTCATCCGGAAGTAGAGAGAAAAGGGGGCCGACGATGTTTTCCATCCGGCTCGTGACAAGAATCTGCACAAGAGGTTGGATTTCCGCAGCAAGTGGGAAGCCGACTATGTTAGTTCAGTCTGGAGAAAGTACCACTACCGACGTGACCCGGTGACTAATTTGTGTTACTTCAACACCCCAGCCTAAAACATGGAGGCGGCCCAGGAAGTAATGTTTGACAAATCGTTGGACCGTGACGCTCGCCTCAAATATTCGGCTTATCTACTGGAGGTTTCACAGCAGCAGCAAAATGACTCGTAGGTCAAGTCAGGATGGCTAGTTGATGACTCTCGTCTTTTCAACTCGACGGCCAAGAAGCCGATGGCTGCTGCACCTGCAGACCCAGACGATGATCCAGCCGGCTCAAGCAGCCACAACAGAGGTGGCGATAAGGACCCGAAGGACAAGCAGCCACCTAGAGGTGCGGAATCCTGAACAGGTTGTTCACGCCATCGCGAAGCTGGTAAAAGCCGGGGAGGACATCAAATCCGGGTGCGAAAGGAGGACCCTCGCAAGAAGAGGACGGCACCATCTCAAAGGGAGGATAACATAGATAAAAAGCCACCTCCATCGCCGCCTCCACCGCAAAAAGAGGGAGATAACCCCTCCAGGTACATAGCCCCTCCACGACGGCAAAGGACTCCAAGCCCTCCGCGTAACGTGAGTCGGGTGAGCCAAAGCCATTACAGGGATGAACCAAGGCGAGGAAAATCAGTTGATAAGCCGCCATCAGCTAATGATGTTCGAAGCCTAATCGAGGAGAGGAAGTCGGCCAGAGATGCCAAATACCTCGGCCCCAAGTGTTTTGGCAGAACAATCAGAGAGCAAATCCTACCTCCAACTTTGTCGAACGTAACAAAGATGGTGGAGAAGTACAGCGGTACGGCTAATCCCGAGACCTGGCTCTCAGATTACGTCAGTGCCTGCGACATATACTAAGGCAGCGCCGACTCCGCAGTGCGATTCTTGCCCCTGATATTAACCGGGACGGCACGCATGTGGATTGAAGGTTTGCCAGAAAAGACAGTTCATACTTGGAGTGACATGAAGCGCGTCTTTATTCAGCACTTCCAGGTCACGTATAAACGCCCCAAGTCGATTTTCGACTTACAACGGTGTGTGCAGCAAAAGACGAGTCTAGCCGTGAATTTGTTTCACGATGGAGCGAGATCAAATACGCTTGTGAGGGCGTCTCGGAAACTCAGGCGATCCATGCCTTCAAGCAATCTCTGAGGAAAGGGACGACTTTCCGCTTCATGATCTACAGCGATGAGTCAGAAACTTTCGGTGGCTTACTGGCTTGTGCAAACAAGTATGCCGCTGCTGACGATAACAACAGGGAAGATGGTGAAACCCGCCGGTGCGAGTCCGGGAAAAAGAAGGTTGAAGACCAAGCCGACCCTTCTCATGAGGTTGCTGCCACCTTTGGTAAGGGTGGGCCAAGCAATAGCAAGTGGCAGGACAAAAAGCCGGCAAGCAACCAACCAGCCCGACCGCCAACGGTGAAGTACGACGACATCAAGCACAACCCCTATGTTCATCATCTGAGGCCGGATGGGACGAGCTCCCACACGATCTAGCAATGTCACATCAATCGGGACATCGCCAAGGACCCCAAAGCCGGCAAGTCAAGGAACAAGCGCAAAACTAGGAGGACGACAAAGAGAAGGAAGACGCGGCTTCAGATTCGGATGACGCGGCCTCCAAAGAGGAAAAAGGCAGAAAATTCCCTAAGCATGCCGAAAGTCTCATCGTCAATCTGGCAACAGATTCCTCTCGCAAGGAAAAGGCGGCTTGGCGAGAACTCAATGCTACGGTACCTGCAGTTCCTTAGTATTTGGATTGGTCCCATACTCCCATCACATGGGATCGCAGCGATCACCCGGACAGAGTTCCTTCAATGCGCACCTACGCTTTGGTCGTCAGCCCTATAGTCGAAAAATACAAGTTGACAAAGGTGCTCATGGACGGAGGAAGTAGCATCAACATACTCTACGCCGCAACATTGAAAAGGATGCGTCTCTCCGAGTCACAACTCAGCCACAGCAATGTGAAGTTTCATGGGATTGTGCCAGGACGACAAGCCTCCTCAATGGGAAGGATCACCCTGAAGGTCACTTTCGGCGGCACGGATAATTTCTGGATAGAAGACGTCTCTTTTGAGGTGGTTCCTTTTAAAAGTGCATACCATGCAATCTTTGGACGTCCGACTTTCGCCAAATTCATGGCTCGGCCTTGCTACATCTATAGCAATCTGAAAATGCCGGGACCCAATGGGATCATCACAGTCAAGGGAGACTTCAAAAAAGCAAAGGAGTGTGAAGCCGCCAATGCCGTCCATGCTGAAGAAGAAATCTGCAAGGAAGAATTGGAGGATCTCAAGAAGACAATGAGTCCTAATGAGATGCCGGCAACTGAAAAGCCGTCCTCTAAAGTCGACTCGAGCTTCAAACCGAAGGATGACACCAAGAAAATCAAGCTCTCAAAGGATGATCCGACAAAGGAGGCATCATTGGTGCCGGCCTCAACGACAAATAGGAAGGCGAGCTCATCAAGTTTCTTCATAAGAACCGGGATATCTTTGCTTGGTCACCATCTGACATGCCAGGTGTCCCGAGGAAACTTGCCGAGCACTCCTTAAAAGTCAATAAGGACGCTAAGCCGGTCAAACAAGGCCTCCGATGGCTCAGAACTGAGAAGCGCAAGGCTGTTGGAAAGGAGATCCTAAGGCTCACTGCCGCCAAGTTCATCCGTGAAGTTGTCCACGCTGATTGGTTGGCAAATCCCGTGCTTGTCCCAAAGAAAAACACCTCCGAGCTACGTATGTGCATTCATGTCACTGGTTTGAATAAAGCCTGTCCTAAAGATCCGTTCGCCTTACCGCGTATCGATCAGGTGATTGATTCAACTACCGGCTCCGAGATTCTATGTTTTCTGGATGCTTATTCGGGTTACCATCAGATTAAGATGAAGGAGTCAGATCAAATCAAGATGTCCTTCACGACACCATATGGCAATTACTGCTATGTCACAATGCCTTTTGGCTTAAAGAACGCCAGTGCTACTTACCAAAGGTGTATGCATCGGTGTTTAGACAAGCAAATTGGCCGCAATGTTCACGTCTATGTCGATGACATAGCGGTCATGTCGAAGAAGCGCGGCGATCTTATCACCGATCTGTCAGAAACCTTTGCAAATCTAAGGGAGTACCAGATGAAGCTTAATCCGGCAAAATGCGTCTTCAGAGTTCCTGCAGGCAAGCTTCTGGGCTTCATTGTTTCTCAAAGAGGAATTGAAGTTAACCCGGAAAAGATAAAGGCGATTCAGAACATCGAGAGGCCGACTTGTCTGAAGGACATACAGCGGCTTACGGGTTCCACCGCGGCTGTAAGCCGGTTCATTAGCCGGCTTGGTGACAAAGCATTGCCATTATACAAGCTCCTCAAAAAGTCGGACAATTTTGTTTGGATAGCGGAAGCAGAGCCAGCTTTGGCACAATTGAAGTATACATTGACACATGCTCCAATCTTGGCAGCTCCAAAGGAAAAAGAGCCGCTTCTACTCTACATGTCGGCCATGAATTTCGTGATAAGTGCGGTCATTGTAGTTGAACGCCTGGAGAAAGGGAAGCAATGGCCGGATCAGCGCCCTGTCTATTTCATTAGCGAGGTGTTCTCAGATTCGAAGCAGCGCTACCCTCACTACCAGAAGTTAGCCTATGGTGTATTCTTTGCCGCCAGAAAGCTACGGCATTACTTCCATGATCACACAATCACGGTGGTCAGCAAAGCTCCATAGAAGGATATCATCAACAATGCCGACGCAACGGGCCGAGTCGTCAAATGGGGCATCGAGTTAGCAGCTTTCGACATCCAGTACAAGCCGAGAACCGCCATCAAATCTCAAGTTCTAGCTGATTTTGTTGCAGACTGGACAGAGGCGATGGAGAGCACACCTTTGCCGGATTCTCAATACTAGATAATGCACTTTGATGGCTCAAAGATGAAGGAAGGCTCGGGGGCTGGAGTAGTGCTAAAGTCACCTAAGGGTGACAAGCTCAGTTATGTCCTCCGAATTCACTTCAACGCTACCAACAACGTAGCAGAGTATGAGGCTCTCCTCCATGGCCTTCATATGGCTAAGGAGTTGGGAGTGAAACGCATCCTCTGCTATGGCGACTTGGATCTTGTTGTACAGCAACTTGATGGATGCTGGGACACGAAGAGTTCCACAATGGCAGAATACAGGAGAATAGTCGACGAATTCGGCAGATGCCTTGCCGGCTTAGAGGTTCGAGATATCTCCAGAGATGACAATAAAGCTGCTGACGCCTTGGCTAGAATAGGCTCCAGGCTGAGGGCGGTGCCTCCAGACGTATTTCTCCATCATCTACATAAGCCGTCCATCAAAGGAGACGACGAAGACTATCCCTTGTCGGCAGATCAGTTCATGTATGCCTGGTAACCCCAGATTGGACCACGCCTTACATTGATTTCCTTATTAATAAGAAACTGCCAAAGGACGATGAAGTGTTGAGCCGTCAAATTGAGCGCCGAGTGATGCATGTAAAATGCATACATGAACTTTGCATTATAATACTCATATTTCAATCATATTTGCATCATATAAGGGTTATATCATTGTTTTATAATGATTTTGGGAAGATTTCACAGTTTTCCTATTTTTCTGGAATTAACCGTGCACTGTCAGAAAACCCTATTTTCTATATTTTGATGTTTCAGGGACCCAAATGACGTCCAAGTGACCTAAAAATTTACGAGCATTATTTTTTGGAAGGAACAAAGCTTGGAAGTCAAGGAAGCGCACAAGAGGAGGCCTGAGGACCAAATTAGGTTGTCCCACGCGGCCAGATTCATTGGCCGCATGGGGACCCCTCTTTTGGGCCTCGAGGCTCCGTTGCCGTCGATCTTCGTCCCCACGCCTCCGTCTTGACCTAAAAACGCCTATAAAAATAGCACCATGACGTTTTCCAGAGGGGAGCGCGACCGAAACACAGAAACCACGAAACAGAGACCTGGAGTTGCAGATTGGATGGGAAAAACTCCGGCGGGGCGCTACCGGTGTGGTCTCCATCTCCCCCAACGACATCTCCACCGTCTCCATGATGAAGAGGGAGTAGTCCACCCCTGGACTATGGGTTTGTGGAAGTAACTTATGTATCTCTCCTCTCTTTGAGCTTCACTAATTAGCACCGTATGAGCTGCCGAACATGATTACGGTCATCTATGTAATTCCTTTGTGGTGGATCTCTTTATGAGTTAATATATGTTTGAGATTGCAATTGTTTTGTTTCAGTTATGAAAGTAGATGCATATTATGTACCCCGTTCTTGTCTACTTGTTTTGATCAAGCATGTTTATGAGAGCTTGTGTGGGGGAACGTGTGCATTAGTTGGAGTAATGAGGGGTTGGCTAGTGCCGTGAAAGTGAGAGAAGTTCCGCGATCCACTTGGGTATTTTTACCTTACTTTGTTGCCTCACTAGGGATAAAGAAAAATACCATGCTACCGGAGGTGTGGGTGTGACCATTGTCACTTCTCCATGACTAGATCTAGCATGTTCTTATTTTAACTTCATGTCATAAGACTTAAAGCTACACTCTGATTTATCTTAATTACTGAGGTGCTAAGATTTAATTTACATCTTGGTGGAGTATAAGAGAGATTAATAAACAAAATATCTCTATGTTAGGACATGATGCCCATATAATTAGTAACTTGTCATGAAACCTTTTTGTTGCAATCTCATATGTCAATTCTAGTGTTCCATTATCTACCACTTTATTAAAGAGAGAGTGCATTTGTGAAACCATGAACCCCGGTCCATTTTTAATCATAAGAAACACCTTTCCAACAACTTTTATCCATTTTCCATTTTCTTCCATTTAAAAATCCGAAAATACAAAAATACTTTTATATCTTGCATTCACAATATAAAACCCAAAACTATCATCCATCATTGTTTCCACCATCCTTGCATATTTATTTATCATCATTGCATATTTATTTCTTGTTTGCATTTGTTTTATTTTGATATCATTCTCACACCTTGTGCTTGACAACCACTTGGTGAGGTTGAGGGCACAAAATAATTTACTTTGTTTTGTAGGTTTTCAAGAGAAGGATAAGAAGATAAATCTTTCACTACTAATTCCCCGAGAGTTCGATATTAAACCCTCGAGTCACCCCTCGTGGGGAAAACTGTCTTTCCTATACTATACACTCTGCACTTGGAGTCTCAACCTAACCATATTCATTTGACGCAGGTAACTATGTCAAAGGCCATCACCGAGCAAAGGCGTACATGATTATTGATGGACAGCTTTACAAACGGAGCACATCCGACATCTTCCAGAGATGCGTGTCTCTAGAAGAAGGGCGGCAAATCCTTGAGGAAATCCACTCCGACGAATGTGGGAATCACGTGGTGGCAAAGGCGTTGGTCGCTAAGGCATTTCGGCACGGTTTCTTCTGGCTGACGGCTAAGGAGGATGCTATCAACATTGTCAAAACTTGTGAAGAATGTCAGCGCTACACAAAGTAGGCTCACTTGCCAGCTCAGGAGCTCCGGACGATCCTTATAACTTGGCCGTTCACGGTCTGGGGGCTCGACATGGTGGGACCTTTCAAGACGACAAGAGGAGGCTTAACTCATCTGCTTGTGGCGGTCGACAAATTCACAAAGTGGGTGGAGGCAAAGCCCATCAAGAAACACGACGGAGCTACAGCTACAAAATTCATCGTCGAGATAACTACTCGATTCGGCATACCGCATAGCATTATCACTGACAAGGGCACAAACTTTGTCGTCGGTGAGCTATCGAAGTTTTGCAGCCGATCAAAAATCCGACTCGACGTAGCATCAGTGGCACACCCACAATCCAATGGACAGGTAGAGCGCACTAATGGCATTATTCTGCAGGGTATTAAGCCGAGGCTTGAAACCCCATTGCATCGAGCAGCTGGCTCTTGGGTTGATGAATTGTCGGCGGTCTTATGGAGTATTCGTACTACCACAAATAGATCGACCGGGTTCACCCCTTTCTTCCTTGTTTATGGTGCAGAAGCGGTACTCCCAACCGACATGATCCACGATTCGCCTCGAGTCGCAGCCTACGTCGAAGAAGACGTAGAAGAAGCACGTCAAGACGGCTTAGACATCCTCGAAGAAAAAACAGAGCTGGCTCTCCAGCGATCTGCCATCTATCAGCAAGATCTACATCGCTATCAGAGCCATAGAGTGCGGAATCGATCTTTTCGAGAAGGCGACTTAGTGCTTCGGCTTGTGCAAAGCCGGCAGCACAAATTATCCCCTCATTGGGAAGGACCTTTCATTATCAGCAAAGCTCTGAAAAACGGGTCATATTATCTCCTCGACTTAAGGGATTCAAAGAAAGATCCCAGGAAGAAAGGTCGCAAGAGGAAAAGGCATGTGGATGACGACTTAGATGAGACGAAACATCCGTGGAATATCGCTCAGCTATTTCCCTTTTACACTTAGCAAATTCTATTGTAACCATGTCAATGTGATCATTAAATAAAAATTGGTTCCTCTCATGTGAAATTCGAGAATCTGTACCATCCTTTATTTCCCAATGATCTTATTGTTATCATCTGTTTACCCGAAATTGCCTGTGTTGCTTGTTGGTAAACTATTTTTCATGTTGAATCCGCCCTATGGTGATGAAAAAACAACATTTTGGCAAATTAATGTTTGTCTGATAGCATTTTGCGCCGGGTTGCTTCAAAGCGTTTCGGCACCGAAAGGCGGCACTTGTTCTGGGTCTAAACAGATTGGTCGCTACGTACCTGTTACTCAGCAAGTTTGCTTCGCAATAGGTTTGCCGGCGCTTAAAGGCTAAGGTGTCAAGGCCAGAATAAACTGAGGCATAAAAATTGCATGTTTGCAAATAAAAAGTTGAAATTAATACGGCAAAATACATAGTTGTTTCTACAGACATGCATACTGTTTGGACGGCTTTACATCTTGTAATTACATTTTCAGGGATGGCCGGCTCAAGGAGCAAGTTCGTCTCATGCAGATCTATCCGCCTCTTCGCCGTCATCATCAGATTGGACGGGAGTTGGAGGGCACGGCACCTCCTTGAAAATGGTGGTGAGGGAGACCATCCTGGCAATTTTGCTGGCGTAGCCGGAGACAGAGTGCAGGATTTTCTTCCGGTCTTGGTTGTCCAGCGGAGAGCCATCCTCTTTTTCAAGAGGAAAGCCGGATGCAACGCGCAGGCTTCCGCCTCTGGGTAATGCGCCATCATCAGGCCCAAGGCTGTCTTTGCGCCTCCACGAGTGCTGGATCGAAGCCGTTCATCAAAGAACGAAGTTGCTTCGTCCAGTTCAGCTACCAAGCATGCAAGGTCCGTCAATGGCTCGGGGTTGCCGGGAAAAATTTCTCGGCAAGCTTCTTTCCCGAAGAAAGGATCTTCGGGAGGAGTTCCCCTACTTCCAATATCCGGTCAAGCCAGTTTTTTGCTGTCAGCTCATGGCCATATCCCGCCGGAGCTGCAAAAAGGCGAAGTTCAATTATAAAATGGCTAAGACAGAAAGCAATGAATTTGGGGTTTTAAGTAAAACTTACTCAAAAGCTGGTTGTCGATAGCCAATGATTCATCGAGGTGCTTGTCAAGCCGATCCTGGACTTCACGAAGGGCATCCTTGTGTTTCTGCCTCTCCATCTCCAGGGCTAGTTCGGCTTGAGCGAGGCTCTTCTTGGCCGTCTCTAGCTCCGCGGTCATTGATTTATTAAGCTTTTTCAGCTCAATGTTTTCATCGCGGAGCCGGTCGAGGCTGCCTACGCTCTCGACAAACTCCTTGGCTTTCATGATGGCATCTGTAAGGCAATATGTCAGCAGTATAAAAATAAGCCTGTTATACAAAGTTAAGCATTCGGCATTCATACCTTGGTATGCGACACGATCCGCCTCAAAGCCGGCGATGATGGCGTCCTTGTTTGCCAGCTCCATTTTTAGCCGGCGCATGTCCTGATTTCGCACACCCAAAAAGTTGATGGTTTCAGCACCAATTTTGCGATGGATCTGCGTAAGGAGGTGCTAAAAGCCTAAAGCTATATTGACGAGCAAGACTGGCTATAGGATGACATTTCATCGCTAGGGGGTTAATCATATGCAAACGCATTAACTCGGACCACTATGTCGGCAAGTTTGTAAAACTTAACCCGGTATAGTGCTCGGGGGCTACTGGGGAAGTTATTTACCTGGTAATGCTCGCGGAGAAGGGTCATGCCGGCCTCAAAGCTATCAGCAAAGTAATTCTGCTGATCTTCAAGGATTTCAATGAAATCAAAGGTGTCATAAGCCTTGGTATGGTCTGGCTCATTATCCTGGACGGTTGTTCCTTTTTTCCGGGGAAACCGAGGAGCACGCATGAACCGGCACATGAACTCCGGCTTGATGCGCCCCTCGTTATTGAAGGCCTCCGCCTTAATCGGAGGAAAGGTCGGGGCATAATTAGCTGGAGCTTCAGCCCTTGGTGGAGAGGAAGGTTCTACCACCTTCCCCGTCGTCTCTGTCCAATGGGTGGGAGGTGTAATTCCGGCTCTCCCAAGAGTCAGATATGCTGCCATGGTACGGGTGGAGCTCTCCTCAACTGGTGTCGGCTTCGAAGCTGAAGGAGTTGGAGGAGGAATAGCGGGAGAGGCCTTCTTCCATGTGGCAAACACCTTTTGTTTCAAAGGTGCGCCTTTCTTTATCCTGCAAAGACAAAGGATGAAGAATAAAAGATCCAACAATATTGCAAAGCAAAGAAGAGATGTTTTAGCCGACTTACTTCTTGCTGGGAATGTTGAGCCCAGCGAGAGCGTCGTCATCCTCGGATGACTTAACGCCAATCGTAGTAGACTAGATTTTCCTCTTCTGGCTCTCTGCAGTAGCCGAGGAAAAGGAGATGGGCCGCTTGGTCGCCTTGCTGGACGATGACGTGCCAGCGGGACGAGCGGTGGAAACTCTGGAAATCTGACATATTACATGTTAGTCCATTAAAGGCAAACCCGAATTCCTTAAAGAATTGAACTTTGGTTCGGCAAAGTACCTTTGGGGGAGGGTTGGATGCCGTATACATCGGCAATGATTCTTCATATTGCCGGCCTTCATTATGCCGGGCTTTGATGAGCTTGTTGAAGCGAGCCTCAAAGAAGTCTTGCTCCAGGTCCTTCTCACTGATCCGCATGGGATCAGAGTTGCCCATGTACTCGCATAAAAGCCGAGCACGATGTTGGAGGGGCTGGATCCGTCTCTTCATCCAGCAGATTATTGTGTCTTCCCCAGTTAGGGGAGGAGTGCCGGAGGTCAGCTATGTGATCCTAGCCTTGATGGCGGCAAGCTCCGCCGGCATTCTTGCTACCGGTTTCTTCTTCCATGACGGCAGGGGAGTTCTGGCCCTATCTTCAAAAGGGGCGAGTCCTTGCAGCCGGTTTGGAGGCGCTACGTCCTTGCAGTAGAAGAAGGTGGATGCCAACCCCTTAGCCGAATCCACGATTGGCACCCGAGGGTACCAATCTATATCCCGGCGGCAATTAAAGCTGATGGAGCCGGCAACTAGAAGTTCCTTCTGAACTGTCTGCCTCTTGACTCCGAAGCAATATTGGAAGAAGTCTAACCTAGGAGCTAATCCTAAGTAGCCTTCGAACAGTGCTACAAAGTGATGTTATGAAGCTGGAGACCATAATGGTCCAATATCTCGATCAAGAAAGCCTAGGGCGGCAAAGAGAACCCCCTGACAACATGAGAAGAGAGAAGTACCCGTTCATCCTTGATAGGAGTTGGAGACGGGTCACCAAAGGCAGATCGCGAAGACGGCGCCGACTCCGAAGATGGAAGAATGCCTCCATCAGCCGTCATTCCTATCAGCTCGCCATCATCCACTACTGACCAAGCCCAGTTGTGGGTAGGGTTGTTGGTAGTGCCCTCATTGTCGCCGGCTTCTTCCTCTTCTTCTTCTTCAGTGCTCGAGTTTCTTCGGCCACATCGGCAGAAGTTGCAGAAGCCGAAGCCACCGTTGTCGCGGCTTCAGCTGCAGCCCTGGCTAGGGCAACCCCATCGCGGCTTGAGATTGCAGCAGAGGAAGAATCCACTGGAGCATAGGAGGAAGAAGCCAAAGGAGCAGCGAAAGGCACGGAGCCGGCGGCGGCGGTGGTGGAAACCGTACCTCCCATCGGCGGCGCTGTGTCCAGCGGTGTTGCATCGATGATGGGGGAGCCCGGTGCGCTGGAAGCCATGTAGCACAGAGGAGCGCGGAGGAAAAGTTGGAGCTCGGGAGATGAGATCTGGGGAAGATGAGAGTGCTAGGGTTGCAACTGGTGCGGAGACCGTGGCGAAGGCGAGGTGACCCGCTTTTATAGCGGAAGCGCCGAGATTTGTGCAACGGCTCCGGGCCGAGATTTACGCCACGTGTCACGGAATCAGACCGTTGGAGAAGTTCCTTCCCTCCGACGCCTCGGTTCCAGCGCGGGAAAAATGAAAACTAGCCCCGCATTCAAAGATGCCACTCCACTCACTCTGTCGGGTCTGACATATCCGTCAAATCGCTAGACGCGTGTCCATATGCACTCAAGTGCTTTTCGACATGAAGAACCGGCACACCGAAGTCGACAAAGCTGTTCGGCACGACTACAAGTTTCTGGGAATGCTCCAAGCCTAACAACGGATGATGAATTACCCAGACAACACATTGCCGAAAGATTGAAGCCAACCGCTGAAGTACTTGAAGCTTTCTGGGGGCTACTGTTGGGGTTATGCCGAACAGGTACCTTCACGAAGGAGACTAAAGCCAGCGTACCAGGGTGGTCCATAGTGGTGGCAAGCCGAAATCCGGCTTACCGGGCGGCCCAGTACGATGAAGCGCAGGAGGCCCATCCGGCTAAGGGAAGGTTCCAGAAGCCGGCCTGCATTGAGGATGACTTAGCGCACAAGGCAAGGCCCAAGCCGGGTTAGAGTAGAACTCTGTGACTTAGTCGGTTAGGTTTCCTCCTATAAGCCCTAGGTCCGGATGCCTTTATAAGCCGGCCTACGGGACGCCTTAGGGCAAGAGACCACTAAGAGATAACTTTCATTGTAATTGGCGCATATTGCCTTATAGTGAATTATAGCAGCACGTAGGGTTTCGCCACCGTTGCGAGATCCGTAGCTGGGTAAATTCGTGCTTATCCCGTCACCGGAATCTCCCGCATCTCCTATTCCCACCTCTCTACCTAGCTCGATGGCACCCCTATCACGGCTAGATTCGACAATACCATGACAGAGATCTTGATCAAGGTCTGCGTCAACCTCGTCGCCAGGTTCTTCGACAAGGTTTGCGTCGACCTCGCCGCCAGGTTCATCGACAAGGTCTGCGTCGACCTCGCCGCCAGCTTCATCGACAAGGTCTGCATCGACCTCGTCGCCAGGTTCATCGACAAGGTCTGCGTCGACTGCGTCGCTGATTCTATGACAAGGTCTACTTCGGCCGCGCCGCCAAGTTATGCGTCGGCGATGGCGTGGAAGAAAAAGGCCAAGAACGATGTGGAGTATCTGCGGTACCCGGGGCTCGGCTTCAACCCTGAAGAATCCTCGGCGGCACCTTCTGCCCATGGTCAAGTCCGTGGGATTCAGTTCGTCCCCCCAGCAGCGCACGCCAGCCCGGTTGCCAATGAGAAGAAGCCTCAAGGAAGTGCTACAAGCATCGATGTACCTCTTTCCCCGCGGATGCGCGGAGTGAAGGAGGAACTCTGCTTGGAAACACCACCGGTGGCACTCCTCCGAGAGGAGGAGAGTTTGAGCCCAAGTGAGAAGAGCAAGCTCCCCGATGGAGATCCCCACGTCTATGTGCCACAAAAGATCCAGATCCCTTTGGGAGAAGATGGTCAGCCAGGACCCTGGTGTTCGTACGATCAGTCTGATAGACAGAATGTTGATGACTGTCGAGAACTCAACAAGCGTCCGAGAAGCGGGGAGTGCTACACTTGCGGGGAACTTGGTCACCTCAGTAGGGATTGCCCTCTCAACCCGAGACCGAAGAAAGCCAAGAAAAAGAAATCGTTGAGAACTTTCGCCAACGTTTCCACTCAAACCGACAATTTGGACGAACCCTGCTCGCCACCAGTAACGCAATGAACACAAGAAAGTCAGAGAATGACCGCCATCAGCTAGAATCAAGCTTTCTTTTACGAAGGTCTCCCCAGAGAAGAGTGGGATCTGCCGGATCACATCGTGATGATACACCCGGGACCAAGTGGACCTCCCCAGAAGTACTGGATCACAAAGTGGATGGCCTCCGGGTGTCAAGGATAAAGAGCCAAAGACGGTCTTCAGACCGGCAACATAAGGATGTCAGCAAGGCAGACGTGCCTTCAAGCGGCGTCAGAAACAAGAGGGTCTCCGGACCGGCACCATAAGGGTATCAGCTGAACGGACGTGCCTTCACGCGACGTCGGGAATGCAAGGGTCTCCGGACCGGGGCCAATGGGCCCCAGCTAGTAAGGTCCTGCGCCAATGGAGGCTGGCTGGGCATGCGGCTATTTCAGCATGGGTCCCTGACCCTGCGGGTAACCGTAGGCAGGGCAGAGTTATGTCTTAAAAACATCATAGAAGACCCGCCATGGCGGCGGTGCGATGAAACAATTACTGAAATAGTCAAAGGAGGTCGACACTGAGCTAAGTATGAACGTGCTTGCACGGGCTTTTTCCTTGTTGCATTTGTTTTATGCATTTTGGCTAAGACGAAAGCGGGCGTTGTTTTGGGGTGGCGCCTCCGCGACAAAACTGTCAGTTTCCCTCGGGCAGTGGATTCGTGGGTTGGAGTCCGTGCGGTCAAAAAAGGTGGGTTCTTGGGGAGGGGGATGCGCCCAGTGTCGGTAGTTCAGATCCATCTGATTGCCTACGGCTGGTTAGCTCTCACGCCCACTAACCCTTCCCGAGAGCGTCAAGCCTCCACGAATGCAGTAAAACTGATAAAACTTGGAAAAAGTTTATTTCCATTCGAGATGTGCAAGTTTACAAGTCTTATTTGGTGGCACAACTCCCAAAACGCAGTTCACAATCCCTGGTATTGTCTCGTTTGTTTTCAGGATCACTTGTCGTCCTCGCGGGAGAGACACTCCTTGATCTCGTTCACCTAGTGGGCTACCTCGGATCGGACAGCAACTCGGGGGTAAGGCCCTCCAGGTCGGGCAGCGAGGGAAGTTGCTGATGCCTCTGAAGAAGGGTCGCGACGAACTGGGCGGCCACCTGCCGGGCCGCAACCCTCCCTGCCTGGAGGGTGGCCTTGCTCACGCTCTCCTTGATGCCACCAACAAGTGAAGCCACGAGCTCTAGGAATGAAGGGTAACATCGGAGGGAGTAGGAGTGGGCCCGCGAAAGGGCGGGCAAGCCTTTCATCTTCAGTGCAGCCAGCGCTTCCACGATCTTCTAGGACTCGGCGTGCATCTTGAGCAATAGCTCGTCGTTGCTCCGCCGGTGGTTGCGGAAATCTCTCTCCTCTTTGGCGTGTGCCTCCTTGGCCTTCGCCAGGTCACCCTGCACCGCCTTGAGCTTGTTGGACAGCTCCTCGTGCCGGTCCTAGGCTATTTGCGCCTGCAATTTGCTCGTCTCCATGGCCGCCCGATTCTCGGCAAGTTCCTTGGCCTCGGTCCGCCACACGATGTTCATGCGTTCGGTGGCTTCATCCCGAAACTTCACCGCGCCCTCCAGATTCCGGATCTTCTCTTCCAGCGCGATGCGGTGAGCGCTTGCGCTCTTCTTGAACTCTTCGGCCTCGGCAAGGGCCATCTTCTGCGTGTTGACAGTGGCTGTCAAAGATGCAATCTTCGCCGCATGCTCGTTCCGCTTGTCTCGAGCCCTCCGGAAGTCCTCCCGGACTTGTCCCCGGTGTTTCACCTCATGGGCGAGGTCTTTCTTCAACCTGGAGATCTTCAGGTCTCTCGACGCGATGGCCTCGTCTTTCACCCCGACCATCTCTGATATTTCCGCTTTCACCTCATGACGAGTCCACCCCGCCACGTTCAGCATCCCTTGCTCTAGGCGTTCCTCGTCAAGGGCCGCCCTGGTCTGGAACATCTCCTTTGCCTCGAGGTAGGCCTTCTCCTAAGCTTCAAACATGCGGTGACGCTACTACAGCTCTTCATGCTGACAGGACAGCCTAAGCTCACGGGTGTTGAGCATCTCCTCATCCGATGCCACCCGCGCATCTCGGGCGCGCACCTCCTCCTCCCGGAGGAGAGAGAGGGCGCCTGCCGCCCAACCTTGGCCTTCGTGAAGGCCAAGACCTCCCCGACGTTGGGGAACGTCCTCGAGAACCCTGGCGACGGGATTGCTGCCCGCGGGCCAGGGTGGGGACTCCTGGGCCTCGATGCTGAGGTGCCGCTGGGAGCTTGACCAGTCTCAGCGCCAAGTTCTGGGCGGGCCGCTGGGGGCTCAATGTCACCATCGCCCCCGGCGCGGCCCTCCGCCTCATGATCTGCGTCGACAACGAAATGTTAGCCTCTGGGGGTGACATCACGGTCACCCGGGGGTGACGAGGATGACTCCGGAAGGAGTTACCTGAAGACATCACGGAGGTTGCCCGGTCCCAACCCGGGGCGACCTGTTCCTGCCCACGAGGGGGCGATATCCGGGCTGCCATCGACGGCGACCCTTCGGTTCCTCTCTCCGGGGATCCGGCCCCCGGAGAGGTACCAGCAGGAGACGGGAGCTCCTTCGCAACCACCGCGGAGCTCTCCGCGGCCTCTCCCGCCTCCTCATCTTCATCGACATGAGCGCGCTTTCGGGGGCTTCCAGACCCGGAGGACCTGCAACGCACGACGATGGTCAGGGCAGCCGCAATCGCTGGCGGGCATAGAAGGATCAGGGTGGAAGTCCAGACTCACCTCAGGTCTCGTTTGGCCCCGGAGAAGCCCCATCGCTTCTCCACCAAATCTCCAAAGAGATCCGGCACCGACACGCTCTCGTTGTATCCTTCATCAGCAAGAATCGGGGGCGGGAGGGCTTCAGACTTTCCATCTGACTCTTGCCCCGCCAGCATGTTCGGAGGTGCTGGCCGCTCGGGGGGCGGCTCTACCTCAGCACCTTCTCCACTCGCGGGCACTTCCCCCTCACCTCGGATGGGGGCTGGGGGTGAGCGCCGGGCCTGCTCTTCCAGGGCCACCTCTTCCTCATCTTGATCGCCAAAAGGCCTGGGTTCTTCCGGGAAAAAGTCACCGAAGGGTGGCCCCACCGCCATCAAAGACCTCCCGCGGGCCGTCGACTGCCTGGGCACCGGGGGCGGATCCAGGAATTCAGTACCCTGGAGCCCATAGGCATTGCACTGCAGCATGGGAGGCACGACATCTCCACCCTCAGGACGGTCGAGCACCAGGAGGACCCTCGGGCGGAAGACAGTATGGCACCCCTGGGATCAAGAAGAAAAAGAAGAAGAGGAGCACTATAATAAATTTTGTGAATGGATGAAGCCCCTCTTTTTGCAAATTCCTTTGACTGATGCTTTTAAATTGCCTCTATATTCAAAATATCTGAAAGATATTGTCTCTAATAAGAGAAAGATCCCTAATGAGGAGATTTCTACTATGATTTCTAATTACTCTTTCAAAGGTAAGATTACCAAGAAGCTTGGTGATCCAGGTATACCCACTATTCATTGCTCCATTAAAATAAATTATGTTAGAACTGCTTTATGTGATCTTGGTGCGGAAAATAGTGTTATGTCTTTTTCTCTTTATAAGAGACTCTATTTAGATAAGCTTATACCCACTGATATTTCATTACAAATGGCTGATAAATCTAACGCTGTGCCAATTGGTGTTTGTGATGATGTCCCCGTTAAAGTTGCTAATTGTTAAATCCTATCTGACTTTGTTGTGCTGGAAATGCCCGAAGATGAGAATATGTCTATTATTCTCGGAAGAACTTTTCTTAATACTGCAGGGGCTGTTATTGATTGTAACAAAGGGAAAGTCACTTTTCACGTTGATGATAAAGAGCACACGGTGTATTTTCCAAATAAAGTTGATAATAAATATGGTTCGAATTCAATTGAAAATATTGAAACCATCAAGATTGGAGCTATTGATTGTCCTATTCTAAGGCATCATAGGAAGTACGAAACTCTCATGATTGGGAAAATGCCTATAAAATATGAGGTAACATAGTCACTTTATTAAATCAAAAAATTTATGGTATATAAATTTGGTGTGGTGGCAAGACTTGATCAATCTTGCCAACAAATCAACTTTAATCACATAAAGAGTTTGATTGTTGTTTGTTTTAGCTCCTGTTATCCATCTTTAATATAATGAAACTTTTATTTCATGCTTAGTTTATCTCTCTTAATTGTTATTTTGAGTTTTATTCATTTATTTTAATTTCATATGAGTTCCAAAATTAAAGTTGTCGATAAATTCTAGAAAATTTACATAATTTTTCACAGAGGGCCCTGGCAGGCCTCCCACAGCGGCTGAGGCATGCGCTGCAGCGGGTCGATCCCTCGCCGGATGAAGTCGCCAGTGATCATAGCGCAAGTCACCTTGCTATCACGGAGCTCGGCCAACCGCCTAATGGCAGGGAGGAGGGCTTCATCCTGAGAGCTTGCATCCCTGGAGTTGGCTAAGCTCTCGGCCGGGGAGTTGGCACCAGAAGATGGGGGCTAGGGTTATCCGCCAAGATGAAGTACCAGTTGTGCCAACACTCTCCCCAGTTGGCACGGATCATTGCCCCCGGGTACTCGAGCGCCAATTCTTTCTTGAGATAGAAGGACACTCTGCTTGCTATCCACCTCGACCTCCCCGTGCGGGGCATGAAGTAATGTCGGAAAAATGCCACGGAGGGCATCACGCCAACGAATGCTTCGCAAGCGTACGCGAAGGTCACCAAGATCAGCACCGCGTTCGGGTGCAGATGGAGCATATGCAGCCCGAATGCTTCCAGGACAGCGATGAAGAAATCATAAAAAGGAGCGAGCAATCCCATCATGGAGAAGTCGTGGAATGTCACCACTTCACCTTCTCGTTGGGGGCATGCGTCCGGGCGGATCTTCAGCTGGTCGCCCCCAAGGAACTCCGCGGCAAGCACGCCGCGGGCGCGAGCGATCCCCTCCTCATTCGCGAACAAGTTCGGAGAGAACAAGGCTCGGGTTACCCTTGGTGGAGGAAGGGGAGCGGTTCGGGCGGGGCCTGCCGCTGCCCCCTCCTTCCCGGCAGATTGCTTCACTTTCCTCAGTGCTCCTTTTCCCCGCTTGGGCGCCACGGGTGGGAGAAGAGGGAGAAGCGCACGGCGCATGGAGAGAAGAAAGAAGACGATGAGCGATTGGGCGGCGATTTGGGGATTTGTGCGATTTGGGAGCAGTAACGGCTACAGTTCCCACAAGTTGTGGCTTATAAGGCATCCCACGCGTCGCGTCGTGGCCCCACCGCTCCGACCAGCACAGGGATCAAGGAGACGTTCCGTTCGGGGCGCTTCCTCCCGTTGGATTCAAGATAGACATTGGCGGTCCGCGCGGATCGCAACGTTCACCAAGGCGAAGAATCCCCGTGGGCTCGCGCTGCTCCCCTACGAGCGCCGCCCCGACAGATGGGACAAGACAGTCAAGACATGATGCCGGGGACCCACTTTGACTTTTTTGGTCATTGCCCCGGCAGCAGAAGGACGTCCCGCCGGGACTATGCCCGGGGGGCTACTATCACAACAGTGGAACACGGGGTTCCCCTTATGAGGTCAAAGTGGGTCCACCACTAGTGGGCCCACCAAGAAGGCGAACAAGGCAAGGGTTCAAGACTGGCAGGTGGGCAACCAGGCAAGGATGACATCGACAACCACGACTAAGGGCTGGGGGACCTTCCGGGGTCACCCCCAACCCGACAGATGACGCGGAGGTCCCGGGGACCTAGACACCGGGCAGGAGGCCAGGCTCACCTCCGGGTTCCAGCCTCCATACAAGCGGAGAGGATAAGCTTGCCAGCTCCGGCTGGAAGCTCCTAGAAGACTTGGGCGCCAGGAAGATGGAGACGCCGCGGGAGGACATGGTCGGTAAAGGTGTCAGCCTTTGTCCGCCCTCCCTGCAAAAGGTGGGCAACCATACCTAATGCCCCTCAGAAGAATACTTGGACGAGAAGAGGCCACGTCGCCCCATAAGTAGAACCCGGAGGGGTTTTCCCGCCTAAAACCCCTCCGCCCCCAAAGGTGCCCTTGTGGGATCCCCTTAGCCTATAAAAGGAGGACCGAGGCACCTGAGGGAGAGGACGGAATTCCAGAGAGTGGGAGGCTAGGCTAGGTAGTGCATCAGACGAGAGTAGCAGAAGCGAGAGGTGATCTCCTCCGGGATAGGATCTGCTCGTCTTCAACTTGTAGCCAACACCTCCCGGGTTCTCACCCGCAACCACCTATGTAAGCTACACCATGATAAACCACTCAATCCAGACATGCAGGAGTAGGGCTTTTAGCCTCCGGGCGGCCTGAACCTGGGTAAACTCCCTGTGTCCCTGTGTTGCTTGCTAGTACATAGATTGGAGGTCTCGACAAGGTTCTCCGGGAAGTAGGCGTCTCGCAGCCTCCTTCGCGCCCCGTGCCGAACCTAAAAGGGGGGTATCCTTTACTCCCGGTGTTCGTAATCCAAGACACGATAGAACACCTTAATTACCATTAGTTACATTAGTGGCCCGGCAGAAACCGGATGGTAGGACAAAAGATGTCGTGCAAGTTCTTATTGTATGCATGTTCGGCTAAATTAGGAATACATGCCTATGATGAATTGATACTTGGATATTTTATTATTGTTTGTTCACACTATGCCATGTTATGATTATTATATGAGTTATCTTATTCATGCAACGCCCATCTATCCGTCCCTATGCCTACGGTGCTTTTAATCCCGCTGTCACTACTAGGAAACTAGCTATAGGTGGAAGATATTTTTGTGGCGCATCTAGTATGACGTGCGCCACTGATAATATTCTGTGGCGCATGTCTGACCATGCGCCACAGAAAGTTTAGGGTTTTTGTGGCGCACTAGTTCCCCGTGCGCCACTAAATTAGAACTTTCTGTGGCGCACTAGATCCCATGCGCCACAGAAAAGATGTGGGCCCCACCACCAACGGCTGGATGGCATCCTACCACACCTTTTCTGTGGCGCATGAAGTTTGATGCGCCACAAAAAGTAGAATTTCAGTGGCGCATCTGGACGTATGCGCCACAGAATATAGCGTGGGCCCGGCACCAATGATTGGGGGGAGGTGTTTCTGTGGCGCATGAAATCACATGCGCCACAGAAATATGGATTTCTGTGGCGCATGGAAGTTCATGCGCCACAAAATGCCTTTACAGAATTACAAAAAGGGCAGCCCCCACTCACCACCCCCATTGTCTTCTTCCCCTCTCCTTCCACCTTGAGCAGCTCGTGTTCCTCCTCCCTCCCACCCCATTTTGCTCATACTTTTCTCCATTCTTTGTAGTTAAACCTAATTTATTTGATAGGTAATTGGTGAGGGGGCCGGGGGAGGCTCGATCCATATATACTCCTTTCCCAAATACATCTCTTTTCTCTCCAACACCGCACACTCTCTCTCATCGATCGTGGTCACATCTCGGTGACAAATCTACTAGGTGAGTATAGTTGGATGGACATGCATATGCATGTTTTGTGTGGCCGGCACAAAACATGCATATGAAGGGGCGGTTTGGACGATGGCGAGACGTTTGTTTGTTGTGCTCCGACCATCGTGTCGTGGAGATGTGGATATTTTTGTGAAATGCTTGCAGGTACCCCGAGAGGCCCTTGAGATTGCCGGAACGTCGATTAACTTCCGTTCCGGCGAATTCGGGTACTCCATATGTCCCTTTTTTAGCAAAGGTCATGCCGAAATTTTTAAAAATTTCGGCACGACCTTTGCTGAAAAAAGGGACATATGTGTGTGTGTGCGCGTGTGCGTGTGTGTGTGCGCGTGTGCATGTTGCGGTTTTACTTAACATACTCTCGTTTCTTATTTCTGCTTTATCTATATATAGCAACCATGGTCATCAAGATGAGCTCCAGTCAAATCGGTAGATACAAGGAAGAAGCAAAGGCGGACATGATTCGGTGCAACAGGCACCAGATAAGATGTCCGTGTCGAACATGCAAACTCGTGAGCTGGATCGACCCTGATTCCGGACAATTGGAGGAACACCTGCTCAGGCGCGGTTTCTGGATAGGCTTCAACAAGGCGCCGACAGCAAATGGTGCGCATGAAAACGAGGGCGGGCGAGAAGACGAAGAGTCTCCCGGACATGGTTATCATGACGAAGGAGATGCCGACGGACAAGATCATCATGACGAAGGAGATGCCAGCGGACATGGTCATGATGAAGGAGTAGATGGTGGTGGAGAAGACGCGGATACGCAGACCTCGCTAACTTCGGCCTTGCAGGACACTCATCTTCAAGAACTCCTACTCAAGGAGACGAGCGACGCCAGAGGTGCAGCCAGAGAGAAAGCCAAGCTGGAGCAAATGAAGAAAGACGTGACGACTCCGTTGTATCGTGATTGCCGGCCCCAGCATACGCGCTTGTATGTAACGCTTGATGCTCTACAGATGAAGGAGGAAAATAGATGGACCAACGTCAGCTTCAGTAAGCACCTGAAATTCTGGCACGATCATCTTCCCGAGGGGAACACATTGCCAAGCAGTATCGAGGAGGCCAAGAAAGTCATGTGCCCTCTTGACCTACCGTACGAGAGATACCATGCCTGCATCAATGATTGCGCAATTTATCGGGGCGTGTACAAGGACAGAACAACATGTCCGGTGTGCGGCCAGGGACGGTACAAGAGTGGGAAGAATGTTCCTCGAAAAGTGGTCTGGTACTTTCCTCTCATTCCCCGTCTGCAGCGGTATTTCGTGGACCCTAAGGAAGCAAAGCTCATGCAATGGCACGCGAAAAGGGAGAAGCCCGAAGAAGATCCAGAGAAGGGCGTGATCCTGACACACCCTTCAGACGCTTGCCAGTGGGAAGCATTGGACATGGCCTTCGAACATTTCGGGCGCGACGCAAGGAACGTCAGGCTGGGTATGAGCACCGATGGACTCAATCCGTTTGGCAACCAGAGTAGCACGCATAGCACCTGGCCCGTGTTTGTATGGCCTTACAACCTTCCCCCGTGGCTGTGCACGAAGCAAAAATACATACACATGAGTATTCTCATTCAGGGGCCGAAACAACCTGGTACCGACATACATCTATATCTCGCGCTATTGAAAGAGGAGTTAGCCAGGTTGTGGGAGACGCCAGTCCGTACGTGGGATGCCTACACTGGAGATTATTTCGATATGAGAGCCGCGTTGCTCACGACGGTGCAGGACTATCCTAGTTGCTCATATGTATCAGCACAGGTAGGCCATGGATTCTGCGCATGTGTCAGGTGCATGGATAAGACCCCGCATCTCCAGCTACCAAGGGATCCCGGGTCTTCGAAAACCGTGTTCCTAGGGGCTCGAAGGTGGCTTCGCATGGATCACCCATGGAGGAAACGCGGTGATTTGTTCAATGGTAAAGAAGAGCTCGAAAGAGCCCCGTGCCCGAGGAGCGGTGAAGAAATCGACGAGCTTTTGAAAAATTGGGAGGAGTGCCCTACGCCGGGAAAGAAGCGACCGAGGGTAGACCCCCTGCTGGGTGTATGGAAAGCAAGGTCTGTTTTCCATGACTTGGAGTACTGGAAGGTACTCCACACGCCCCATAGCCTCGATGTAATGCACATTACCAAGAACGTTACCGAGAGTCAGCTTGGCACTCTTTGCAACATGTCCGATAGGACCAAGGATGGGACGAAAGCAAGATACGATCTGAAATGGCTTGGCATAAGGAAAGATCTTCAGGCACCCGATAGTGATGACGACGATGATGATGATGATCAGACGGAAGGGACTCAAGGTCGCTGCAAAAGGGTAAAGAAGAACGTGGTGGTGCTTCCCGCTGCCTGCTTCACTATGAGTCCGGAGGAGCTCGAGAAGTTTTTTAGGTGCCTCCTAGGAGTCAAATTTCCTCACGGTTACGCGGGGAAGATAAGCAGATATCTGGACGCAACGAAGAAGAGGTTCAGCGGGATGAAGTCTCACGACTGTCACGTGCTGATGACGCAGATACTCCCTGTTGCGATCCGAGGGCTAATGGACGAGCATGTCCGTGATACGCTGCTTGGCCTTTGCAACTTTATCGACGTCATCAACAGGAAGTCGATTGGCATGAGGCAACTCCACAGGCTACAGGAAGAAATTGTGGTGATATTATGCGAGCTCGAGATTTACTTCCCGCCCGCATTCTTTGATATCTGCGTGCATCTCCTTCTCCATGTCGTTGATGACATCAGGCAGCTCGGGCCGACGTTCCTGCACTACATGATGCCGTTCGAAAAGCAGAACGGTGTCATGAAACGATACGTCCGCAACAGGTCCCGTCCAGACGCAAGCATGGCCAAGGGCTTCCTGACCTACGAGTGCATCTCCTTCTGCCAGAATTATCTGAGCACCGAGAACCAGGATGTTGGTCTGCCAATCAGGACGCACCTCGGCAGGCTCGAGGGATTTGGTCACCGCGAGGGCTACCGCTCACTCCATGTCGACATTCATGGTCGACAAGACGACTTCAACAGGGCTCACCGGGTCACGCTACAACACTTACAATTGATCGAACCTTGGGTGGAAGAGCACAAAAGCTTAATCGAGCAGAATTACATCGACCTGGGCCGACCGAGGAAGAAGGGAGACGTAACCAGAGAGCACAACTCCAGCTTCACGCGTTGGTTCAAGAAAAGGCAACTGGTTCTAGCAAAGAGCATACCGCCAGCTACGGAAGATGAAAAACTCATATTCTCCTTATCACAGGGCCCCGGGCACAACGTAAAGACCAATCAGACGTACGACATCAGCGGTTACAGATTCTGCACCGAGGAAAAGGACAGGAATAGCGAATATCAAAACTCAGGAGTAACTATGCTATCCTACGGCGATGACGAGGCTACTGTGAAGGAAAGATTCTTCGGAAGGATCGAGGAGATATGGGAGCTCAACTACTGTGGACAGTTGGTGCCAATGTTCCGTGTGAGATGGGCCAAGGACGTCGTCAAAGAAGACCGGTATTTCACCACCATGATAATACCCGATGCCAAATCGAAGAACGCCTCCACGAAAAATGAGCCATGGGTACTCGCTAGCCAAGTCGAGCAATGCTTCTTCATTACCGACCCGTCAAAGCCTAGCCGTGTTGTCGTGAGGAGGGGCAAGAGGAGCATCATCGGAATGGAAGGAGACGCCAACGAGGAAGACTTGGACAAGAACGGCGATCCGAAGATCGAGGAGGAATTCGACAAGTACTTCGACATGCCTACTACTAGCAAAGAAAGACGGAAGACCTCCCTACCTACTAAAGGTTGTCCATTCACGCGAAGAAATCTCAAGGTGCCCGGCCTAAAGTATTCAACCGCGAAGAAGGGAAAGAAGAGAAGCTAGCTCGGAACCGAGACGAAGAAGATCGACTTTTTTGGTGTATTTAATTTGTGTGTGTGTGTGAGACAATGCAAGCATATTTATGTATTCAATGAATATGTATGAGAGACATTGTGTGTGAGACAATGCAAGAGCATATATATGTATTAAATGAATTGAATATGTATGAGACATTGTGTGTATTTTGTAACCAAATTTAACCAAAAAATAATTGAAAGAAAAAAATTACAGAAATAAAAGTGTGAGGCGACCCCCACGCTGCCCTTTAATTCTTCCCCAAAATTTTCCTACAACTAAAGATTAAAAAAACACAAGCATATTTATTCTTTCATAATTTAACCAACAAAATTAAGAAACAAAATTCTGTGCGCATCCCTCTGCAGATGCGCCACAGAATGTCGATAATTCTGTGGCGCATCACTCCGGAGGTGCGCCACAGAATTATCGCCGCCTCCACTTACATGTGGGGCCTCCCCCGCGCTGCCGCCTCTTTCTAATTCCTTCCAAATTTCGCGGATTATTCGCGCCTCCCCGTCGCCCCCGACGCCGCGCAACTCCCGTCGCCGGCGACCTCGATCCCCTGGCCCCGGCCGCCCCTCCCGAGCCGCGCCGCCGCCCACCACGCGGCCGTGCTCGACCGCGCCGCCGCCCGAGCCGCGCCCCGCCAGGGCCCCTCTCTCCCTCCCCTTCCCTCCCCTCCGCGCCGCCGTCACCTCCCCTCCTCGCTGGTCGAGCCGCGCCCCGCCCGAGCCGCGCCGCCGCCCACCACGCGGCCGTGCTCGACCGCGCCCGCCCCCCCGCCAGCCCCGAGGTGCATGCTGCTCCTTCCATCCCCTCTCCCTCCCCTCCACACCTGCACACAAGGTGTTTGGTCAAATGCCAAACCCAATTTTTTTACAGAATTTGTATGATTTGTTGTTGATTGCTTGCTGGAAGTAGTTGCTAATGCTTCTAGTTGGTAGTAGTGGTGTTAGGAAAATTTTGGAAACCAACAACATTTAAAATTTTGCTAAGTTAAATATGGTCACTGTTTAAACATGCCTATAAAAATGCCTTCAATTAAGGTCCTAGATGTATTCAAAAAAATATTTTGAGCTTTATT
This sequence comes from Puccinellia tenuiflora, assembly GCA_012064385.1. NCBI lineage: Eukaryota > Viridiplantae > Streptophyta > Magnoliopsida > Poales > Poaceae > Puccinellia > Puccinellia tenuiflora. The sequence continues at coordinate 389,414 of QRDG01000859.1, read as the reverse complement.
ATGAAGTAATAACATAGTACAAGAGATCCATGCAGGTACATTTTAAATAGGATCAAGATTTGATAATTTTGTAAGCCTCCAAAGTTGGTACTTTTTAACTATTTTGAAGATGCATTTTTAGTTGCTGCTAGGTGCTTTTGCTGCTAGCTGCTTTTGTGAAATGTGTGTGCTAGATGCTAAATCATGGTTTGGTTAATTTATTGCAGCACCACAAGGAGCACCTCCACCACGCCGATCTCGGACCCGAGCCTCCCTTCCCTACCTGAGGTAGTTCCTCTCTCCCTCGATGTGGATGTGGATGTGGTGATGTATGTGTTGAAGTGATGCTGTTGCCGGCCAGCGATGCCGGCCGGAAATCTGTTGATGTGTTGATGTGATGGATGCTGTTGCCGGCCAGCGATGCCGGCCATTATTTGTGAAATGCTTGTGCAGGTACCCCGAGAGGCCCCTGAGATTGCCGGAACGTCGATTAACTTCCGTTCCGGCAAATTCGGGTACTCCATATGTCCCTGTTTTAGCAAAGGTCATGCCGAAATTTTTCGTGAATTTTGGCATGACTTTGCTAAAAATATGACATATGGGGTATTGCGACTAATGCATGGGGCGGGGTATCTTAGTACTTAGTTAAGTGATTTTTTCCTTATATTTGGTGTACTAACTTCGACATTTTTTTTCTTATAGGTGCGAACATGGCTGACAATAACGAGGCCGGGGGTTCTCGAACAGGAGGCGAGGAACCGATAGAGGAAAATAGTATGATTCAGACGGTCATCGCACAGGCAGTGACAAAGATGTTGACGTCGCTCTTTCCTACCGTCTGTGAGGGTGTCAGGGTATGGATTGAGGGAGGGAAAAAAGGGCCTCCCCCAATGATCAGCTTCGGCTCCAACAAGTACTCAATCAATGTGGCTACAGAAGATGCACCCCCAGCATCCCCAGAGGTAAAGAAGAAGAAGCACAGGAAGAGAAGTAAGCCAGCTCCTAAGACGACTATCCGGGGGTATGAAGACATGGTATCACCCCGTGCGGATGGCGTGACCCGAGTTCATGAAGCTGGTCAACCGATCCTGTCTCGGGAGCTGCTCCACCTTGCAGACGGATCCATGCTCTCTTTGCAAAATGCTATCTTGACGCTAGAGGGCAACCTTCTTAAAGAAGAGGATCCAAATTACCCGGTGTTCACTGTCAAGGTGCCAAAGTACTTGGCCGACTTCGTCCATGAAGCCCCCGCGGATTATTTCTTCATATCGTACGAGGACGTCTTCAAACTGTTTCACTATAGACGGTTGGACTATAACTTGGTCCGCCTATACGCGCTCAACCAGGCGATGAGGATCAGGAGAGATAATACCCCGTACGTCAAGGTAGTGGATCCCTACTACATGCGTGACAGCCAGCTGGTGGAAGGATCAACGACACGGGCCATGGCCACGGAGTTCCTCCAGAGAATCATGCTGAACAACCAGGATAAGAACAGCCTTCTTCTGCCTTTCTTTTCCGAGTAAGTACACATCCGGTCGCCGATGTCGTATGTTATGCTTTCTTATAGATTTCTTCCATTGTTGATCCTTTCCAACATTCCGTGTCAATTGTGTTCAGCAGTGACGAGTACTGCGTACTCATCGTCCTAAGCCCGAGGTGGTCCGTTACCACTTATATCGACTCAGGGAGTCTTAAAGACTACACCAGAATAAAGGGTGTTCTCGATGAGGCTCTCGAGGGCTATGCCCAAAAGGGAGGCCACTTCCACGTACAAAAGAATGGGGAACGTTTCACGAAGGAGAAGAAACACATTTTCTGCCATGGAACCGGGTTCCATTGCATCAAGCATGCGTCTGGCAGCGTGAAGGATGCCTTCTACGTCCTCCATCACATTAAAGGGTTTGTCCGGGATGCAGAGAAAACGAGGTGGCCATCTAGTCTCCAAGAATGGACCAAACTTAGAGGGGAAATCACCGACGCTGATCTTAGAGAAGAATTCCATCGCATCCGGATGCAGTTATCGCAAATCATCGTGGAAGATGTCATGACAGAAGGGGGGTCCTTACACAACCCCAGAGGTAATTTGTCCATCTCCAGCCAAATATATATCCCAATCCACTCGATATATTATTAACCAAATATATATCCCAATCCATCTGCAGGGATGTCTAAGTGGGAGATCGAAGACCGCCTAGACAAGCAAAATGACATGAGGACGTGGCTGACGAAAGACTGCTTTAAACCGTTCCCTGAGCCGATAAAAAAGAAGGCTCAATCCTGCAGCTACCAGTGGAGCTAGACGTGTTCTCCATTAGCGACCCAGCAAATTAGTCATAGTACAAATAAAGTGACCCAGCAAAGACCCCAGCAGCGACTCAAGAAGAAGAGACTCCAGTGGCTCCTCCGACAGAGACCCTCGACGAGTGGGCTGAGGTTGCTTCAGCGTTGGGCCAGGAACCACCGTGATAAGTGGGCCCTAGTGATTGCTTAGACATTAAGGGATCACTAGGCCCCACTTATCATCGGAGGTTCCTGCGTCCGACGCTGAAGCAGCCTCAGCCCACTTGTCGAGGGTCTCTGCCGGAGGAGCCACTGGAGTCTCTTCTTTTTGAGTCGCTGCTGGGGTCTCTTGCTGGGTCACTATATTTGTACTATGACTTATGTGACATGAGATGAACTTTTGTACCCCTAAATTCAGCACTTGTAATCAATGTGTGAAACGATTAACTTATGTATCATGACTTGTGTAATAATCGTGTATCTTGGGCTCTAAGTAATGTGATATACCTGTATTTCCTATAATATATACCTGTATTTTCTGTAATAAATCTGTAATTCCTATAATATACCTGTATTTTCTGTAATATACCTGTATTTATACAGCAGGCAGCAGAAATTTGAAAATACATTTAAATTATTCTGTGGCGCATCTTTTTATTTTTCTGTGGCGCATGGAATTCTGTGGCGCATGGAGAAATGATGCGCCACAGACATAATTCTGTGGCGCACCCTTGCTGGTGCGCCACAGAATCTTGGTATTTCTGTGGCGCACCGCCTGGATGCGCCACAGAATTACATTTTAGTGGCGAGATATCTGTGGCGCATCCCACCATTTCCTGGATGCGCCACAGAAACCCTCATTTGGTGCGCCACAGATGACCTATTCCCTAGTAGTGAATGAGAATGTCTCCAACTCCTCCGCAAGATGATTCATGGCTAAGACCACCGAGGTATCATCTCCCTCCTCTCCTAAGGCAATGAGTAATATGGATGATTCTACTAGTCTTAAAATCAAAGAGGAAATAGTTTCTTTCGATCATTTTATCACTAACATGCAAGGTGAAACAAAGAAGCATGTTGAGACTCTTATGAGTCAATATGGTGAAGCTCAAGAAATTCTTGAGATCAAGGGTAAGATTGAAATAGAGGATGCTATGGAAATTGCATCCTTGAAAGACAATCTTGAAGAAGAGCATGAGCTTAGAGTTTCTCTAGAGCAACAACTAGAATCTATAGAAGAATCAAATGATGTAATCATTGCTAAACTCATTAAAGAACGTGATCATGCAATTGATAAATACAAAGCATGTAAGAAAGAAAAGGTCGAGCATGGTGTTGTTCATTCTAGACTAACCGAGGAGCTAGAGAAGCTCTCTAAGGCCCACAAATCATTGGAGAGTGAACTCTCTACCCTCACTAAGTCGTATGAACAACTTCAAGCTCAACCGCCTAAAAATGATGAGCCTAGTTCCTCCACTACAATTACTTGTGATCATGCACATATCATTGAGGAAAATGCTAGGTTGAAGATCAATCTTTCTAAGGCCATCTCCCTAGGTAAGAAACCTTTTGTAACTTCACAAAAAGGGAGAGTTGGTCTTGGGTTCGTTGAGGAGGAAAAGGAGAAAGAGAGCTTCATGAAGGATGCTAGAGCTCCTCAAGTTAAGAAGGCCAACGTTACTAGTGGTCCTCAAGCAAATAGGATCCCTCAAGCAAAGAAGAGGGTCAACATTGCTAGTGGTGGTGCCACAAGGGGCAAAACCATTAGTGATGACTTTGCGGAAAAGACTAACCCCCACTATATTATATATGTTGATTATTATGGGGATGTCTATGCTAAGTTTATTGCTCCTAGAAATGTTCCTATTGCTCGTTCTATTTGGGTTCCTAAGACCCTTGTTGCTAACAAAAGAGGACCCATTGAAAAAGGGGACCTAAATCAAAGCAATGATTTCTTGTAGGACTATGCTTCCGGTGGGTCAAAATGGGTGCTTGATAGTGGATGCACAAAATATATGACCGGAAGCTAGGAGTTAATGACGGAATTGAGATCAAATTTAAATGAAGCAACCGTCACTTATGGAGATCGATCAAAATCCGAGGTATTGGGCTTTGGCAAGGTGGTCGTCGCTAAGGATATCACCTTAGCGAATGTCATGCTTGTCAAAGACCTTGGCTTTAATTTACTTTCCGTTCGTGCACTTAATAATATGGGTTTCGCCATATTCTTTGATATTGATGTTGTGGTACTCTTGTGAAGCAAGACTCTAAAGGTCGCTTTCATTGGGTATGTCGAGGATGATTTGTTTGTGGTTGACTTTTCGGGGAAAACCACTTCAAATTCGATGTGCCTATTCGGAAAGGCCGACAAGGGTTGGTTGTGGCATCGCCACCTAGCCCATGTCAACATGAGAACTTTGCAAAGTCTCCACAAGGGTGGCCACATTCTCGGACTAAAAGAAGATATCTCTTTTGCCAAAGATCGTGTTTGTAGGGCTTGTGTTGAAGGCAAGATGCATGATTCTCCCCATCCTTCCAAGACTATCATTTCATCCAAGAGGATCTTGGAGCTCCTCCATGTGGATCTTTTTGGTGCCGTTCCCGAAGAAAGTCTAGGTGGGAAGAAGTATTGTTTGGTGATTGTTGATGACTATTCAAGATTCTCTTGGGTCTATTTCTTCAAGTCGAAGAGTGAGACCCAACAAACCTTCATCGACTTCTCCATTGAAATGCAACGTGTCCCCATATTGGAAATTAGAAGTGACAATGGCTCCGAGTTCAAGAACTACACCCTCAATGAGTTTCTTAGAGAAGAGGGTATTCGTCACCAATATTCCGCAACTTATACCCCTCAAGAAAATGGTGTAGCCGAGAGGAAGAACCGGACTCTTATGGATATAGCAAGGTCCATGTTAGCGGAGTTTAAGACTCCGTTAAGTTTTTGGGCGGAGGCTATATCCACGGCATGTCATTCATCCAACCGGCTCTACTTCCGCAAAGGGTTGAACAAGACCCCCTATGAGATCCTCACCGGCAACAAGCCTAACATCTCCTACTTCCGTATCTTCGGTTGTAAGTGTTTCTATTTGATTAAAGGTTGTCGCTTAACTAAATTCGAATCTAAATCTCTAGAGGGTATATTTGTTGGTTACGGTGCCGAATCCCACACTTATAGAATCTATGATAAATCCTCACGGCATATCATCGAATCTTGTAGTGTGGTGTTCGAGGAAAATGACGGCTCCCAAGTGGCGCAATTTCATGTTTCCGATGTAGATGATGTAATTCCTCAAGAAGCCATAAGAAGTATGGGTGTGGGATTTTTCCTCCCCGTTGAGGAACCCCTTGTGGCGGATCGAGAAGGACAATGCTCTACTCAAGTGGAGCCTTCATCTACTCAAGAAAATCAATATAATGAAGAGCCTATTGCATGAACCCAAGAACAAGTTGTCGACCCTCAACCCCTTGATCAAGTTGCTATGCAAGTGCCCAACTCACCTATTCTTGAAGATAGCCATGATCAAGACCTTGCTCAATCATCTTCTTCGTCAAATGTTGAAGCCGCGCCTAGTGATGATCAAGGTCAACCTTCCGGTCAAGACGGGGACTCAAATGATCAAGATGATCAAGTGATACCTCCAAGATGCAATGAGGATATCGAAGCCCGTCGTCGAGCTAGAGTTGCAAGAACCATGGAACTTCGTGAACATACTCTTGAGAAGGTAATTGGTAATGTGAGAGGCAAAGTGTCCACCTGGAGGCAATTGGCAAACTTTAGTGATCATCAAGCTCATATTGCCATGGTGGAACCGAAGAAAGTGTCCGAAGCTCTTGGAGATCCGGATTGGTTGCAAGCCATGCATGAAGAGCTCAACAATTTCGAGCGCAATAAAGTTTGGAAGATAGTTGAGAAGCCAAAGGAGTGCCGCAATGTTATTGGCACAAAATGGATTTTCAAGAACAAGCAAGATGAACATGGCATGGTTGTGAGGAACAAGGCTAGATTGGTGGCTCAAGGGTACTCTCAAGTTGAAGGCATTGATTTTGGAGAGACCTACGCTCCTGTGGCTCGCCTTGAGTCCATCCGTATCCTTCTTGCTTATGCATCCCGTTATAACTTTAAATTGCAACAAATGGATGTTAAAAGTGCCTTTCTCAATGGTCCTTTAAAGGAGTTGGTGTTCGTTAAGCAACCCCCGGGGTTCGAGGACCCCAACTTCCCTAACCATGTCTACAAGCTTGATAAGGCGCTCTATGGATTTAAGCAAGCACCACGTGCGTGGTATGAGCACCTTAGAGAGTTATTGTTAGACCGTGGATTTGAAGTTGGGAAAATTGATCCCACTCTTTTTACTAAGAGGGTTAAAGGGGAGCTCTTCGTATGCCAACTATATGTTGATGATATTATATTTGGCTCGTCTAACAAAGCTTTTAATGATGAATTTTCAAAACTTATGACCGATAGGTTTGAGATGTCTATGATGGGCGAGTTGAAGTTCTTCCTTGGATTTGAGATCAAGCAATTGAGAGGAGGGACTTTCATTAGCCAAGCAAAGTATATTCAAGACATGCTCAAGAGGTTTAATATGGCCGATGCTAAGGAGAAGAAGACACCTATGGATACCAAATGCCATCTACAACTTAACCCAAAGGGTATAGATGTGGATCAAAAACTCTACCGCTCCATGATAGGTTCGTTGCTTTACCTTTGTGCATCTAGACCCGATATTGTGTTGAGTGTAATTGTGTGTGCAAGGTATCAAGCGGCTCCTAAGGAAAGCCACATGTTGGCGGTCAAAAGAATCCTACGATATTTGGTTCATACCCCAAGGTTTGGTTTGTGGTACCCAAGGGATTCATCCTTCACTCTTCGTGGGTTCACGGATTTGGATTGGGTCGGTGATTAAGATGATAGGAAATCAACTTCTGGGGCTTGCCAATTCCTTGGTAGGTCCTTGGTGTGTTGTCTTCTAAGAAGCAAATTTGTATTTCCCTCTCCACCGCCGAAGCCGAGTATGTGGCCGCCGCTAGTGCTTGCACTCAATTGTTATGGATGAGGCAAACTTTAAAGGAATACGGTGTCATTTGTGACAAAGTGCCTCTTTTGTGTACAATGAAAGTGCTATCAAAATCGCCTACAACCCGGTGCAACACTCAAGAACCAAGCACATTGAGATTCGTCATCATTTCATTCGGGATCATGTTGCCCGTGGAGACATTGAGCTAGCATATGTGCCAACCAAAGACCAACTTGCCGATATTTTCACGAAGCCACTTGATGAAGCAAGATTCACTTATTTGAGGAATGAGCTAAATATCGTGGACTCGAGGAGCTTGGCTTGACCATCTTGCATACACACCTATATGTTCAACTTCTATCTTGGTTTAGGTGTAGGCATGGATTTAGGGGGAGTGTTGTCCTAACTATTGGACTCTCCCTCCCCCCATGATGCCTATATTAATGAATTCATTTGTCTACTCTATATTCAATTTCATGAATTGTGAGCTTAAAATGTTGAGTTTTGAGTGAGAACCCAAGATACATTGTAACAGCCCAGATTTGGTACCCTAAAATATGGGCCAAATTTTCACTTTTTGCTTTGTATTGCATCATGGCATAATTATTTAAATTGCTAATTTTAAATAAAGCAACACTTGAAAACAAAGCAACACCTTAAAACAAGGGAAGCAAAACCCTTCCTCAAATTTCCAAAACTGAATGCTTTGCCCAAAATGGCCAAACCAACTTATTCTTGAATTTCCAAATTGTCCTGGAAGTTCTAAGAATTTATTTTTATAAATGCCAATCAAATAAATAAATTATGAGAATTTGAATTGGCTTAATTCCAATTTATATTTTTGGAACCAAGTTAAACTTCCCCAAATTTCAAAATAAAATTATGGGGTGCTTAAATATTATTATATGAGCCTCCATGAATATTTTCATTATTTTTGGAAATGCTTAAGTGCTTCAATTAAATACATTTTGGAAATTGCTCAAAATTACCTTAATTAAAAGCTATGAACAAATGTTGGTCAAAATAATTTATTTGACCTCACCAATTTTTGAGGAGCACCTAAAGGTCATTCATAACCCCTATGAATTTTTTTCAGGAATTTATAAAAATGTTCTAGTGCCCCAATTAAATCACTGAAGTCTGCTGTTTTGAAAAGAAAACCAGAAAAGTTTAAATCACTGACAGTGGGCCCCCACTGTCAGCCCCTCTCTCTTCCCTCTCTTCTCACTGTGGCGCCATGGTCCTGGCGCCATGCCGCCACCTCCGCACCGCGTTGCTCCATGCCGCCGTGGCCCTGGTCGATAAGGAGCGCCCCACGTCGCTCACCTGCTCCGCACCTCCCTCACCTGCTCCCTTCCCCCTGCTCACCCCGTTCTTGCTCTCTCTCTCCCGCGGCCGCGCTCTTCCTTGCCGCCGTGGTGCCGCGCTCGCATCCGTCGCCTGGAGCCATCCCGGGCAAATCGACGACCGTAGCGAGCTCCGCCATGAACTTCTCCCCCTCCCCGCCGGCCGAATCGGGCCGAGATCGCCGGATCCGACGCCTGCGTCCTCGACACCATGCGCCCCCGGCCGCCACTCACCGGCTCGATTCCCGCCGATTCCGGCCGCCCTCGCCGTCGCCGACCACCGAATCGAGCCCACGGGTGAGCACCGCTCCCCTTTTTCCCTCTCCCGCGCTTTCTCCCTCCCTCTCGCCGCCGTTTAGCCGGAGGCACCGCCGGCGGCCGTCGGCGTCGTCAGCACACACGCACCCACGCACGCCCGGCCGTTGCCCGGCCTGACCGGCCACGAGGCCGGGGCCTCTCGGGTACCTGCCCGGCCATATGGGCCGGCCCGGTGGCCGGGGCCTCTCGGGCTGGGGCCCGGTCATAATGGCCGGCCTGCACCCGGCCTGGCCGGCCTCCCTGGTTTTTTGCTTTTTCTTTTTTGGAGCTAAACAAAATCAAATAATTAGTAACTATTTAAATATTGCTCCAAAAATAGCAAATAAAATATCAAAATGTTCAGAAAAACAAACTCTATCTGTTGGAACACTTGTAATGATCTTTTGAGTTGATATTTTTGCTTTTTATCTAAAAATTCCTAAAATGGCATAATTAATACCAAATTGGGAAAAATCATAACTTATTAAATAATTGTCCAAAAATTACAAATAAAATACCAATGTGATCAACATGTCAAATGCTATCAAACCATGCACTTATCACATCATGATCACAAGGATTTATTTGATGTTGTTCTTAATTTGATCAAAGGAATTAACTTCACTTAGTTATTTAATTTGCGATTTATTCATCGATACTCCGAAAATTACAAATAAATTACCGAAATGATCGGAAGAACGAAACCTATCCATTCATGTCATGTTCATGCATAATTGGGCCACTTCTCTAATAATTTATTGATTTAAAAGATTGTGGTCACTAAGGTAAATATGGGGTTACTTCCAAATAATTGCACTAATTATTTGGAACTCCATTTAATTTGCATCAATTGGACATGTCATCATGTGTTTGCGCATTGCACCTTGTGATCGTGTGATTTATGTGTTCCTTGTATTTTCTCTTTTGGGTATCGATAGATTCCGGAGTCGAGGTTACAGATAACTACCCCGACGATCAATACTACGCGCCCGGGCAGCAAGGCAAGAGATAACCTAACCTTCTTGGCATCTAGCATCCTATGATTTTATCAAATTATTTTATCCACCATAATATTGCATGCGGTTCAATGTCTCTTTTGGTAAATATTAGAATATCCTATGAATGCATGTTCTTCCCCGAGCCAATCACATGTATCCCTACCTATGAAACCTAGGGTTGAAGTGTTGGCCGAGATAAAGATAGAATCTTTGTTGTATTCATATGCTCAGCTATGCTTAGCCATGCTTAGAAATGTTTAGTTGAGATACTAGCTGGTCCGTTGTTGAATTCCATAATTATTGATGTTGATGGAATGACTCGGGCATGGTGGATAATTGTGATGCTTAATTAAAATGCTAAGATGGCTTGGGTGAGTTGCCATCGGGGATGGTGTTTTGCCTCACTCTAGCCCCTAGGTGCGAGTTCTTGTCTCTAGAACCAAGTTTGAGCGTGCTTCCGGAGGTGGGGGCATATGGAACCCCCTTTGACCGAATAATTTGTGAGGGGCTTGTCAAGGGTCCTCTAGTTTGCTATTTCCATTTGCGCGTGTGTGGTGTGAGTGGAAAAAGGAACGAGGATGGTGGTGTGTAGGACGTGACGGTGGGGCAGGGCGCTGGGAGCGCTGAACCTGTCCTTCCGCCACTGATGGTCCTTGAGTAAGCCTCATGCACTGTAAAGGTCTAACCGCGCCCGCTCGCCGGTCTTCCCCGGAAGAGGGCCAACTAGGTGAGCCGGACGGTACCAATGGATAAGGAGCTGGGGTTCCTGCGGAAACCTGGCGACTTCAAATAGTACACCCCTGCAGGGTTAATCTTTTCGAAAAGCCGTGTCCGCGGTTATGGACGACTTGGGAACGGATATACGAGACCATAGATAACTTTTAACCTAATTGATATGGCAGCTAAAGGTTGCATAATCAACTTGAGATAAAGGTTCATTTCCTCGAGGGGAGTCGAGGGAGTGCCTTTGTGTGAGATGAGTGGTGATGGTTGCAAGTAGGTTCGCCGAGAACCGAAGAGGAAAATGTTACTCTCTTACCCCTTTATAAAAATATTCTGAGTAGACGAATGCCATGGGTCATTTTATATTTCGGTTTATTAAAATTAGCTTTATGCAAAAGAAATACATAAACAGCTTTAGAGCCTCCGTCAGTCATTGGGCCTATATCGCCCTACTAAACTTGCGAGTACGTCGTACTCAGTCTCTCTTTGCTGCCTCTATGTATTTGTATTTCAGAGGAGGACGACACCGAGCAGCTAGGTGGGTTCTTCGTTGACGTCGACTACTAGTCTGGGGTTCCCAGGTGGCAGCTTGGGACCGTGGAACAAGCTGGCTTGGGTGATATTTATTGTAGGCCTCTTAGGCCATATTTTGCTTCTTGTTGTTAGACAACACTACCCGCTTCCGCTTGTTGAATTGTTGGATCTGTGATCCTTTTGTTTGTAATATTTGTACTCTTCTCTTTATATGAGTTGCTATATGATTTGTGTCGTAGAGTCATGCTTTGTGCCAGTTCTGTTCCACAAGTCTCGATCTTTGTGTTATACATTGATGGTTGTGCCAACTACATAGCCTCTCTGTATAATTCCGGGGTCGGGGCGTTACATACATCTTCGCGGTGTCTCACTCTTTCATGCTCATATATGGTGGCTTTGGCCACCGACCTCCTCATGTGAGGAGTTGGCTCTTATTCGGTGTTCATTTGGTGTTTCTAGACCTATATGTGTCAATATGTGCGTGCCATGGAAAATCACTCGTAAATTGGCCTTTATCTTTGATTCTTGCAATCACGAGTGCCCTACCATTTTATGACAGTTTGATATCTTGTCCTAAGCCCCACCTTATCCCTGAACCATTGCTTTCTATCACTCGTGTCCAGTGTTGTGCGTGGCATTTTTCCTGGAGTTTCTCTAGCGGCAGGCCGGAAATTCCGCCCCGCCGGAACTTCCGGCCTAAGTTTTTGGGCGCCTTATCGGGACGGCCGCGGGGTGAACTGGCTCGCACGAGCAGTTCTTCCACCCCCGCGCCTCCTCTTCTTCTCCTGCTCAAAAGCACCCGCCGCCGGCCAACCTCCACTGGGCCGCCTCCGCCCCGGAATCCACTGGTTCTTTGCCGGATCCGCATCTCGTCGATGAGGGGATCGTTCTCCACCGCTTCTTTTCCGCCATGGACGCCGGTAAATGCCTCTATTTTTGAATCTAGGACGAACTCACAATTCGTTTAACCTAGTTGATTTAGATGGAATTTTGCCAGTTTCCTTTGGTAGAATTGCTCCTATAGGCTAGACCTCTCAGTACATAGCAGTGATTTGAAAGTGGTTTACAATTTCGTTCGGATTCAACGGAATTTCCGCTCGCTGCACAAGGCCGGAACTTCCGGTGTGAAGCGACTGGAAATTCCGTCCGTCCGAAACTTCTGCCCCTTCCAGGCCGGAACTTCCGGTGGCCGGAACTTCCGCCCTTTTGGCCAGAATTTCCGGTGTGAACCTGAACGAAATTTCTACTTTCCTCTCACTGCTATTTCCTTTTGGTCCCCCGGACATGAGTGCTTATCTATGCTTTCCTGTCTTTCTATTCATCTTCTTGCAGGTGGTTCCTCCTCCTCTCGTCGTCGCCACAAGCGTGCGGCCTCTCGCACTCCTCGCCCTCACTCGGTTGATTTCGAGTCCGAGTCTGATCAGGAGACTTTGGCCTCGCGCTTTACTCAGATTGATGACCAAATGAAGAGGAAGAAGGCTGTGCAGTTGGCGTTCAGTGAGATGAGAAGAAGTGAATTTCTTGAATGGCGCAAGACTAACTTTTATGATCAGCCCCGTGACCTCTCGATTGACAACTATTTTTTGTGCTATGATCAAGAGCTTCTGTTCAAGAAGGTTTATGCTGAAATGTATGAGAAGAAGAAGGTTTGTCCAATGAAGGCCATTGATTTTGCGCATCTCATGAAGAAGCCGGACTACTTTGGGACTGCTGTCAGGGTTGTGGACTGTTTAGGGCTGTGACACCTCATGGAGATCGAATGCAACTATAATGTGGTCCTTGTTCAGCAATTCTATGCCACTGTGGTATTTGATGATGATGTCAATATTGGTATGACATGGATGTCTGACACACATAAGCTCTCCTCCACCTTCAGAGTGTTTGTTGGTATTCTTGGGTACCCCTTCACTGGATCTCACCTCAATGAGGGGTCTCGCATGCATCAAACTGGCTCTGAATATGACAAGTCTAAGTTGAGGGAGCTTTATTCTGATGAGCGTAAGGTTGGGACCACCTCCGGTCTTCTTCCCTTGTATGATATTCTTTTGCGCATGTTCCGAGAATCAATTGCTCCTAGTGCCGGAAATAATGATGCCATAAGAGGAGGGCTTGTGAACCTCCTTCACTTTGCTTTTGAGGCAGCCTATCTTGGTACTCTACGCCCCAATGCGTGCCCCGTTGATGTGATGGATTACATTTTCGAAGAAATGTATGATGTTGTGCTTCACAAGAAAGTGCCTCCGTATGCCCCCTATGTGATGATGTTGATCAAGGCCAAGTATCCTTTTGAGGCTCCTCCGGAGGACATTGATGTCGAGCTGACTTGTGAGACCCATGGTCGGGTCAAGATGAACAGGAAGAGTGCTCATCTCACCGCCAGTGCTTCTGGCAGCCGTGCCCCTGGTGCCTCCTCTTCAGGCCACCATGCTCCACGTGTGTCTCGTCCTCCTGCTAGTGCTCCTGGGAGCTCTAGTGCTGCTGCGGGGTCCCCCAAGAAGAGGCCTTGGATCAAGCGTGCTTTTGAGAAGCTGTTTTGTATGAATGTCCACATCCACAAGGAGAATTACTCTGCTTATTGTGAGCGCCAGATCATCATGGAGAATCAGCAGAAGATTATGGCTCATCTGAACATGCCTCCACCTCCACCTGAGCACACCATTCGGCCCCGCGTACCGTACAGGAACTGGAACAACAAGCATGTGGATTGGGATCACTTTGTGCCAGAGGACAATGAGATTGAGACCGGCAGTGAGGCTGAGGAGGAGGAGTCCGAGGCCATGGAGTCGGAGTGATCTCTTTGGGACGATAGCATCGCTCTTTTCCCCTTTTTGGTGTCTTGATGCCAAAGGGGGAGAAGTAGTTCTATTTAGGTTGTCGAGGGTGTTGCATGGGTGGGCACAAGCTCTCGTGTTTTCGTTCTTGTAAGCCCCACTTAGCGAAAACCACGTTTCACCAGCGGAACCACAATTTGGAAATCATTACGAGAACAAGTACGACACAAAAGGATAAATAAACATAGTTTCAAATACTTTTATTACATCACAGGGGATCATACGTCCCGAATACAGCGGAAGCAAACACTCGTCTGAGTACAGACTACATCAAAGGCCAAAGGCCGGAAAATAAAAGAGGGGACCCGCCCACGGTGGTCTCAGACTGCCGCCTAGGATCTCGATCTACTCGTCGTAGTCAGCGTCGAACTCTACGAAGTAGCCTCCATCTGGATCGTCGAACTCTGCTGTCGCGCCTGCATCGGTGAAAACACGGGCACCGGACACCCGATGGTATGAGTACGGGGGTACTCAGCAAGTCTTACGCACAAGGGTAAACGAATTACGATGCACATGCATTGGGGTTGAAAAGGCTGTGTGTGGACTTGCAGCAGCAGCACCTAACAACTACAGAAGACACGCTACAACTTGCGTCTAATTAGAATAAGGAAAGAGAGCGCTTGCGCTACTGGGCTAAACTACTTACCAAACAATACCCGTCCTGAGACAACTCCATCGTATCATATTCCCACGAGGAAGAAGTCCGGACAGTCACACGTTGATCAAGTTTTAGCAAGTTATTATTTGAATATGGCTATTTACTAGTCAATTTAGCTATTTAAGATATACAGTGTTGTCTATGATCTTTTTAGCCAGCACATTACCCAAGTCGTCCATATCCGCGGACTCGGCTTTTCGAAAAGATTTAACCCTGCAGGGGTGCCCAAATGTAACCATACACGTTCGATCAACCACACGCCACAAAGGCAAAAGGTATCTCAACACGACCTTCCCCTTCACTACTACATTGGATAGAGAGCCACCTATCTGAGACTGATCCACGTGGGGAGCCCGGCCGAAACTCCTTTGCGGGCCCAAACGTTGCGAGAACGGCTTCGGGAGGATAACACTCATACGATTGCTCCTCCTTCCACATGCGATTAACGCCCATTCCGCAAACCTATATGCGCCCCCCATAGTTGTAACCTCTCATCTTCAACATGCATCGTGCATATGCTCCAAATGGTAAACACCCAAACTACTTTGTGGCTCCCTAACCAATATAGCAGATCCGGTACTGACTTGAGGGGAGTTGCATAAGTCTTCCCACGTGTGGGTAGGGCTCTCATTCTTGGATAAGCGGAAAAGAACGGTTTTTCCTAGGCGACACTAGCAGAACAAAACACCATAACTGGCCTTCCGCCGGTGCCTTATCTTTATTAGATAAGTTCTCCCACATAACAGGTCTTCATTAATTAAATTATACCATCTAAACATCAGCAGTGTATGAGATAAACCACAAATAACTCCAAAGCATGCACTACGACTCGCAAGGCTAACAATCAACAGGTTAAAAGGATGTGGGGGTGTGGCTATATCATGGCTGCAAGGTAAACATGCAAATAGGATCGAGACACAAGCATCGATTCATATGGCTAGCAAGGAACAAAAGATAGAAGGAGTAAGAGACAGAAAACAAGCAAAGATAGCAAGTGAGTAGTCCTTGCCTGCAATCCGGTAGAGGTAGCAGGATCGGTTGTTGCTCACATCAACTTACGTCCTATTCCCGAAAAATCAACGAACACTGAAAATGAAGAGATGCATCTTACTACTACGGCAAAAGAACCGACATGCTTATGAGATGCATGACATGGCAATTATGAGAGGATGCAACTTAAGCAAAATTAAACGGAACCGAGTTTCCGACATATAATTATATAAGGTTCGAGTTATTTTTCTAACCATCAAATTTAAATGTTCATCAACAAGGCAAAACATTTCATGTGTGAGATATTCAAAATTAAATGGAATAGGGACACTAGTTAATACAAATCCCTCAAATTCCATATTTAATAATTTAGATGATATATGTAAAACACAACTAAAATGCAAGCTACATGATGCAAACATGGATGAGCATGTAATATTCATATTCTTTGCATTTTTCTGTTAATTATAGACATATAGTTTACATTAATTGGATTTATGAAATTAAAGATATGGGATAAACAAGATTTGCAAAAAGAATTAAAACAGAAAATAAAAGGTGTGGCCGTGGGGTTAGAACTTGGGCTGGCTGGATGGAGGAACAGAGAACAAGCCACTGGGCTGGCTGCGGACTGGTGATGGATTACGGCTGCACATAACTTTGATCTATATGTGAATATGCATCTCAGGAAAAGAACACAAAAGTGGTTTAATTCGGCAGCAAAAGGAATCGAACTCGGGACTGCCGGGCAAACGAGAAGATGGCAAGCCACTAGGCTACGGTCGGGTCTGTGCTAGATATCTGGATCCCACAGTACAAGTAGCATGTCGGTGACGTTAACTGAATTTTTGGACTGCGAGATTCAGTCTTCGGGTTCAGTAGCAGAATGGAGACGGAGAAGATCAGCAGCCCGCTGCTGGTTCCCTTGACCGATCGGGGGACGGAGGGGGCAGGACGTGCGTGTGAGCTGGTGCGTGTGGGGGGGGGGTGCTGGTGTCGTGATGCTTGAAGAAGTGTGTGCGAAGTGCAGGAAGCCCGGCAGCGACCAAAGCATCAGCTTCAGCACAGGAACGTGGCGCTCATGGCGGGTGGAGGAAGAACGGATGCCCACGACGGTCACAAGATGTCATTGAGCCGGAGAACAGAGGGAATCGAGGGAGGGGCTCACGGAGAGGGTGCTGGTGTAGTCGTACGGGCTCGGGGACGACGGCGACGTGCTGTAGACGAGGAAGACGAGGCGGACGCGCGCTCCTCTCGGGCGGACGTAGTCGACGTCGGGGAAGATGATTGGCAGCTGCGGCTTTCGATTCTGTCGGCGATCTTGACGGGGACGAAGCCCCGGTTCGATTCCCAGCTTTCGACATCCTTCGTGGCGACCACGGCGGCAGCTTGGTGGAGCTTCGTCTTCAACCATGGAGACTCTCAATTTTGGGAGGAAGAAGCACAGGGAGAAGGGGAAGAGAGGGTGGCGGCAGGAGAGGAAGTGGAGGAGAGGTGGCTAGGGCAACCAGGAGGGGAGTGGGTGGTGGTTTATAGGAAGAGGAGAAGGTGCTCCCGGCCGTCCCATCCACGCATGGTCGACGTGGCTCTGGTGGATGCGCTGCCGTACAAGGTTGAGGACGATCTGCAGATGGTGGGCTGGAGGTGGACCGAGGCAAGGTGGGCTTCAGCCTCAAGAGAAAGGAATTCGGCCCCTTTTGAATTTCCAGGATTTTCCCAATATAAGAATTGGAAAAAGGTAGAAAGAAAAAAAAGAGAAAAGAAAAGAGGGAAAGGAAAATAGAGAGAAGGTTTTGAAAAATAGGTTTGCCAAAAATTTAAAAGCTTTATTTTGATTTTGAAATAGTTTTACAAATATTCCAAATATTATTTTGGGGTTTGTTTTGAAATTTTCGAAAAGGATGGAGTGATGGATTTATTAAACCCTATGATCAATTTACAAAATCAAAAATAGTTTAGCTAAATTAATATTTTGATTTTGCTTTTTCCAAAAATGCAAGGTGATTTATGCATGATGCCCTGACGATGCAAAAAGAAAAAAAAGCAAAATCTAATTTGGGGAAAACCCCGGGACATTACAATCGACACCACTAACAAGGGATCTCGCCCCGAGATCCACGCTACTGTCGGGGGGAGAGAAGAGAGAGGTTAAACTATCGAATCTTCTTGCTCCATGTTGATCTTCTCGACACGACTAACAAGAGGTTCTGGCTCACGTCGATGACGATGTCCGTCTGTCGAGATGCTTCCGAAGATCAAACCTATTAGGAAAAGGCAAGAGATATCGTCCAACCCACGATGATGCTATGACCGGAAGATAGATAAGAGAGAAGATTTGAATCATACAAAGGTAGGAGGGGGAATAGCAGAGGGATAAGGAATAAACAAGAATCCTATTGAGATCTTTTCAAATAGTTTTTAATGAGATAGTTTGACACTCTACTAAGAACGACCATTAGCTAGGTTAACCAACAGGCAGAGCGGACCCGCGGGTATCGAAAAACCAGAGCTCTGATACCACTTTGTAACGTCCTAGGATCGTTATTATGCGGATTTGGCGGAAGTCGCTCAAGTCTGCATAGTACCGATCCCGGGGCGTTACAGTTCTTATGAGCTTGTGCCTGTGTATCTTTGTTTTATCCGTTGAACTCTATGTGTGGTGTAAGACATGCAACTTGTTGATCTACTTCGTGTGAACTCTATCTATTTATGTTGCTATCTGTCGGAGAACTGTCCCAGGAACTGGGTGTGTCTCACAAGGATCGAGTAAGGGGCTGAACACGGAATCAAACAGCCCTCAACGCGCCACGGTGACGGTGCTCGCCTGGATCGTCGCGGGGAGGCACTGCAGAGAGGAACACACGGTTACCCAGGTTCAGGGCCCTCTGGAGAGGTAAAACCCCTACGTCCTGCCTAGATTGTATTGCACTTGCTTGGAGAGGTTTTAGTACAGAGCGAGCTTGGCGAGCTCAAGGTGGCTACAATGGCTACTGCAAAACTCAGATCTAGGGTTTGGTCTAAGCTCCAGGATTGTGAACTACTAAGAGTCGAACCCTTTGCCCGAGCGTGCTCCCCCTCCTTTTATAGGTGTCTCGGGCCTCTTCCCCCCAAATATCTTGGCGGGAAGGGCTACCACATGGCGACGAAGGAGGAGGTGCGGTGCACAATAAAGGTAGAGTCCACCATAAAGGTAAAGTCCATGGACGCGGTCCACGGTAGGAGCGGTGTCACCAAAGCTGGAAAAGCCACCGTCCAACCAGGATGGCGGGTTGTCGCTGCGGAGGTGGGATGGGTCCCACGGTGACGTCGCCCTTAGAGGGTAGCTGCAGACGGTTCCCTTATCACCAAAGTGGCAATCCTTGGGGCTCCTTTGCTTGGTGCAGCTTTGTTGACTCCTTTATACATAAGAACGGCAACTGTGGTGCTGCCATCACCGCGCGCTGTCGCGGTCGTCACTCTGCGGAGGGTGCAGAGCCCATGTGCGCTCTGCCGCGGAGGCAGAGCTAGCTTCGTGAGGAAGGAACCTCGCGAGGCAAGAGGCCTCGCCGAGCCTTTTGGCTTGGTCCTTAGCAGAATTTGCAGGTGGCATCCGAGATGCCCTCTCGAGGAGAGGTCCCTCGCCGAGGGAAAAACCCTTGGCGAGGAGGAGAGGTCCCTCGCGAGTGAAAAACCCTCGTGAGGCTCGCCAGGCTTGGAGAGCCTGGTCCTTAGCGAAATTTTCTGAAGAATGTTGTGGGCCCTGGCAGGCCGGCCCGTGGTACCCTGGTTTCCACTGTGCCGACAGTAGCCCCCGGGCCCGTGATGGGCACACCGAAGCCCATGGATGGAGGCGAAGCGTCGAGGGCCCAACGATGCCTGCCTGCGCCGTGACACGTGGGGCGCAGCGGTTGCGCCCGAGGCCACGATCTCCTTATCTTCAACGGGCGACATGGCGGGGCCCGCCATGATTCGGGGGCCGGTCAATAAAGCCTGGGCGCGCAGGCGGCGCCCTTCACTTCATCCATTACTCCTCTGCACACTCCTCCCAACGCCTCCATCTCTCCAGAGCGCTCCGTCTCCAAACCTCCTTCTCCAGCGACCATGGCGCCCAAGAAGGCAGCCGCCGAGCAGAAGGGGAAGGCCGCGATGCAGACTGGCACGTCGGCGGCGGCGGCGCGGGGTGCTGCACCCCAGGGGGTGCTGCCGGAAACCCGCGTCCGTGCGGCGGCGCTTGAGAAGGTGCGCCACCTGGCGGCCGCCAACACCCACGAGCTCGGCGCCACAAACATGGAGGCGGCCGGCAGCAGCAAGGTTGGCGCGGGGTACTACCCCATCTTCCTTCACACCCTCAACGCCGGCCTCGTTCCTCCCTTCTCCAGCTTCCTCATGGGGATCCTTGAGGCGTACCGGATCCAACTCCTTCATCTCCACCCAAACTCCATACTCATCCTTGCCATCTTCGCCTATCTCTGTGAGGCGTACGTTGGCGTCTGTCCCTCGGTGGCGTTCTTCCGCAGCTTCTACTCCCTCCGGAACACCGCGTCGAACGAGCGGCTTGGATGCGTCTCCTTCCGCATCGCCGCCGCCAGGAGCGAGGACTACATCCCCATCGCATGGCTCGGCGAGAATGCGGTCACCAAGATAACGAAGAAAGTGGAGGATTTCCGCCAGAAGTGGTTTTTCGTCAACACCAAGTCGTCGAACCGCCTCCTGGAGGTACCCGTGGCGCCCCCGAAGAAGTTGGAGCGCTGGGCGAGCGGCGACTTCGAGGGCCCCAAGCTTGAGGCGGTGTACGAGCGCATTCGGGTGCTCCGCGAGGCCGGGTTCACCGGCTAGATGGTGGCGAGGGATTTCATCAAGCGCCGCATTGCTCCCCTCCAGTGGCACTCGGAGCCGATGTGGACGTACTCAGGCTCGGAAGACAGGATGCGCCTGTGCGCAGATAACTTCACTTCGGACGAGCTGAAGCAGGTCATGAGGGTCCTCTTCACCACGGCGTCCATTCCGTCCCCAACTAACGAAGATGCCCTGCCGTTGTTCGCCTATGTGGAGGAGAGCGTGCACGAAGCCCGCCAACTCCTGCCCAGATTCGACGAATGGGGCATCAGGCCTGCAAGACTTCGCGGGCCCCGCAGCAACCCGTGGGCTGCGGAGCTGGAGCAGGTGGGCGAATCGCCGGAGCCGGATGAGGCTGAAGACTCTGGCGAGGACGAGGCCTCGAGAGGCGCCAACCCCCCGGGAGGCGACGCGGGCTCCTCAAGGAGCGTGCCGCCTGGCGAGGACCTCCAGGTAATCTCCTCCAGCGGCGACGAGGACGCCTTCCGCGTGGCCCGCTCCCAACGCATCGTAGAGGGGGAGGAGGAGGAGAGCGGCAACAGGGGAGGACGCCGCGAGCCCCGCACCAAGGCCCTCCACGACAGGAACGCCTCGGCAGGGAGGGGCGCCCCCCGAGAGGATGCGGGAGGGCCTCAAGGGGAGGCCAGGGCGAGCAGCCCCCAGCCTCCGAAGGCGAAGAAAAGGGTGTGGAGGATAGCCGACGAGTAAGCCTCAATTCTTCTTTTTATTTTAGCATTTTGCTTCTGAGAATCCTCTTGACGGATCTTCTGCTTGTTTGTCTTCAGGAATCCTGCGGCGCCGAAGAAGCGGCGGCTCCGCAAGCTTGGGGAGGCCGCTGACGCCCCCGCAGCGCCGCCGGTGGCTGACGAGCCGCAGCACGCGGCTGCTCCTCCTACGGGCGAGCGCCGCGAGGACGAGGACGACGACGTCGTAGAGGTGGCGCCGCCGCCCGCCCAGGCCACTCTTCCTCCCGTACTGCAGAGGGCAACGGAGGAAGAGGCGGCGGCCGAGACAGCCCGAGCCTCGGCGAGGCCGGACGCGGAGGAGGAGGCGATCGAGGAGATTGTCATGGAGCCACCTCAGGAGGAGGAGGCTCCCACACAAAGGGCAGACGTGCCCGCGGCCGCGGCGGGCGCGGTCACCACGGAGGGGCCGGGAGGCGCCCCCAAAGGGCAGGAGGAGGAGGCGCCTTCGGAGCCCACAAATACTAGAGCTGGGGACGAGAGGACGCCCTGCCCCCAGCGGGCTCCAGACGCGGGTGAAGATACTGGCGCCCACGCGAGCCCCCAGAGGGCCCCTGACGCGGGAGGCAAGGAAGGCGCCCTCGCGAGCCCCCAGAGGGCCCCTGACGCGGGAGGCGAGGAAGGCGCCCTCGCGAGCCCCAGAGGGCCCCTGATGCGGGAGGCGAGGAAGGCCCAGGCCATCCGCGAGGAGCAGTTGCGGGCCCACGAGGGGCAAGTGGCCAAAGACGAGGCCACTTACGTAGATCGCCTCAAGGCTGCCAACGCCGACTTCGTGGCGAAGCATAAGAAAACCCAGGAAGAGGCCGACGACCGGGTCAAGCTCATCCGCCTAGACCTCGCCAAGGACTATGACGAGAAGGCCAAGAAGCAGGAGGAGCGCTTCAAGGCGAAGCGCAAGGAGCTCCAGGACCGCATCGAGGGGCTCGAGAACGAGGAGAAGCAGATGGCTTCCCGCCTTCAAAGCGCCAGGGAGGCCCAGACTCGCGCGGAAGGGAAAGTCGCCGCCCTGGAGAAGGACCTGAGCGAGCTGCACCAGCAGGTGGGGCCGGTCGTGAACCTCGTGGAGCAGGCACGGGACAACGCGCAGGTCGGCCGGACCATGTCACGCCAACGCCAGCGCATGCTCCACGACCTGGTACTCCACACGCGCGCCGTTGGGGACGACCTAAGGATCGAGGTCCCCAACTTTGCCGCAGGGGGGAGCGACGACGAGGCCGCGTACACGCTCTTCTTCGAGCAATTCCTCGGAAGGCTTGAAGAGACCGCGAAGGGCTTCGACGAGCGCGTCGTGGAGGAGAGCCGCGATCTCCTCGTCATTGCTACCTGCCGCATCTTCAGCAACCTCGCGAGGCTCCAGCCCTCGCTTGACCTCGAGGCCGTGACGGCGCCGGTCGACATCAGCGACAAGGTGCGGAAAGCCGCCGAGGCGTACGCCAAGAAATTTGACCAAGTCGTGGTCGATGAAGACGAAGGCGACGACGAGGAGGATGCCCTGGAGGAGGAGGCGGAGGCTACCGTGGACGGAGCGGGCACCTCAGGAGGCGCGACGGCCTGAGCTCCCTCCTGTATCTGGACGTGCAGGGGCACGAACTATCTTAGCATTTTATTTGTAATAGCTTTGTAAAGACTTGTTTTAAGCTTTGTTTGAACATGCTTGGTGAATATCCCTCGAGAGGCTTTTGTCTTCCCTTTCATGTCTTTTTCGCTCTACGTCTTAGGACCCCCTCTTAGCGCTACACCACCGCCGCTTCGGTATGTGAGAGTCAGGGCTCCACAAGGCCGGGGGGTGCATGAGGCCTCGAGAGGTAAGAGCTCCCAAGTCGCGATGCTTGGGGCTCCCCTTCAACACGCAAGCAGCCCATGAGGTGCAGGAGAGAGAAAAAGAGGCTCGAGGGACGAAAACCAGCGAAAGGAATTTCAACCAAGTGTTTGGACTTAGCTTCACGAGGCGTTTTGCCTTGGAGAGGGTGTTGGTTCCCTGATGAGGTATTTTCCCCTTGGAGAGGGTGTTGGTTCCCTGACGGGGTGTTTTTGCCTTGGAGAGGGCGTCGGTTCCCTGGCGCTTGCTTTGGACCTGTTTTCGTGCGTTTTGACAGATAGGCATACCCACAAGCAATACATAGCTAGACGACTCATGCGTGCTCGTAGGTTCCTTCATGTGTGTCTCGCGAGGAGAACAGGCACCAAGGTCCTTGGTGAGTTGACGTGCACGGGAGCCGGTCCATGAGTTCAGAGCTCCTTGGGAGTTGACATGCATGAAAGCTGACCCGTAAGTTCAGAGCTCGGATCCCTTGGGTTTGAGGCGCTGCTGGGATGCTCCCGAGGCACAGGCACCATGTCCAGCCCCCGCTCGCGAGATACACAGGAGGGATCATACGAGCAAGGATGAATTAGCAATAACATAAATGCTTACCAAAGCAACAAAATATGCTGGCGCGAAGCGCAAAGGTTCAAAGTGACCTGAAACAGAGGTTCATTACACTGGCGTGGCCAGAAATACAAAATCCGCCATGTCAGGCATGGGGTTCCACATGGAGTGGCTGAGACTCTTGCGGCCCGAGGCGACGCATGTAGAGAGAGCTCAGAGAGGGGGCCCCTATGCGGGGGTGGCTTTTAGAGCCTGCGGTGCACCATGGCTGGGCATGGGGATCCACCTCGCCAAGGCATGGTGCTTGAAGAAGTCACCTTGCCGAGGCGTGGTGGCTTGGGAGTCTTCTCGAACGGCCCGCGGCAACGTATAGTAGAGAGGGGAGCCCGAAGTTTTTCCTCGTGGAGGATGATGGTGCGAGGCTCTCCCTTGGTGCAAAAAATTGCTCGTCGAGGACGATCAGGGGTAGAACTTGCGCAGGTGCTGGATGTTCCAGGGGTTGGCGACAGGGATGTCGTCCTCCGTCTCGAGTCGCGCGGAGCCAGGCCTGGCGATGTGCACGACTCTGTAGGGTCCTTCCCACATTGGTGAGAGCTTGTGGAGGCCTGCCCTGGAGAGGATTCTCCTCAGGACAAGGTCTCTTGCTTCGAGAGTGCGCGGGCGGATGTGGCGGCTGTGGTAGCGACGGAGCTCTTGCTGGTACCTTGCCGCTCTTAGGGCCGCATTGCGTCGGAGCCCTTCGAGCAGCAGGAGGTCGTGGTTGCGTAGTTCGTCCTGCTCAGCCTCCTTGAAGGCCAAGACTCGAGGAGAGCCGTGGGTGATCTCGCTGGGGAGAACGGCTTCAGCGCCATAGACGAGGGAGAACGACGTCTCACCAGTTGGCTTTGTTGGCGTGGTGCGGATGGACCAGAGCACCGAGGGGAGCTCATCGATCCAATGCTTGCCGCTGGCCTTGAGGCGGTTGAAGCTTCTTGTCTTGAGGCCCTTGAGCACCTCGGCATTGGCTCGCTCAGCCTGCCCGTTGCTTCGTGGGTGCGCCACCGAGGCGTAGCAGATTTGGGCGCCGAGGCTGCCGCAGTAGGACTTGAAGGCGCCACTGATGAATTGTGAGCCGTTGTCGGTGATGATGCAGTTGGGCACGCCGAAGCGGCAGACCAGGCTCCTGATGAATTTCACCGCTGATTTCGCCGGAATGGTGCGCACGGGGTCCACCTCAGGCCACTTGGTGAACTTGTCGATGGCGACGTAGAGGTAGCGGTAGCCCTCGAGCGCTCGCGGGAAGGGTCCCAGGAGGTCCAGCCCCCAGACCGCGAACGGCAGGAGAGCGGGATGGTTTGGAGTCCTTGCGCGGGCTGGTGGATCTGCTTGGCGTGAAATTGGCAAGCGTCGCAGGATTGAACGATTGCGGCTGCATCTTGAAGCACTAAAGGCCAGTAGAAGCCACTCCGGAAGACCTTGCCTGCAAGGGTGCGCGAGGACGAATGGTGGCCGCACTCTCCGCTGTGGATGTCGTTGATGAGCTGGCGGCCTTCCTCGGCAGGGACGCACCGCAAGGCAACCCCATTGGGGCGCTTACGGTACAGGTCTCCGTCGTGGAGGCAGTAGGACTTGGCCTGGTGAGCAACCCTTTCGGCTTCAGCATCTTCTTCGGGAAGGACTCGATTTTGCAGGTAATTCTTGATCTCGTCGATCCAACCAGTGTGTTGGCGTACCAAGGTCATCAGCAAGCGATCGCCTGAGGGCAGTCCGTAGTTTGGTGCTCCACTTGATGGGGCTGGTGAGAGCTCCTCATTGATGCTCATGTTGACAGCTGGTTGCTTGACGGAGGACATGGCGAGTCTTTCCCCGAACACTCCAGGCTTCTGGGCTTCTCTTCTTGCTGCTCGCCTGGCGAGTTCATCTGCCTCTTGGTTTTCTCCTCGTGGGATATGCTTGAGCTCCATGCCCCTGAAGTGCTTCTCGAGTTTGCGTACCTCTTCAAGGTAGGACACCATGTAGGTGTCCTTAGGCGTGTAGCTTTTGTTGGAGAAGTTGACGAGGAGCTGAGAGTCGCCCTTGATGAGGATGCGCTTGATGCCGAGGGCGATAGCAGCTCTGAGCCCAGCGAGGAAGCCTTCGTATTCGGCAATGTTGTTGGAGACCTTATCGTTGTCCTTGAAGCACAGCTGGACGGCGTAGTAGAGCTTGTCGCCTGTCGGTGAGGTGAGGACAGCACCAGCCCCTGCACTCCGGGCCGCGAAGGCGCCGTCGAAGTGCATGGTCCAGTGGCTTGGTTCCGCCCCTCCCGAGGCTGCGGCTTCCTCCTCTTTAGGCTCTTCTTCACGTGTGTCCGTCCATTCGGCCATGAAATCAGCCAGCACCCTGCCCTTGATGACCCTGGTGGTGTCAAACTCCAGCTCGAAAGGTTGTAGCTCGATGCCCCAGCCTGCGACGCGATCTGTTGCGTTTGGGTTGCGCAGGACTTGCTCCAGGGGGTATGAGGTGACCACCTTGATGGGGTGGCTCTGGAAGTAGTGGCGCAACTTCCTGGAGGCGCTGAGGAGCGAGAAGAGGAGCTTTTGCTACATGAGGTAGCGCTCGCGAGCGTCCCGCAGCACTGTGCTGACGAAGTACACGGGATGCTCGACGAGGGTAGTTGTTGGCGTGGCAGCGGTTGGCTCCTCTCGAGGCTCGGTGGAGTCCTTGTCGAGGTTTTCTTGAGGCCCCACTTGTAGAGGCTCGGCATGAGGCTGGAGGCTTGACGAGGGTGCTTCCTTGTCGAGGAGTTCTGGGCTTGGCGAGGCAGGGTTCTGCTTGGCGAGGACTGGCTCTTCCCTTTCAGCCACCAAGACCGCGCTTGCCGTCTGAGGAGTGGCTGCAAGATACAGCTTCAGAGGCTCACGAGGGCGTGGGGCAACCATGATGGGTGGGCTCGCCAGGTATTTATTTAGGTCCTCAAAGGCCTTTGCTGCTTCAGGGGTCCACTTAAAAGGACCAGACCTCTTCATGATCTTGAAAAATGGCAGCGCCCTCTCGCCGAACTTGGAGATGAAACGGCCAAGGCTGGCCATACATCCCGCTAAGCGCTGCATGTCCTTGAGGCGACGAGGAGACTGCATCTCTTCTATGGCTCTGATCTTGTCGGGGTTTGCTTCAATGCCGCGATGAGACACCAGGAACCCGAGGAGCTTGCCTGAAGGGACCCCGAAGACGCACTTGGCGGGGTTAAGCTTGATGTTCACCTTGCGTAGGTTGGCAAAGGTCTCCTCGAGGTCCTTGACGAGCGTGTTTTCCTCGCGAGTCTTGACCACGATGTCGTCGACGTAGGCCTCTGCATTCCTCCCCATTTGAGCCCCCAAGGCGATCCTCATGAGGCGCTGGAAAGTGGCGCCGACGTTCTTCAGGCCGAAAGGCATGCAGACGTAGCAAAACACACCACAAGGGGTGAGAAATGCTGTCTTCTCCTCATCCTCCTTCGCCATCTTGATCTGGTGGTAGCCAGAGAAGGCATCCAGAAAACAGAGGAGCGCGCAGCCGGTGGTGGAGTCCACGATCTGGTCGATCCTCGGGAGGGGATAGGGGTCCTTGGGGCAGGCCTTGTTGAGGTCGGTGAAGTCGATGCAGAGGCGGCTTCCTCCGGTGTGTTTGGGTACGACCACACCGTTGTCGAGCCAAGTGGGATGGACAACTTCCTTGATGATGCTGGCTTTCTTCAACTTTTCAACTTCCTTGACGATGAAATCTTGTTTCTCTGGCGCCTGGCGCCGCGCCTTTTGCTTCACGGGGCGTGCGTTTGGACACACGGCTAAGTGGTGCTCGATCACCTCCCTCGGTACTCCGGACATATCTGACGGTGTCCATGCGAACATGTCAGAGTTTGCCCTGAGGAAGGCGACGAGCGCGCTATCCTATTTGGGAGGAAAGTTGGCGCCGATGGTGACGCTAGCCCCCGAGCCGTTTGCCTCAAGAGGCACTTGCTTCGTCGCGGCCTTCTCCTGAGAGAACATCTGCTTCTTCTTCGCGGGGGGACTCGGGAGGGGCTCCTCATCCTCGTCAGCGGGTGACGCCACCGCTGCAGCCTTGTAGGCCGCTTGCGCAGCGTACAGGGCGTCCGAGACCACGCCGCGGATGACGATGGTGCCACCCGAGCCAGGGAGCTTGACGAGGTTGTAGGCGTGGTGGGTCACCGCCATGAACTTGGCGAGGGCGGGGTAGCCGAGGATGGCGTTGTAGGGCAGGCCGATGTGCGCGACGTCGAAGTCGATCAGCTCGGTGCGGTAGTTGGCCTGGGTGCCAAAAGTGACGGCGAGCCTCACCTGCCCCAAAGGGGTGGTGAGACCCTCTGTCACCCCTGAGAAGGGCCTGGTGGTCATGAGCCGCTCGTAGGGCACCTGCAGCTTCTCGAATGTCTCGACAGAGATGACATTGAGGCCTGCACCCCATCGATGAGCGTCTTAGAGATGGCAATGTTGTTGATGGTGGGAGTGCAGACGAGCAGGATGGTGCCAACAGTTGAGGTAGACTTGGGGTGGTCGCCGGAGTCAAAGGTGATGGGGTACTGGGACCACTTGAGGGGACTGGAGGCCTCAACCCCGGGAAGGGCTGCCGCGACCTCGTGAGCGAATTGCTTGAAGTGGTGGTTGGAGCTGGGGGCCTGAGCCCCGCCGAGGATGCAAGCGGCCCCGCGAGGCACCTGGTAGCCCTCAGGAGTCTCGGCAGGGAGGTTGTCATTCATGGGCTGGGCGGCGTTGGCTTGAGGGTTCTGCTGGTAGTTGTCGTCGTAGTTGTTGTTGTTCCAGCGTCGCCCCCTGCGGCCTCCGCGGCCTTGCTGCCGATCGTTTTCCTCGCGAGCCTCGCGCGCCTCGCGAAGCCTCTTGAGGTCGTAGCAGTCCTCGGTGGCGTGGGAATGCCTGTTGTGGTAGATGCAGAAGGGACGATCATCTTTCTTCTCGGGTCCCGCGGCTGGAGTGGCAGCGCGAGGCTGCTTGGCGTCAGGCTCAGCCGCGAGGACCGCAGTGGTCTTGCGCTTCTCGGTGGATTTCTTCTTCTTCTTGGACCCCTCGGCGGGGTCCCCTGGCTCGTTCTTGATGAACAAGCGGCCCTCCTCAGCCTTGGCGCACTTGTCCGCCAAGTCGAAGAGCTTGACGACGGTGGTGATGTTGTCGTGGATGCCAAGCTTCTCGAGCATCCGCACATCCGTGACCCCAGCCTGGAAGGCCGAAATGACCTGCGCGTCGGTGGCGTTGGGGATTTTGTTGCGCACTTGGCTGAAGCGCTGGATGTACTTGCGGAGGGTCTCACCAGGCTTCTGGCGCACGGTGCGGAGATCGTTGTATGTGAGGCCGCGCTGGTACGTTCCCTTGAAGTTGGCGACGAAGCACCGACAGAGGTCCTCCCAGGTGTTGATGGACTCAGCGGGGAGGTCGGTGAGCCACGAGGATGCGGAGTCCTTGAGGGCCATGGGGAACCAGTTTGCCATGACCTTGTCGTCGCCCCCGGCGGCCTGGATGGCCAAGGTTTAGAGCTGCAGGAACTCCAGGGGGTTGTTCTTGCCGTCGTAGCGCGGAGGAAGATCCGGCCTAAACTTTACCGGCCACACGACGCGACGGAGGCTGCGAGTGAACGCGGCCGTCGTGCCGTAGGTGACTGGGCCGTTGGCGACGGTGGCGTGGAGGTGGCGCCCCGTGGTGGCGACGTCATGGATGGCACGGTTGTGGCGATCCTGGTGGCGCTCGATGCTCACGCGTGCGTCCTCCGGGGCCCGCTGCATGATTTGGCAGTCGTGCGGCGACGACGCGTGCGACGCAGCGCGGTTGTCGCGAGGAGGAGCCCCGGCTGGAGCAGGTTGCGGTGGAGCCGGTGGAGCTGGAGCGAGCGCGGGGTGACGAGGAGGTGCATGCGGCGCGCCGTGCGCCACGTCCCCTGCGCGTGCAGAGAGGACCAGCGAGCGAGACGGTGCGGGAGCGGCGACGCGAGCGGCGCCGACGAGCTCGGAGAGGCGGTTGAGCCAGGCTTCCTGGGCCTCCGGCGTGGGACGGTATTGCAGCAGCTCCTGCGCCATGAGAAGCGCAGTCGCTGGGCTGGGCGCAGGGCGGCCCAACGAGGAGGCAGCACGGTCCCGTGACGGCTGCAGGGAGGAGGCCTCCTGTTCGCCGAGGTCGTCCTCAGCGCGGTCGATGTCGTCGTCCTCCGGTTGCTCGATGCGGGGCTAGAGGTCGACGTGGCGCTCCGGAGCAGCACTTCCGTGCAGGCGGCCGCGCGGGTTGCCAGCGGGAGCGGTGGCGGCGCTGGCCGTCCGGCGAGCTAGACGTTCGGCGTGAGAGATGCCGACCATGGCTGTGTCGAGGTTGAAGATGCGCCTCAGCCCCCTACCTGGCGCGCCAAATGTCGGAGAACTGTCCCAGGAACTGGGTGTGTCTCACAAGGATCGAGTAAGGGGCTGAACACGGAATCAAACAACCCTCAACGCGCCACGGCGACGGTGCTCACCTGGATCGTCGCGGGGAGGCACTGCAGAGAGGAACACACGGTATTACCCAGGTTCAGGGCCCTCTGGAGAGGTAAAACCCCTACGTCCTGCCTAGAATGTATTGCACTTGCTTGGAGAGGTTTTAGTACAGAGCGAGCTTGGCGAGCTCAAGGTGGCTACAATGGCTACTTCAGAACTCAGATCTAGGGTTTGGTCTAAGCTCCAGGATTGTGAAATACTAAGAGTCGAACCCTTTGCCCGAGCGTGCTCCCCCTCCTTTCATAGGTGTCTCGGGCCTCTTCCCCCCAAATATCTTGGCGTGAAGGGCTACCACATGGCGACGAAGGAGGAGGTGCGGTGCACAACAAAGGTAGAGTCCACCATAAAGGTAAAGTCCATGGACGCGGTCCACGGCAGGGGCGGTGTCACCAAAGCTGGAAAAGCCACCGTCCAACCAGGACGGCGGGCTGGCGCTGCGGAGGTGGGATGGGTCCCACGGTGACGTCACCCTTGGAGGGTAGCTGCAGACGGTTCCCTTATCACCAAAGTGGCAATCCTTGGGGCTCCTTTGCTTGGTGCAGCTTTGTTGACTCCTTTATACATAAGAACGGCAACTGTGGCGCTGCCGTCACCGCGCGCTGGCACGGTCGTCACTCTGCGGAGGGTGCAGAGCCCATGTGCGCTCTGCCGCGGAGGCAGAGCTAGCTTCGTGAGGAAGGAACCCCGCGAGGCAAGAGGCCTCGCCGAGCCTTTCGGCTTGGTCCTTTGCAGAATTTGCAGGTGGCATCCGAGATGCCCTCTCGAGGAGAGGTCCCTCGCCGAGGGAAAAACCCTTGGCGAGGAGGAGAGGTCACTCGCGAGGGAAGAACCCTCGCGAGGCTCGCCAGGCTTGGAGAGCCTGTTCCTTAGCGAAATCTTCTGAAGAATGTTGTGGGCCCTGGCAGGCCGGTCCGTGGTACCCTGGTTTCCACTGTGCCGACACTATCATTATCTTGGTTAAAGCATGCTTATACCTAGGGGGAGCTCCTCTCGAGGAAAAGCTTCTTGCTCTTGTTGCTTTAATTATATTGTGATTTGTGTGTTGTCATCACTCACCAAAAAGAGGCAGATTGAAAGAACATCTCTTAGTTTTGGTGATTTAATGACAACACATTTTGTGGGCTAATCATGTGTGTTCAAGTGTCTTGACAGGATTCTTAGTTGAATTGGCCCAGAAGGTGAAAAGATCGAAGACGGTGAAGAGAGTAGGTTTTCTGCCTTTTGTGGACTGGAAGTTCCGGCCCTTTGGGCGGAATTTCCGGTGGGCGGAAATTCCGGCCTTTGGCCGGAAGTTCCGGCCAAGCACGAAAATGGCTAAGTCATTTTTGGGATTCCTCTCTGGAGGGGTCCCGGAACTTCTCCCCGGAAGTTCCCCCAAAAATTTCCGTTGGTCCGGAAGTTCCGGCCCTGGAAAATTTCCAGTGGAAATTTGGCTAAGTCATTTTGGGTTTTCCTCTCGGGAGGGGTCCCGGAGGTTTTGGGCGGAAATTCTCCCCGGAGATTTCCGGCCCACCGGAAGTTCCAGCCTCCTGGCCGGAAGTTCCGGACCCAGGCCCGAAGTTCCGGCTCTTAATACCGGAAAGTCCGGCCCTGTGCTTTTTAAACGGCTAGATTTCCTGGAGGGGTCTTTATACCCCTCCCCCTACCTTGGACCAGCCAGCTCTTGCAACTCTCTCTCCTCCATCACAAGCAAAAGCTCAAATCGAAGAGATCTCCCAAATCCCTCCACCCAAATTCTATAATTTTTGGAGGATTGAAGGAGAAGGCCCTGATCTACCTCTTCACCAACCCGTTCTTCATTTCCCCCTCATTCACTTGAGGATTTTCGTTTCTAGGGTTAGAATTGTGTTACCCTAGAAGTCTTGTGCTTTCCACTTGTTGTAATTGTGACAGATGTGTTGATTTGGGAGCCCCCAATTAAGTTGTGGGTGTGTGCCCCAAAAACATTGTAAAGGCTCTAGATTCCGCCTCGAAGGATTCTAATAGTGGAAGGTGAACCAAACCCTCGGGTGCGGTTCATCAGAGAATAGGGTGAGGCCTTTGTGGCATCTTGAGTAGGCCTCTTGTGGCGAGCTCACACCCCTCCAACGAGACATACTCCCTTAACAAGGAGGAACTCAGGAATACATCCTTGTCTCTGTGTGCTTCTACTTTCGGTTATCTCTTTCCCCTAGTTGTCTTTACTTGTATCGTTATTTGCCTAGTTGTTTTAGTTTGCTTCTCATATAGGTAAATCACCGTAGTTGTATATCTAGAGAACTTACCTTTCGTGTTAAGCCTAAAATTGAAAAAGTATTAAAAATTGCTGTAGCACCTATTCACCCCCCCTCTAGGTGCCCATACGATCCTTTCAACTTTCAACTTTTCTCCCATTGTTGCATGCAATATGTCGAACAATTTCTCTTTCATATGTGTTGCTTGTAATGATGATGAAATTCTTGACAATGAGTTGCCCCCATAGCATTGTCACATTTTGGAGATTTGCCTTGTTTGAGTGTTGAGTTTGTTTCTTTCTTCGTTTTCCATGTTGCCTGTCGGCATAGTGGAAACCAGGGTACCACGGGCCGGCCTGCCAGGGCCCACAAGATTCTTTGGATGATTTTCGCTGAGGACCAGGCTCTCCAAGCCTGGCGAGCTTCGCGAGGTTTTCTCCCCTCGGGAAGGGTTTTTTCCCCTCGCCAAGGGTTCTTTCCCTCGGCGAGGGATCGCTCCTCGACAAGGCGTCGCCGACGCCGCCCGCAATTCTGCCAAGGACCAAGCTGAAGGGCTTGGCGAGGCTTTTCGCCTCGCGAAGCGCTCTCTTCGTGAAGCCATCCCTGCCCCCGCGGCAGAGCGCACATGGGCTCTGCGCCGTGTGCAGAGTGACGCGCGTGCCTACGCGCGATAACGACAATGCCGCAGTTGCCATTTCCATGTATAAAGCAGTCAACAAAGCGGAGCCAAGCAAAGCGGACAACGAGTATTGCCCATTTGGTGACAAGGGAACAGTCTGCAGCTACGCTCCAAGGACAACGTCACTGTGGGTCACCTCCCACCTCGGCAAGCGCAGCCCGCTGTCCAGCTGGTCGGTGCCCCTTTTTCAGCTTTGGTGACATCGTTCCCCTGCCATGGACCGCGTCCACGAGCTTTACCTTATGGTAGACCTCACCTTTACGGTGCACCGTGCCTCCTCCTTCGTCGCCATGTGGTAGCCCTTCCCGCCCAAATGTTTGGGCAGAAGAGGCCCAGGGCGCCTATAAAAGGAGGAGGAGCACGCCTTAGCAAGGGGTTCGATTCCTGGCTCGATCTTCGGTTAGTGCAGCTCTAGCAAACCCTAACCCTAGATCCGGAGATCAGCCAGTAGCCATTGTTAACCACCCAGAGCTCGACAAGCTCTCCTTGTACTGTAAAACTCTCCAGCAGTGCAATACATAGAAGCAGGACGTAGGGTTTTACCTCACAAGAGGGCCCTGAACCTGGTACTACCTTGTGTCAATCTCTGCAGTGTCGTCCGCAGCGAGCCTGACGAGCACCGTCGCCGGAGCCCGTTGTGGATTGTTTGACTCCGTGTTCAGCCCCTTACACGATACCTTGGAGACACCCTAGTTCCTGGGGACAATCTGACATTGCCCTCCGCATACTTCATATATTCAATTTGATTATAGTGTGTTGGTGATGTGCAAATGAAGAGATGCGTCATAATGATGATGCATTCATGTACCATGCAGACAATTTCTTTTTATGGAATTTCGTGTGGTAATGGCTCACGCTTCATAATGTCCAACCTCAATTGAGCATGAGTTGACAAAAGAGCTCTCGAGAGCATTTGCCATGAAATTGTGGACCTAATCCACCTCTATTTCGTTCTCCATGTTTGCATCGAACAAATTGAACAATTGCTCTTTCCTTTGGTTCGCGTTGCAAACATGTGAGTGCTTTGGTTTTCCTTTGTGACATTCATGCTCCCTTGATCTTCCTTGTAGATGATTTATGTGTTGCAAAAAGTATGATGAACAATTGGTTCTTTCCGATGGCTTGTTTGCAACCATAATGGTATTTGAGCATGTCTTGTCATGCGTCCTTTGGATGTTGTCTTATCGGTGTTGCAACAAAATCGATGAAAACTTGCTCTTCTCTTTGCTTTGTTTGCATCCATGATCGCCATGATAAGAGCCTCTCTCATATTGTGGTGGTTTCACAATTTCTCTTTCCGATACTTTCAATGCAATGAACATCATATGGTTCACAATGAGATGGGTATCTTAGCCTTCTCTAATTTTCTTGGAGATTTGTGTTCCCCATTTTGAGGATGTTTTGGATGAGTTGCCTGCACATTGACCTTGAATTTTATTCCATTCCAGATATTTGTGTTGTGCTAATGGTGTTATGAACAAATTCGGACATGTCGTCAATGATGTGCTCCTCTATCATACACACACATAGTTTGCTTGGTCTTTGTGGCGTATAGGTAACAATAGCGGCATGGTGACTTCCACTTCAATGACGAGACATCTATCTCCTCACATGTTAGAACGTTCTAGCGTCGAGGACGACGCTTTTTCGAAGGAGGGGAAGATGATGCAGCCCAACCCAATGAACATCACCATGTCAATCATCCCAACAAATGCCAAGTCACCATGGACTTCAAAGGTGAACTCCTTCCTCTTCGAGATCTCATTTCCTACCCTTTGGAATGGTATGCTACTTGAGCAACCGCCCCTTTGCATTGCTAGGTTTGACACGAGGGATACGAAGCCAATGGGAGGTGCCGAGGAAGCCCAAGAGTTGATTTCTCCAAGGCGTACGCGTGGATGACGAGGAGGAAGCGTCAAGCAAAGGCTAGAGGCGGAGCCCAGCCGGCCTCCTGGCCGGACCCCCACCAGATGCCACACCGGCCTCCAGGCCGGCCCAGGCCGGCCCCTAGGCCGGACCACCAACAGACGCCGCCGGCCTCCAGGCCGGCCCACAGGCCGGACCCCCACCAGTCGCCGCGCCTCCAACCGGCCTAGGCCGGCCCCCCAGGCCGGACCCCCCCATTTTGTGCTAGACTATAAATAGCTTTTCCTTTTCCCATTTGAGGCAGAGATGGATGAACTAAGAGTTGAGCGTTGCTCCTTCCATGATAGGTTCCTCCGAGGAGGATGAGAATCCTTGTTGTAGCTACTCTTCACTGAGTGTCCCTAGTAGTGCAAACCAATCTTTCACTGCGGTGATTCTATTGGATCGGTGGACCGGCCGGTAAGAGAAATCGGTTTCATTAAGCGTGTTGTTGACTTGGGTTTTGGGATCCGGAGGCTACTCCATTAGGGGTTTGTTGCCGGGTGATTGTCCCTTATAGGCTTCGCGAGTTTCCCCACGAATTGACCTTTTCCCCTCGTGTTCTTCGTTTCCCCTCCTCCGTGTTCTTCGTGTTCATCCTCTTTTCCCTCAAATCATGAAGATCGGGCCAACCCCCTACATGAAGCTTTAGTCCCGGTTCGTAATACGAACTAGGACTAATGGGGGCAGAGCTTTAGTCCCGGTTCGTAATACGAACCGGGACTATTGGCCCGTCAGATATTTCACTATTTTTCAGAAATTCCAGGAAAAGGTTTAAATTTGTAAAAATCAATAAGGCTTATTCTGTATTCATAAAATATGAAAAAAAATACCAAAATGTTCAGAAAATAAGACCTATTGATTATGTCAAAAAAAACTGAAATTAAATAATTTTTAGAACTAAAAAATGCCACAACTAGTGAAATATGGGAACCACATTACACATCATCGTCATGAATATTTACCCACATCTATAGTCCCGTGCTTGGTCAAACATATTACACACGAGTTTCATGCATATATACATATCTTTTATACACTGACCCTTTCACTTATACCTTCCGATAGTATTCTCCTTCGGATCTAGGACCTCTGCATCTAAGAAGCAATTTCCTCTTAAATTGCTCGTACGCGATCTTGTGGTAGAAGACCATCCCGCAACCGTTCGATCTAATTTAAATAAAGGGTCAATATATATGAATGAAACTAAACACAATTGATGGCAAAACTAAAATTGTGAATATTGTTTACGCACTTCCAAGTTGTTCTAAGATCTGCCTCTCTCACAGATGTCTGGCGAATGAACTCGCAAACGTAGTATCCACATAAATGATTCCCACTTCCCTGCCTCAAGCACTTTACGAGAACAGAGTTTAATCAAAATAATAATCAAGCATGGTAATGGTATTGAAACTAGAATCAAAGAGATGCGCGGATCTAGCTAATAGTACTAACAACATTTATTGGTTCAAATGTAAGCTCCGGCGCCCAAATACCCCTAGCCCTGGCGGTGAAAATCGTTTCCAAGCCCTGCCCAGCAAAGAAAATGAATAAAGAAGTTATATTTAATTACTTGCTATCAGTAAATGAACAGAAAGTTGCCGATATAGTGCCATAAGATTGAAATTACCTCTGGAGGCATTCCTGCATGTCCGCCCAATTCTCAAGGGGTTTACGTAACGAGTCCATGACTTGGACTACTCCTTTGTCAGGTATAATGATTAGCAGAATAAAATGGAAGCTGCGCACACATAAGTCATCAATTATACACTTAACATCGAGAAAGCAAATAGAATGTGAAAGAAGTAACACTCACTTGAAGTTGTAAGGAAATAGTATTAGTGCCCCGACCCCGGAATTAGACAGAGAGGCTATGTAACACACAGGCTAATGCTACACAACCGAAGGGCATGAGATTAACCGCTCCCATGCAACACTCCGATCATGCCATAAACACTGGCATAGGCATCAATGTAGAATAAAGAGATCAGACTTGTGGAATAACTGGCATATCACAGACTCTAATGACAAAAAAGTTCATATAGTCAACTCATATATGAGAAAGATACAATAGCACACTAGGGGTCACAGACCCATCATCACATCAAGTGGAAGCGAAGTGGTGTTATCTAACAACAAGATCCAAATAGGGCCTAAGAGGCCTACAGATAACATAACCCAGACAGCTTGTTCCGACGTCCCAAGCTGCCCCACCTCGGAACCCCAGACTACTCGTCGATGTCTACGAAGAACCCACCTATCTGCTCGGTGTCGTGGCTCCTCTGAAAAAATTAATAAGCAACAAAGAGAGACTGAGTACGACGTACTCGCAAGTTTAGTAGGACGATATAGGCCCAATGATGACGGAGGCTCTAAAGCGGTATAGTAGCGAATTTGCATAAAGCTACTTTTCCTTTTTAAAAGACATAAAGACTCATGGCATCGTCTACTCTGAATGTTGTCGAAAAGGGCTAAGAGAGTAAACTTTCATCTTTGGTTCTCAACGAACTCATATTAACCATTTCTCATCACTCATCTCCACCAAGGCACTCCCTCGAATCACCCTCGAGAAATGAACCTTTATCACAATTTGAGTTGCAACCTCTAGTTGCCAAATTTGAAGTAAGGTTTATGTTTTCTAGAGCTAATCCGCCTTTCCCAATATTTGTCCATAACCGTGACACGGCTTTTTGAAAAGATTTTAACCCTGCAGGGTGTACTGTTTTTGCCATTGGCACCGTCCGGC
Source organism: Puccinellia tenuiflora (assembly GCA_012064385.1). NCBI lineage: Eukaryota > Viridiplantae > Streptophyta > Magnoliopsida > Poales > Poaceae > Puccinellia > Puccinellia tenuiflora. The sequence continues at coordinate 351,801 of QRDG01000859.1, read as the reverse complement.
TCGCCTGATTAGCTCTCTTTCGGGAAAGCCGACGAGTGGGCCGGTTTAGACCTTTACCTTGCATGAGGCTATCAAGGCATCAGGTGTGCGGAAGGACAGGTTCAGTGCCTATTTCAACAACCCTGCCCCGTGGCCACATCCTAAACACCACCGTCCTCATCGAGCCTTCTTCACCCACACACTCACACGCAAATGGAAAGCTCAAACTAGAGGACCCTTGACAAGCTCCTCACAAATTATTTGGTCAGTATGGGGCCCATACCCCACCGTTGGAAGCACGCTCCGTTCTTGTTCTAGCTAAAAGCACTCTCCGCCTAGCGGCAAGAATGAGCAATCATCACCATCCCCGATGGCAACTCATCCAGCCTTTTAGCAATTTAATTAAGTACACAAGTAACCACCATGTCCGAAACATTCCATCGACATCATAATTATGGAATTTAATCAACGGACAATATAGCAATTGATAAAGCATGGCTAAGCATAGCTAAGCATATATCACAACATGTATATCCTTGTCTCAGGCCAACACATCAAACCTAGGTTCATAGGAGGGGAAGCGATGTGATGGTTCGGGGAAACATGCATTCATAGGATACTCTAGTATTGACCCAAAATTGTCATTGGAATCGCATGCAATATTATGGTGGATAAAATAAGTTTATAAAGCATAGGATCTAGATGCCAAGAAGGTTAGGTTATCTCTTGCCTTGCTGTACTGGTCGCGCTGCTCGTCGAGGTATTGTGGTGGAACCTCGACTCCTGAATCTACCGAGACACAAACAATAACAGAAACGAAATAAATAACACGAATACAAGGTGCAATGCACACTCATGATGAGATGGTCATTATGCACTGAAATGGTATTGGGGCAATGTCCCACAAGTTAAATGGAACCCCTAAAGTAATTATCGCAAGTAAGGTTTATAAACTCCATCTTTAACGTGGTGAATTAAGCATTTACCCAAAATGTCCAGTACTAAAATATGAGTTCTACATGCATGAAAATGACATTATTAGACAGACATTGTTCTCCTGATCATTTTGGTACTTCGTTTGCAATTTTTTGATTAACGGTGAAGAAATGGCAATTTCGACGGTTATTCAAACTTTAAGCATTTTAACCAATTCGAAATGACATCAAAGGAAAATTTGGTTTCATGCTGTGAAATTAACATATCTAAACAGCCCTTAAGTTACTGATCATTTTGGGCTATTAAACATAATTTTTGAGTCATTATTTATCAAGTTATGAATTTCCCAAAATGTGATTTAAATCTACCATTTTAATTAATTATTATAAACAGCACAAAATTTATTTCTACAACTCTCTCAAATGTCATAAACTTGTAGTTCATTGTTTTACCGAACATTTTGATACCTCATTCATAATTTTTGGGTAAATTTCTCAAGTTATGCAATTTCTAATTTCCCATTATATTCTGACATATATTATTATAGTTAAAGGCAATTTAATAATTTTAGTTGATCATGGCAATGAACTAATAGATAGATTTAATTTCTGAGCATTTTGACATATTGTTTTGCATTTTTCTGATTTGTGGTTCAAAGATAGTGAATNTTAGTAGGGCGATATAGGCCCAATGACTGACGGAGGCTCTAAGCTGTTTATTATTTCTTTTGCATAAAGCTAATTTTAATAAACAGAATTGTAAAAGACACTTGGCATTCGTCTACTCAGAATATTTTTTAAAGGGGTAAGAGAGCATCATTATCATCTTCGGTTCTCGACGAACCTACTACAACCATCACCACTCATCTCACACAAAGGCACTCCCTCGACTCACCCTCGAGGAAATGAACCTTTATCACATGTTTATTATGCAACCTCTAGCTGCCATATCAATTAGGTTAAGATTCTCTATGATCTTATCGTCTATTCCCAAGCTGTCCATAACCGTGGACACGGCTTTTCGAAAAGATTAACCCTGCAGGGGTGTACTAATTTACCCATTGGTACCGTCCGGCTCACCTGAGTGGCCCTCTTCCGGGGAAGGCCGGCAAGCGGGCGCGGTTAAACCTTTACCTCACGTGAGAATATCCAAGAGTCATCTGTGGCCACAGGACAGGCTCAGCGCTCTCAGCGCCCTGCCCCATCGCCACTCCCTAAACACAAATCCTCATCAACATCATCTTTCCACTCACACGCAAATGGAAAACCGAACTAGAGGACCCTTGGATACGCCCGCATAAGTTATTCGGTCAGTAAGGTGCCCATACACCCACCAATGGCAGCACGCTCGTCTTGGTTCAAGAGGTAAAGAACTCGCACCTAGGGGCTAGAGTGAGGCAAAACACCATCCCCGATGGCAACTCACCCAAGCCATCTTAGCATTTTAATTTAGCATCACATTTATCCACCAAGTCCGCATCGTTCCATCAACATCATTAATAATGGAATTACAACGGACATAAAGCATCTAGTTAAGCATGGCTAGCATAGCTAAGCAATAATAACCACATTATATTGGTAACCGGCCAACACATCAACACTATGGTTCATGAGGTAGGGATCATGTGATTGGCTCGGGGAAGACATGCAATCATAGGATTCTCTATACTATGATCAAAAGAGACATTTGAATCGCATGCAAATAATATGGTGGATAAATAAGTTTATAAACATAGGATGCTAGATGCCAAGAAGGTTAGGTTATCTCTTGCCTTGCTGCCCGGCGCGGAAGTGGTGCTCGTCGGGGTAAGTAGAGAGACCCTCGACTCCGGAATCTATCGATACCCAAAGGAAAAACAAAGAACACATAAATCACACAACTCAAGATGCAATGCTCAATCACATGATGGCATGTCAAAATTTATGCAAGGATTCCATTATACAACTTAAGGGCACAATTAAATGGGGAGCCAAATGATTAGGGAAATTATTTGGAAAACACCTCATATTTAACTTAATGTCCAATTGTTCATAAAGATTCCATTATTTTAGAAATTGCTCAAATTTGCATGAACATGACATGATTGAAGAGGTTTGGTTTTTATGTTCACTTCGGTGCCTTATTGGTAGTTTTCGGAGTACCGATGGGTAATTAGCAATTTAAAAAGGTTATTTGGACTTATATATTTTATCCAATTCAAGATTAATATCAACGTCCAAAGTGTTGTCATGAGGTAGTATTAGCATGTTTAGATAGCATTTTAAACACTGATCAAATTGGTATACCATTTGCAGAATTAGCGAAAAGAGGCTAAATACAAAGTCGCAAGTTTTCACTAGGTTCGGAAGTCATCCGGATTGGTCCGGAATATTCCGGATGGTCCGGAATAATCCGGGCTCATTCCGAGCCAAATCCGAGGTGACCTCAAAATCTTTCTGTTAGGGTTTCGGAATTCGTCCGGAAAGGTCCGGAATTTTCCGAGTTACCCGGAATCGATCCGGAATAATCCGGGCGATTCCGGACGGCTCGATATTGGGCGGAAAAGCAACGGCGGCGGCGGCTTCGCACGAAGAGCAAGCAATAGAGGGAGAGGGGGGATGCGGGAGAGGGTTAGGAAGCACGCATGCCTCACCTTGAGCTGGGGAGTTGGGCTGGTGCGAAGGGAGAGTCGAGGACGCCGGAATTCGGCCGGAGGAAAATGCGGCCGGTGAGGTAGGCGTCGAGGACGAAAACGTCGGGACCGAGCCACCCCCGGCTCGATTCCTTGCTCCAGGAGGGGGAGGAGGTCTAGGCGGACGTGTTGGCGGCGGCCGTTCGTCCCGGGGAGCTCCAACGGCGGCGAATCGACGGCGGTGGCGGCGGCACTACGGAGAGCTTGCTAGGGAGCTCGGGAGGGGGACGAGAGAGAGAGGGCAGAGGGGAAAAGGAGCAGGTGAGGTCGAGGGCGTCACGGCGTGCGGCATTGACCTCAAAGGGGGGCCACGGCGTCGAGCGGCATGGGCAGGGGAGCAGGTGGCATCGGCGGCATGGCGCCAGTGTCCATCGTCACTGTGCTTCATCCGGAATTTTCCGGAGGGGTCCGGAAAATTCCGACTGGCCCGGAATAGATCCGGAAATTTCCGGGCCATTCCGAATGACCACTGATTTTGCAGAAAGGCCAGCTTTTGAAAGGCATTGTACACAAGTCCACAAATTACAGAAAAATTTAGGGATGCTCCCACCAGAATAGGAAGCTCCCCATATTTTCCTTTGGATTTTTTTGGCACACCACATGGTTCACAATTAGGAAGTGCCTTGCATAACAATTGAAGTTTGAGACTTGGAACAAGAACTAGAGTACAACCCATTTGGTTTCTTGAGCATCGATGGAACTTAGGTGAAATTCCTAGACCATAAGGTCACTTGCCATGACAAGGGTTACACCATAGTTTGCATTTCAAGAGATAAAGGTTTTGGGAAGTTTGGCCCTCCTCTTTTACTTATTTCCCCAAGGTAACTTGTTAAACATTGCAACTTAGGGGCATTCCATGATGCAAACAAGAATGCAAAAAGTGGAAAAATTCTTCGTATTTTTCATTACCAAGTTAGGGATGTTACAAATCTACCCCCCTTACAGGAATCTCGTCCCGAGATTCTAGGCTTGAAGTGAAGAAGGCGGGTACTCCTGACGAAGACTAGTTTTCTCTCTCCCAGTGGCTTCTTCCTCGGAATGGTTAGACCATTGGACCTTGAGAAACTTGATGGACTTCTTGCGGGTTTTTCCTCTCCGCTTCATCCAAGATGCGGATAGGATGCTCGCGATAGGTCAAATCCTCTTGAATGTCCAATGCCTCATGATCAACCCCACGGATGGGATCCTTGAAGCACCGCGGAGTTGGGAAACATGGAACACATCATGGACATCCGGGAAATTGGAGGGCAACTCAAGTTGATAAGAAAGATCTCCTCGCTTGCTAGGATGGTGAAAGGGCCGACAAAGCGAGGTGCTAATTTGCCCTTGATTCCAAAGCGACGAACGCCTCGGAGAGGAGAGACTCGAAGATAGGCCTTGTCACCGATTTCGTAGTGGACCTCTTGATGGTGCTTGTCATAATAGCTTTTCTGACGGGATTGAGCGGCTTTGAGATTTTCTCGAATGACACGGACTTTCTCTTCGGCTTCATTGATCACATCCGGACCGAAGAGTGACCTCTCCCCGGTTTCAGACCAATTGAGAGGAGTCCGGCATTTTCTCCCATAAAGGACCTCAAAGGGAGCCATTTGCAAGCTGGCTTGATAGCTATTGTTGTAGGAGAACTCGGCAAGAGGGAGGTACTTCTCCCAACTCTTGCCGAAAGAGATGACACAAGCCCGAAGCATGTCCTCAAGAACTTGATTCACCCTTTCAGTTTGACCATCGGTGTGAGGGTGATAGGCGGTGCTGAAGTTGAGACGGGTCCCAAGCGCCGTTTGGAAACTTTGCCAAAATTTGGACACAAATAAGCTTCCACGGTCGGAGATGATCCGCAAAGGAACCCCGTGCAAAGGAACAATCCGGGCCATATACAAGTCGGCAAGTTGGCTTGCTCGAATATCATCTCGGACCGGAAGGAAATGGGCAACCTTTGACAAACGGTCGATGATGACCCAAATAGCATTGTTGCCCTTTTGTGACCTTGGAAAACCGGTGATGAAGTCCATACCAACCTCATCCCACTTCCACTCAGGAATGGCTATGGGGCGAAGGGTACCAGCTGGCCTTTGATGTTCCGCCTTCACTCGGCGACAGACGTCGCATTCAGCCACATATTCGGCGATCTCGCGCTTCATGCAAGACCACCAGAATTGAGGGCGAAGATCCTGGTACATTTTTGTGCTACCCGGGTGAATAGAGATGGGTGACTCATGAGCTTCAGAAAGGATCAACTCCCTCATATTCCCACTCTTGGGCACCACTAGGCGGTCACCAAAATAGACCACACCATGGTCATCAACCAAGAAACAATTGGCCTTTCCATTAGCGATCTTCTCTTTGATCTTAAGGATTTCAGGATCATTTTGTTGGGCGGCCTTGATATCATCCTCGAGAGTGGAGTTGATCTCGAGATTAGCTAGAAAACCTGATGGAACAATTTCCAGATTCAATTTAGCAAATTCCTCATGGAGAGCCGGTTGCGCCTTTTCAACCATCACGGTATTGCAATAGGCTTTGCGGCTCAGAGCATCCGCCACGACATTTGCTTTGCCGGGCTGATAATTGATAGTCACATCATAGTCCTTTATCAATTCCAGCCATCTCCTCTGCCTCAAGTTCAGATCCGGCTGGGTGAACAGATATTTTAGACTTTGGTGGTCGGAGAAGATGTCGCAACGGTTGCCCAGGAGGTAGGGCCTCCATTGCTTCAGAGCATGTACCACGGCGGCAAGCTCCAAATCATGAGTTGGATAATTTTGCTCGTGTGGCTTGAGTTGACGGGAAGCATACGCGACCACATGGCCCTCTTGCATCAAGACACATCCCAAGCCTTGGAGAGATGCATCGCAATAGACGACGAAGTCCTTGGCGGTATCGGGAAGGACAAGTACCGGTGTGGTGGTGAGCTTGACCTTGAGGGTTTGGAAACTCTCCTCAGCCTTGTCTGACCACTCGAATGGCTTGCCTTTCTTGAGGAGTTCAGTCAATGCCTTTGCTATTTTGGAGAAGCCCTCAATAAATCGACGGTAATAACCCGCCAATCCAAGGAAGCTTCGGATATCTTTGACGGATTTGGGAGTTGGCCAATCCAGGATTGCCTGAATCTTGTCGGGTATCACCGCTACTCCGGCAGCTGACACCACATGACCGAGAAAGATGAGCTCCTTCAGCCAAAACTCACATTTAGAGAACTTGGCATATAGACGGTGGTCCCGAAGCTTGGTCAAAACAAGTCGGAGATGCTCAGCATGTTCGTCTTCGGTCTTGGAGTACACAAGGATGTCATCGATGTAGATGATGACGAACTTGTCGAGATACTCGTGGAAGATGGAATTCATTAGCCTCATGAATGTAGCCGGAGCATTAGTGAGGCCGAAGGATATGACGGTGTACTCATATAAGCCATAGCGGGTGGTGAAAGCGGTCTTCGGAATATCCTCCTTCCGGATTTTGATCTGATGGTAACCTGACCTCAGATCCATCTTGGAGAATACCGTTGCTCCAGCTAGTTGATCGAATAAGTCAGTTATGCGAGGAATTGGATACTTGTTCTTGATGGTCACCGCATTGAGAGGGCGGTAGTCAACGACCAGTCGAGGAACATTTGTATCCCTCTTCTTGACAAAGATAACCGGGCAGCCCCAAGGTGAGCTACTCGGCCGGATGAATTCTTTCTCCAGCAGCTCATCAAGTTGCTTCTTCAGTTCAGCTAGCTCTTCCGTTGGCATACGGTAGGGCGTCTTGGAAACTGGGGCGGTTCCCGGGACCAACTCAATCACAAACTCCACGCTGCGATCGGGTGGCATGCCGGGCAATTCCTCCGGAAAGACATCGGGGAAATCACACACCACAGCGACTTCAGATATATCAGGCGGGGTGATTCCTTCCAGGAAATAAAGACTGATCTCCGGCGAGAGAGGAGTAGCCGCGGAAGGAGTTGCAGATGTTGGGGACCAATAACGCACTTCCCCATATCTTGGGTGGAACACTGTGACAGTCTTGGCAGCACAATCCAGGTTGGCTGATATTTCACTAGCCAATCCATGCCCAGAATAACATCGATACCCTCTGACCTCAGGGCTATCAATGAGAACGGAAAAGGGACTGACCCTACGGCTATTTGAACATCGGGAGATATCCAATTGGTACGCCAACTAGAGCCGGGTGTCTTGACCACTAACGGAGGATCCATCATCACAAAAGGTATTTGATGGTTGTGTGCATATGATATGGATATGAACGAATGCGAAGCTCCAGAATCAAATAATACTGAAGCTGGATATGTGTTGATTTGAAGCGTACCCATAAGAACTCCGGGGTCCTCCTCAACGCCTTCAGCCGAGACGTGGTTCAGGCGGCCACGGCTGACGGTGGTAGCCTTGGCGGCGGGGGTAGAGGGTGCTGGTGCAGGTGCTGAGGTAGCCGGTGCCTTCTGGGGACACTCTCTGGAGTAGTGCCCCGGATGGCCACAAGCGAAGCAAGTGACTCCCGGTGGTGCAGGCAGTCGAGGTCGAAAACCGCCTCCGGCCGCACCCAAAGTCGAAGTAGCGGGGCGAGGCGGAGGTGGCAGGTACCCGGTGGGCTTCGGCGCGAAGGGCGCCTTTGGCACGGCGCTGAAAGGCACGAAAACCTTTCGCTTCTTGCCCCCCGATGAGGAGGAGCTCTGGTGGTCGGTGGAAACGGGCCTCTTAGAAGCCTCTAGCTCCTTCCTACCTTGCTCCATGGTGAGAGCCTGGTTGTAGAGCTCTTGGTAGGAGGTGAACTTGAAGGGCAGGAGCTCGTATCGGAGACGAGGTGCGAGCCCCTTGCGGAAGAGGTATTGCTTGTCCTCATCATTCGTCACGTCCCGAGGGGCGTAACGGGAGACGTGGTTGAACTCCCGTCCATAAGACTGGACGTCCATGCGTCCCTGGGTTAGGTCCAGGAACTCCCGCCTCTTGAGCTCGAGGATGGGCTTGGGGATGTACGCCGCACGGAAAGCGGCGCGGAACTCCTCCCAAGTGACAACATGGCCCGCGGCAACCATGGCCACGTGGCTCTCCCACCAGGAGCCGGCGGCTCCTTCCAGAAGGTAGGTGGCGAAGTTGACATGTTCTGCCGCCGGAACGTGAAGAGCGGCGAACTTGCGCTCGATAGCCCGAAGCCAATCATCCGCATCAAGCGGCTCCTTAGCCTCGGAGAAAGTGGGAGGTTGGGACCGCAAGAACTGGTTGAGAGTGGTGCAGTCCGTGTTCCTCCTGGCCCCTTGCTGGACCAGCTGCTCGAGCAACCGCTCATTCCTCAGACGGTTTTGCTCGATAGCCATCATCACCTCCGCCATTGAGGGTGGCGGCGGTGGGTCAGGGCTGCTATGTTCCCCACGACGGGTAGGAGCCATTCTGAAGAATTGGAACAACGACAAGTTAGTAACCAATTCTGACAGTTAAGATAGATCATTGGTTGCTCCCAAGTATAGATATTTAAGAAGCAATAAACACCAAAGACAGATTTTAGGCAACCACGGTGACATCACGTCATCGTGGCGATATCAAACGGATTTAACGGACTCGAGGTACAACTGGACGGTAGGAACCCAAACCCCGAGAACCTAAACATCGACACCAAGCACAAAACAAATAGGGGTAAGAATCAGAGTAGAGCGAGTTGGATGAGAAGCAAAAAGAATCCTAAGAAGGTTTTCACAACTCATTTTTAGGTTGAAAATAATTTTCACTAGACTCGACATCGACCAAAAGAAAGGGTTTCCTACAGGCAGTCCTGCTCTGATACCAACTTGTAACGCCCCGACCCCGGAATTATACAGAGAGGCTATGTAGTCAACACAACCATCAATGTATAAAACAAAGATCGAGACTTGTGGAACAGAACTGGCACAAAGCATGACTCTACGACACAAAACATTTATATAGCAACTCATATAACGAGAAGAATACAAATACACAAACAAAAGGATCACAGATCCAACAATTCAACAAGCGGAAGCGGGTAGTGTTGTCTAACAACAAGAAGCAAATATATGGCCTAAGAGGCCTACAATAAACATCACCCAAGCCAGCTTGTTCCACGGTCCCAAGCTGCCACCTGGGAACCCCAGACTAGTAGTCGACGTCAACGAAGAACCCACCTAGTTGCTCGATGTCGTCCTCCTCTGAAATACAAATACATAGAGGCAGCAAAGAGAGACTGAGTACGATGTACTCGCAAGTTTAGTAGGGCGATATAGGCCCAATGACTGACGGAGGCTCTAAAGCTGTTTATGTATTTCTTTTGCATAAAGCTAATTTTAATAAACAGAATTGTAAAAGACACTTGGCATTCGTCTACTCAGAATATTTTTATAAAGGGGTAAGAGAGCATCATTATCATCTTCGGTTCTCGACGAACCTACTTACAACCATCACCACTCATCTCACACAAAGGCACTCCCTCGACTCACCCTCGAGGAAATGAACCTTTATCACATGTTTATTATGCAACCTCTAGCTGCCATATCAATTAGGTTAACATTGTCTATGATCTTATCGTCTATTCCCAAGCTGTCCATAACCGTGGACACGGCTTTTCGAAAAGATTAACCCTGCAGGGGTGTACTAATTTACCCATTGGTACCGTCCGGCTCACCTGAGTGGCCCTCTTCCGGGGAAGGCCGGCAAGCGGGCGCGGTTAAACCTTTACCTCACGTGAGAATATCCAAGAGTCATCTGTGGCCACAGGACAGGCTCAGCGCTCTCAGCGCCCTGCCCCATCGCCACGCCCTAAACACAAATCCTCATCAACATCATCTTTTCCACTCACACGCAAATGGAAAACCGAACTAGAGGACCCTTGGATACGCCCGCATAAGTTATTCGGTCAGTAAGGCGCCCATACACCCACCAATGGCAGCACGCTCGTCTTGGTTCAAGAGGTAAAGAACTCGCACCTAGGGGCTAGAGTGAGGCAAAACACCATCCCCGATGGCAACTCACCCAAGCCATCTTAGCATTTTAATTTAGCATCACATTTATCCACCAAGTCCGCATCATTCCATCTTCAACAACAATTATGGAAATAAACAACGGACACAACTAGTATTGCAACTAAGCATGTCTAAGCATGGATAAGCATATAACCGACAAGTATAAATCGTATCCGGCCAACACATCAACACTAGGGTTCATAGGTAGGGATACATGTGATTGGCTCGGGAAGAGACATGCATTCATAGGATTCTATATATTTACCAAAAGAGACATTTGAACCGCATGCAATATTATGGTGGATAAAATAGTTTGATAAAATCATAGGATGCTAAATGCCAAGAAGGTTAGGTTATCTCTTGCCTTGCTGCCCGGGCGTGAAGTGGTGCTCGTCGGGGTAAGTAGAGAGACCCTCGACTCCGGAATCTATCGATACCCAAAGGAAAAACAAAGAACACATAAATCACACAACTCAAGATGCAATGCTCAATCACATGATGGCATGTCAAAATTTATGCAAGGATTCCATTATACAACTTAAGGGCACAATTAAATGGGGAGCCAAATGATTAGGGAAATTATTTGGAAAACACCTCATATTTAACTTAATGTCCAATTGTTCATAAAGATTCCATTATTTTAGAAATTGCTCAAATATGCATGAACATGACATGATTGAAGAGGTTTGGTTCTTATGTTCACTTCGGTGCCTTATTGGTAGTTTTCGGAGTACCGATGGGTAATTAGCAATTTAAAAAGGTTATTTGGACTTATATATTTTATCCAATTCAAGATTAATATCAACGTCCAAAGTGTTGTCATGAGGTAGTATTAGCATGTTTAGATAGCATTTTAAACACTGATCAAATTGGTATACCATTTGCAAGAATTAGCGAAAAGAGGCTAAAATACAAAGTTCGCAAGTTTTCAGCTAGGTTCGGAAGTCATCCGGATTGGTCCGGAATATTCCGGATGGTCCGGAATAATCCGGGCTCATTCCGAGCCAAATCCGAGGTGACCTCAAAATCTTTCTGTTAGGGTTTCGGAATTCGTCCGGAAAGGTCCGGAATTTTCCGAGTTACCCGGAATCGATCCGGAATAATCCGGGCGATTCCGGACGGCTCGATATTGGGCGGAAAAGCAACGGCGGCGGCGGCTTCGCACGAAGAGCAAGCAATAGAGGGAGAGGGGGATCGGGAGAGGGTTAGGAAGCACGCATGCCTCACCTTGAGCTGGTGAGTTGGGCTGGTGCGAAAGGGAGAGTCGAGGACGCCGGAATTCGGCCGGAGGAAAATGCGGCCGGTGAGGTAGGCGTCGAGGACGAAAACGTCGGGACCGAGCCACCCCGGCTCGATTCCTTGCTCCAGGAGGGGGAGGAGGTCTAGGCGGACGTGTTGGCGGCGGCCGTTCGTCCCGGGGAGCTCCAACGGCGGCGAATCGACGGCGGTGGCGGCGGCACTACGGGAAGCTTGCTAGGGAGCTCGGGAGGGGGACGAGAGAGAGAGGGCAGAGGGGAAAAGGAGCAGGTGAGGTCGAGGGCGTCACGGCGTGCGGCATTGACCTCAAAGGGGGGCCACGGCGTCGAGCGGCATGGGCAGGGGAGCAGGTGGCATCGGCGGCATGGCGCCAGTGTCCATCGTCACTGTGCTTCATCCGGAATTTTCCGGAGGGGTCCGGAAAATTCCGACTGGCCCGGAATAGATCCGGAAATTTCCGGGCCATTCCGAATGACCACTGATTTTGCAGAAGGGCCAGCTTTTGAAAGGCATTGTACACAAGTCCACAAATTACAGAAAAATTTAGGGATGCTCCCACCCAGAATAGGAAGCTCCCCATATTTTCCTTTGGATTTTTTTGGGCACCACCACATGGTTCACAATTAGGAAGTGCCTTGCATAACAATTGAAGTTTGAGACTTGGAACAAGAACTAGAGTACAACCCATTTGGTTTCTTGAGCATCGATGGAACTTAGGTGAAATTCCTAGACCATAAGGTCACTTGCCATGACAAGGGTTACACCATAGTTTGTATTTCAAGAGATAAAGGTTTTGGGAAGTTTGGCCTCCCTCTTTTACTTATTTCCCACAAGGTAACTTGTTAACATTTGCAACTTAGGGGCATTCCATGATGCAAACAAGAATGCAAAAAGTGGAAAAATTCTTCGTATTTTTCATTACCAAGTTAGGGATGTTACAAATCTACCCCCCTTACAGGAATCTCGTTCCGAGATTCTAGGCTTGAGTGAAGAAGGCGGGGTACTCCTGACGAAGACTAGTTTCTCTCTCCCATGTGGCTTCTTCCTCGGAATGGTTAGACCATTGGACCTTGAGAAACTTGATGGACTTCTTGCGGGTTTTCCTCTCCGCTTCATCCAAGATGCGGATAGGATGCTCGCGATAGGTCAAATCCTCTTGAATGTCCAATGCCTCATGATCAACCCCACGGATGGGATCCTTGAAGCACCGACGGAGTTGGGAAACATGGAACACATCATGGACATCCGGGAAATTGGAGGGCAACTCAAGTTGATAAGAAAGATCTCCTCGCTTGGCTAGGATGGTGAAAGGGCCGACAAAGCGAGGTGCTAATTTGCCCTTGATTCCAAAGCGACGAACGCCTCGGAGAGGAGAGACTCGAAGATAGGCCTTGTCACCGATTTCGTAATGGACCTCTTGATGGTGCTTGTCATAATAGCTTTTCTGACGGGATTGAGCGGCTTTGAGATTTTCTCGAATGACACGGACTTTCTCTTCGGCTTCATTGATCACATCCGGACCGAAGAGTGACCTCTCCCCGGTTTCAGACCAATTGAGAGGAGTCCGGCATTTTCTCCCATAAAGGACCTCAAAGGGAGCCATTTGCAAGCTGGCTTGATAGCTATTGTTGTAGGAGAACTCGGCAAGAGGGAGGTACTTCTCCCAACTCTTGCCGAAAGAGATGACACAAGCCCGAAGCATGTCCTCAAGAACTTGATTCACCCTTTCAGTTTGACCATCGGTGTGAGGGTGATAGGCGGTGCTGAAGTTGAGACGGGTCCCAAGCGCCGTTTGGAAACTTTGCCAAAATTTGGACACAAATAAGCTTCCACGGTCGGAGATGATCCGCAAAGGAACCCCGTGCAAAGGAACAATCCGGGCCATATACAAGTCGGCAAGTTGGCTTGCTCGAATATCATCTCGGACCGGAAGGAAATGGGCAACCTTTGACAAACGGTCGATGATGACCCAAATAGCATTGTTGCCCTTTTGTGACCTTGGAAAACCGGTGATGAAGTCCATACCAACCTCATCCCACTTCCACTCAGGAATGGCTATGGGGCGAAGGGTACCAGCTGGCCTTTGATGTTCCGCCTTCACTCGGCGACAGACGTCGCATTCAGCCACATATTCGGCGATCTCGCGCTTCATGCAAGACCACCAGAATTGAGGGCGAAGATCCTGGTACATTTTTGTGCTACCCGGGTGAATAGAGATGGGTGACTCATGAGCTTCAGAAAGGATCAACTCCCTCATATTCCCACTCTTGGGCACCACTAGGCGGTCACCAAAATAGACCACACCATGGTCATCAACCAAGAAACAATTGGCCTTTCCATTAGCGATCTTCTCTTTGATCTTAAGGATTTCAGGATCATTTTGTTGGGCGGCCTTGATATCATCCTCGAGAGTGGAGTTGATCTCGAGATTAGCTAGAAAACCTGATGGAACAATTTCCAGATTCAATTTAGCAAATTCCTCATGGAGAGCCGGTTGCGCCTTTTCAACCATCACGGTATTGCAATAGGCTTTGCGGCTCAGAGCATCCGCCACGACATTTGCTTTGCCGGGCTGATAATTGATAGTCACATCATAGTCCTTTATCAATTCCAGCCATCTCCTCTGCCTCAAGTTCAGATCCGGCTGGGTGAACAGATATTTTAGACTTTGGTGGTCGGAGTAGATCTCGCAACGGTTGCCCAAGAGGTAGGGCCTCCATTGCTTCAGAGCATGTACCACGGCGGCAAGCTCCAAATCATGAGTTGGATAATTTTGCTCGTGTGGCTTGAGTTGACGGGAAGCATACGCGACCACATGGCCCTCTTGCATCAAGACACATCCCAAGCCTTGGAGAGATGCATCGCAATAGACGACGAAGTCCTTGGCGGTATCGGGAAGGACAAGTACCGGTGTGGTGGTGAGCTTGACCTTGAGGGTTTGGAAACTCTCCTCAGCCTTGTCTGACCACTCGAATGGCTTGCCTTTCTTGAGGAGTTCAGTCAATGCCTTTGCTATTTTGGAGAAGCCCTCAATAAATCGACGGTAATAACCCGCCAATCCAAGGAAGCTTCGGATATCTTTGACGGATTTGGGAGTTGGCCAATCCAGGATTGCCTGAATCTTGTCGGGTATCACCGCTACTCCGGCAGCTGACACCACATGACCGAGAAAGATGAGCTCCTTCAGCCAAAACTCACATTTAGAGAACTTGGCATATAGACGGTGGTCCCGAAGCTTGGTCAAAACAAGTCGGAGATGCTCAGCATGTTCGTCTTCGGTCTTGGAGTACACAAGGATGTCATCGATGTAGATGATGACGAACTTGTCGAGATACTCGTGGAAGATGGAATTCATTAGTCCTCATGAATGTAGCCGGAGCATTAGTGAGGCCGAAAGACATGACGGTGTACTCATATAAGCCATAGCGGGTGGTGAAAGCGGTCTTCGGAATATCCTCCTTCCGGATTTTGATCTGATGGTAACCTGACCTCAGATCCATCTTGGAGAATACCGTTGCTCCAGCTAGTTGATCGAATAAGTCAGTTATGCGAGGAATTGGATACTTGTTCTTGATGGTCACCGCATTGAGAGGGCGGTAGTCAACGACCAGTCGAGGAACATTTGTATCCCTCTTCTTGACAAAGATAACCGGGCAGCCCCAAGGTGAGCTACTCGGCCGGATGAATTCTTTCTCCAGCAGCTCATCAAGTTGCTTCTTCAGTTCAGCTAGCTCTTCCGTTGGCATACGGTAGGGCGTCTTGGAAACTGGGGCGGTTCCCGGGACCAACTCAATCACAAACTCCACGCTGCGATCGGGTGGCATGCCGGGCAATTCCTCCGGAAAGACATCGGGGAAATCACACACCACAGCGACTTCAGATATATCAGGCGGGGTGATTCCTTCCAGGAAATAAAGACTGATCTCCGGCGAGAGAGGAGTAGCCGCGGAAGGAGTTGCAGATGTTGGGGACCAATAACGCACTTCCCCATATCTTGGGTGGAACACTGTGACAGTCTTGGCAGCACAATCCAGGTTGGCCTGATATTTCACTAGCCAATCCATGCCCAGAATAACATCGATACCCTCTGACCTCAGGGCTATCAATGAGAACGGAAAAGGGACTGACCCTACGGCTATTTGAACATCGGGAGATATCCAATTGGTACGCCAACTAGAGCCGGGTGTCTTGACCACTAACGGAGGATCCATCATCACAAAAGGTATTTGATGGTTGTGTGCATATGATATGGATATGAACGAATGCGAAGCTCCAGAATCAAATAATACTGAAGCTGGATATGTGTTGATTTGAAGCGTACCCATAAGAACTCCGGGGTCCTCCTCAACGCCTTCAGCCGAGACGTGGTTCAGGCGGCCACGGCTGACGGTGGTAGCCTTGGCGGCGGGGGTAGAGGGTGCTGGTGCAGGTGCTGAGGTAGCCGGTGCCTTCTGGGGACACTCTCTGGAGTAGTGCCCCGGCTGGCCACAAGCGAAGCAAGTGACTCCCGGTGGTGCAGGCAGTCGAGGTCGAAAACCGCCTCCGGCCGCACCCAAAGTCGAAGTAGCGGGGCGAGGCGGAGGTGGCAGGTACCCGGTGGGCTTCGGCGCGAAGGGCGCCTTTGGCACGGCGCTGAAAGGCACGAAAACCTTTCGCTTCTTGCCCCCCGATGAGGAGGAGCTCTGGTGGTCGGTGGAAACGGGCCTCTTAGAAGCCTCTAGCTCCTTCCTACCTTGCTCCATGGTGAGAGCCTGGTTGTAGAGCTCTTGGTAGGAGGTGAACTTGAAGGGCAGGAGCTCGTATCGGAGACGAGGTGCGAGCCCCTTGCGGAAGAGGTATTGCTTGTCCTCATCATTCGTCACGTCCCGAGGGGCGTAACGGGAGAGGTGGTTGAACTCCCGTCCATAGGACTGGACGTCCATGCGTCCCTGGGTTAGGTCCAGGAACTCCCGCCTCTTGAGCTCGAGGATGGGCTTGGGGATGTACGCCGCACGGAAGGCGGCGCGGAACTCCTCCCAAGTGACAACATGGCCCGCGGCAACCATGGCCACGTGGCTCTCCCACCAGGAGCCGGCGGCTCCTTCCAGAAGGTAGGTGGCGAAGTTGACATGTTCTGCCGCCGGAACGTGAAGAGCGGCGAACTTGCGCTCGATAGCCCGAAGCCAATCATCCGCATCAAGCGGCTCCTTAGCCTCGGAGAAAGTGGGAGGTTGGGACCGCAAGAACTGGTTGAGAGTGGTGCAGTCCGTGTTCCTCCTGGCCCCTTGCTGGACCAGCTGCTCGAGCAACCGCTCATTCCTCAGACGGTTTTGCTCGATAGCCATCATCACCTCCGCCATTGAGGGTGGCGGCGGTGGGTCAGGGCTGCTATGTTCCCCACGACGGGTAGGAGCCATTCTGAAGAATTGGAACAACGACAAGTTAGTAACCAATTCTGACAGTTAAGATAGATCATTGGTTGCTCCCAAGTATAGATATTTAAGAAGCAATAAACACCAAAGACAGATTTTAGGCAACCACGGTGACATCACGTCATCGTGGCGATATCAAACGGATTTAACGGACTCGAGGTACAACTGGACGGTAAGAACCCCAACCCCGAGAACCTAAACATCGACACCAAGCACAAAACAAATAGGGGTAAGAATCAGAGTAGAGCGAGTTGGATGAGAAGCAAAAAGAATCCTAAGAAGGTTTTCACAACTCATTTTTAGGTTGAAAATAATTTTCACTAGACTCGACATCGACCAAAAGAAAGGGTTTCCTACAGGCAGTCCTGCTCTGATACCAACTTGTAGCGCCCCGACCCCGGAATTATACATAGAGGCTATGAATCCGACACAACCATCAATGTATAAGACAAAGATCGAGACTTGTGGAACAGAACTGGCACAAAGCATGACTCTACGACACAAAACATTTATAGCAACTCATATAACGAGAAGAATACAAATATTACACAACAAAAGGATCACAGATCCAACAAGTCATCAAGCGGAAGCGGGTAGTGTTGTCTAACAACAAGAAGCAAATATATGGCCTAAGAGGCCTACAAATAAACATCACCCAAGCCAGCTTGTTCCACGGTCCCAAGCTGCCACCTGGGAACCCCAGACTAGTAGTCGACGTCAACGAAGAACCCACCTAGTTGCTCGGTGTCGTCCTCCTCTGAAATACAAATACATATAGGCAGCAAAGAGAGACTGAGTACGATGTACTCGCAAGTTTAGTAGGGCGATATAGGCCCAATGACTGACGGAGGCTCTAAAACTGTTTATGTATTTCTTTTGCATAAAGCTAAGTTTCATAAACCGAAACAAAAAGGACACATGGCATTCGTCTACTCAGAATACTTTTAAAAAGGGGTAAGAGAGTAACATTTGTCATCATTGGTTCTCATCGAACCCTTTTGTAACCAACCACTCTCATCTCCACCAAGGCACCCCCTCGAATCACCCTCGAGGAAGTGAACCTTTATCACACGTTGATTATGCAACCTTTAGCTGCCATATCAATTAGGTTAAGATTCTCTATGATCTTATCGTCTATTCCCAAGTTGTCCATAACCGTGGACACGGCTTTTCGAAAAGATTAACCCTGCAGGGGTGTACTAATTTACCCATTGGTACCGTCCGGCTCACCTAGTTGGCCCTCTTCCGGGGAAGGCCGGCAAGCGGGCGCGGTTAGACCTTTACAATGCATGAGGCTTACTCAAGGACCATCAGTGGCGGAAGGACAGGTTCAGCGCTCCCAGCGCCCTGCCCCACCGTCACGTCCTACACATCACCATCCTCGTTCCTTTTCCACTCACACCACCCACGCGCAAATGGAAATAGCAAACTAGAGGACCCTTGACAAGCCCCTCACAAATTATTCGGTCGGTAAGGCGCCCATACACCCACCAATGGCAGCACGCTAGTCTTGGTTCAAGAGGTAAATAACTCGCACCTAGGGGCTAGAGTGAGACAAAACACCATCCCCGATGGCAACTCACCCCAACCATCTTAGCATTTTAATTAAGCATCTCCGTTATCCACCCTGCCCGAATCATTCCATCATCATCAATAATTTCTGGAATTAACAACGGACATAAAGCATTTACTTAAGCATGGCTAAGCATAGCTAAGCATATGAATACAACTAATTCTATCCTTATCTCGGCCAACACTTCAACCCTAGGTTTCATAGGTAGGGATACATGTGATTGGCTTGGGGAGAACATGCATTCATAGGATATTCTAATATTTACCAAAAGACATTTGAACCGCATGCAATATTATGGTGGATAAAATAATTTGATAAAATCATAGGATGCTAGATGCCAAGAAGGTTAGGTTATCTCTTGCCTTGCTGCCCGGGCGTGAAGTGGTGCTCGTCGGGGTAAGTAGAGAGACCCTCGACTCCGGAATCTATCGATACCAAAAGGAAAAACAAAGAACACATAAATCACACAACTCAAGATGCAATGCTCAATCACATGATGGCATGTCAAAATTTATGCAAGGATTCCATTATACAACTTAAGGGCACAATTAAATGGGGAGCCAAATGATTAGGGAAATTATTTGGAAAACACCTCATATTTAACTTAATGTCCAATTGTTCATAAAGATTCCATTATTTTAGAAATTGCTCAAATATGCATGAACATGACATGATTGAAGAGGTTTGGTTCTTATGTTCACTTCGGTGCCTTATTGGTAGTTTTCGGAGTACCGATGGGTAATTAGCAATTTAAAAAGGTTATTTGGACTTATATATTTTATCCAATTCAAGATTAATATCAACGTCCAAAGTGTTGTCATGAGGTGGTATTAGCATGTTTAGATAGCATTTTAAACACTGATCAAATTGGTATACCATTTGCAAGAATTAGCGAAAAGAGGCTAAAATACAAAGTTCACAAGTTTTCAGCTAGGTTCGGAAGTCATCCGGATTGGTCCGGAATATTCCGGATGGTCCGGAATAATCCGGGCTCATTCCGAGCCAAATCCGAGGTGACCTCAAAATCTTTCTGTTAGGGTTTCGGAATTCGTCCGGAAAGGTCCGGAATTTTCCGAGTTACCCGGAATCGATCCGGAATAATCCGGGCGATTCCGGACGGCTCGATACTGGGCAGAAAAGCAACGGCGGCGGCGGCTTCGCACGAAGAGCAAGCAACAGAGGGAGAGGGGGATCGGGAGAGGGTTAGGAAGCACGCATGCCTCACCTTGAGCTGGTGAGTTGGGCTGGTGCGAAAGGGAGAGTCGAGGACGCCGGAATTCGGCCGGAGGAAAATGCGGCCGGTGAGGTAGGCGTCGAGGACGAAAACGTCGGGACCGAGCCACCCCGGCTCGATTCCTTGCTCCAGGAGGGGGAGGAGGTCTAGGCGGACGTGTTGGCGGCGGCCGTTCGTCCCGGGGAGCTCCAACGGCGGCGAATCGACGGCGGTGGCGGCGGCACTACGGGGAGCTTCCTAGGGAGCTCGGGAGGGGGACGAGAGAGAGAGGGCAGAGGGGAAAAGGAGCAGGTGAGGTCGAGGGCGTCACGGCGTGCGGCATTGACCTCAAAGGGGGCCACGGCGTCGAGCGGCATGGGCAGGGGAGCAGGTGGCATCGGCGGCATGGCGCCAGTGTCCATCGTCACTGTGCTTCATCCGGAATTTTCCGGATGGGTCCGGAAAATTCCGACTGGCCCGGAATAGATCCGGAAATTTCCGGGCCATTCCGAATGACCACTGATTTTGCAGAAAGGCCAGCTTTTGAAAGGCATTGTACACAAGTCCACAAATTACAGAAAAATTTAGGGATGCTCCCACCCAGAATAGGAAGCTCCCCATATTTTCCTTTGGATTGTTTTTGGGCACCACCACATGGTTCACAATTAGGAAGTGCCTTGCATAACAATTGAAGTTTGAGACTTGGAACAAGAACTAGAGTACCACCCATTTGGTTTCTTGAGCATCGATGGAACTTAGGTGAAATTCCTAGACCATAAGGTCACTTGCCATGACAAGGGTTACACCATAGTTTGCATTTCAAGAGATAAAGGTTTTGGGAAGTTTGGCTTCCCTCTTTTACTTATTTCCCACAAGGTAACTTGTTAACATTTGCAACTTAGGGGCATGCCATGATGCAAACAAGAATGCAAAAAGTGGAAAAATTCTTCGTATTTTTCATTACCAAGTTAGGGATGTTACATCAGCCAACAAAGAAGAGGAGCATTCGTGTGCTTAATCCTGAAACTGTGCAGGAAGCAAAGAAATCTCTTAAGGAGAAAGGTATAAAAGCTGAAGAAGTAAAAAATCTACCACCTATTGAAGCATTAAGTGAGCCTACCACTCACCACCTATCGTAGAGGTACACTCTCTCCTTGATTTTAATGCTAGTTATGTCCCTCATAGTAAGCCTCCTGATCAATGTCTTGATGAATTTGATAACTTTATTATTAAGCAAACTCATTTCAACACGCAAGTTCAAAATCAACTGTAAGAATTTTTTTATATTTTCAAAAATTTGCATGATGTCTTAGAAAGAACTGCTAATGACGTTAAGGGACTTACTAAGCATTTAGCCATGGTTCAAACTCAACTTGAACAAATTACTAAAGTGCAAAAGGATCTGCTTGCTGAAACCTCTAAAAAGAATGATAACCCAATTTGTGGAGTAATAACTAGAGGTGGTACTAGTCTCAATTAGCTGAGAAAAACAATGTGTCGGCACAGTGGAAACCAGGGTACCACGGGCCGGCCTGCCAGGGCCCACAACATTCTTCAGAAGATTTCGCTAAGGGCCAGGCTCTCCAAGCCTGGCGAGCCTCACGAGGGTTTTTCCTCGTGAGGCACCTCTCCTCGAGAGGACATCTCCAAGGATCAAGACAAAAGGCTCGGCGAGGCCTCCAGCCTCGCGAGGGTTTCTTCCTCACGAAGCAAGCTCTGCCTCCGCGGCAGAACGCACATGGGCTCTGCGCCCTCCGCAGAGTCACGGGCGCGCTTACGTGCGCTGACGGCTACGCCGCAGTTGCCGTTCTCGTGTATAAAGCAGTCAACAATGCTGCACCAAGCAAAGGAGCTACAAGAGTTGCCATTCCGGTGATAAGGAGACCGTCTGGCGCTACGCTCCAAGGGCGACGTCACCGTGGGGCGCCTCCCGACCTCAGCAACGCCATCCCATCGTCCTGGTTGGACGGTGGCCTTTTCCAGCTTTGGTGACGCTGCTCCCTGCCATGGACCGAGTCCATGGACTCTACCTTTATCGTGCACCCGTCCTCCTCCTTCGTCGTCATGTGGTAACCCTTTCCGCCAAGATATTTGGGGGAAGAGGTCCGAGACAACTATAAAAGGAGGGGGAGCATGTTCGGGCAAAGGGTTCGATTCTTGGTTGGTCTCTGGTTCAGAAGTTGGTTCTTCTCCAGTTGGCAATCTGAGATCTAGGGTTAGCATAATCCTGATAATAATATTGAGATAGTCAGGAGGAAAAGAAGGGGAAAATGCCCCATGGTGGAGAGTGAGGTAAGAAGAAGCCCAAGAATTCAGACTCTGAACAATGGCTTTAAAATTCCCTGCTCTGATAATAATTGCCTGCCCTGTAATGCAAACCCTCCAATTTTTCATAGCAAACTTGTAAGGAATCTTGCATCTTCTTTCTGTAAGGTTGCGGAGGAGGGACTGGATGAAAAGTTGTCCAAGAAGGCAAAGAAAAATGCTGTGGACAAGAAGAGCAACACCCAAAACTCATCTGCAGCCAATACTCAAGGGAAAAGGAAGAAACCCAGTGCTGGTGCTGGGAAGGGAAACTGAAAGTAAATCTGATTTGATGTTAAAAGTTGAATGTTATAAGTACTGGATGATGGTTGTGCTTTTGATCTTTTGTCTGGATGTAATGAACTGGAATCTCTTTTTAACATGGAAGATAGTTATGTACTCCCTCCGTCCTAAAATAAGTGTCTTAAGTTTATCGAAATATGGATATATCTAAGCATAAAAACATGTCTAGATACATCCATATTTTGATAAACTTAAGACACTTATTTTGGGACGGAGGGAGTACTGGATATTGATGTGTTGCCGGATGCTTGCTTTGTTTCATGGTTATTCTATATGGCCTGCCAGTGGTTGGGATTATTACATACTGGCAGTGAGTAAAAACAATGAGTTGCAGGGATTTTTGCATACTCCTACTCCTAGGAGAGAAATCTCTGTAAAAGCTTCTCTTGTTTATCATGGCTAGACACAGACAATGGAAAATTTTAAACTGGAATATTAGGGGAATTAATGCAGTAGAAAAACATCTGGCACTTTTTAATAAAATTGAAGAAAGTGGCTGCACTGTCATCTGCCTCCAGGAGACTAAGAGAGAGAGTTTTGATCTGGCCTATATCAGGAAAATATGTCCTAAAAGATTTTCCAAATTTGCTTACCTACCCTCCATTGGTGCTTCAGGGGGTCTTTTAATCATATGGAATGACTCTCTCCTTACTGGAACCATTGCCTTCCAAAATGAGTTTTCCCTGTCAATTCAATTCACTTGCACTTTATCTGCAAATTGCTGGTATCTCACAAATATCTATGGTCCTTGCCAGTCAGACAGAAGGGGGGATTTTATAAATTGGTTTTCAAATATTGATATGCCAGATGACACTGACTGGATTATTATGGGGGACTTTAATTTCATCCGTAGCCCTCTTGATAGAAATAAACCAGGTGGTGATGTGAATGATATGCTGCTTTTTAATGAAGCAATAAGCAATCTTGGTTTAGTAGAGCTTCCCCTTAAAGGTAGGAAATACACTTGGAGTAATATGCAACAGGATCCCCTCTTAGAAAAGCTTGATTGGTTCTTCACTTCTGATTCTTGGACAATCTCTTATCCTGCTACAACTGTGTCCACCCTTTCCAAGCCAATTTCTGACCATGTTCCTTGTGTTGTTGAAATCGGAACAAAAATTCCAAAGGCAGATATTTTCAGATTTGAAAACTATTGGTTACAACATAGCTCCTTCAAGCAAATAGTTGAAAATGCCTGGCACATTCCAGTGGGGTATTCGGATTGTGCTAAGAGGATAAATGCCAAGCTCAAGAATGTGAGAAGAGCATTAAAATTATGGTCCAAGAATCTGTCATGTCTCAAGACAACTATTGCCAAAGTTAATGACACTATTAATCTGCTAGATGTCATGGAAGAATTCAGGGTTTTGAGTTTGTTTGAATGGAATCTAAGAGATATCCTCAGAGAGTACCTAACTGAACTACTTAAGAATCAGAGTGCCTACTGGAAGCAGAGGAGTAAAGTTAACTGGATTAAATTGGGTGATGAAAACACTAAATACTTCCATGCAAGAGCTACTGTCAGGCACAGGCATAACTACATTTCCTCTCTAAAGAATGAGAGTCAACAAGAGGTTCATGATCATGATGGCAAAGCTGCTATTCTTTGGTGTTCCTTTAAAGAAAGGATGGGAACCTCGGATAATCCAGAAATGCTATTCAACCTGCAAGATATCTATGGAGAAAGTAATAACAATAGCTTGCTCCAACATCTAGAAGACCCTTTCACTGATGAGGAAATTGAAAATGTCATTAAGGAGTTGCCAAATGACAAATCCCCTGGGCCTGATGGGTTTAACAATGAGTTCATTAAAAATTGTTGGAATATCATTGGCTCTGATGTGAAGGAACTAATTCATGAGTTCCACGCTGAGAACATCTGTCTTGAAAGCATCAATAGTTCCTATATAACTCTCATTCCTAAAGTTCCCTCCCCAGAAACTGCTGCTGACTTCAGACCAATATCCCTGCTAAATAGTGTTCTCAAAATTATCACCAAGTTACTTGCCAATAGACTGCAAAAAATAATCCTTAAACTGGTTCACAAAAATCAATATGGATTTCTGAAGGATAGATCTATCCAAGACTGCCTGGGATGGGGCTTTGAATATCTTTTTCAATGCCATAAATCAAAAAAAGAAATACTGGTTCTAAAGCTGGATTTTGAAAAGGCCTTTGACAAAATTGAACACAATGCTATACTTAAAATTCTGGAGGCAAAAGGTTTTGGCAGGAAATGGATAAGGTGGATTGAAATGTTACTAAAATCAGGTACTTCTTCAGTAATGTTAAATAATGTTCCTGGGAAGAAATTCTACTGCAAGAGAGGTGTTAGGCAAGGAGATCCTCTCTCCCCTTTGCTTTTTGTTCTTGCAGCAGACCTCCTTCAGTCAATCCTCAATGATGCTCTAGGGAAAAACTTGGTTAAGTTACCTCTCAATACCCCAAACAGTCAAGATTTTCCTGTTATTCAATATGCTGATGATACTCTGCTTGTTCTGCAAGCTGATGCAAAACAAATTATATGTTTGAAAGCACTTCTGCAGACTTTTGCAAGCTCTACTGGACTGAAAGTGAATCTCCATAAATCCATGATGGTCCCGTTAAACTTAAATGAGGAAAGGGCTGAACACTTCACTAGGACTCTTGGATGTAAGCAAGGAAGCATGCCTTTTACATATCTGGGACTGCCCCTTGGGACAACAAAGCCACCTATTGATGCTTTCCTGCCACTAGTACAAGGGGTTGAAAGAAGGCTTAGTGGTATTGCAAATTTCCTAAATATTGCTGGCAAACTGGAAATGGTGAAGACTGTGTTGGCATCCATGTCAACCTTCATGATGTGTACTCTAGAATTGCCTATTCCCATCAAGAGACAGCTTGAAAAATACATGAGGCATTGCTTATGGAGAAAACCTGATCTCACTGATAAAGGCCAGCAATGGTGAAATGGAAAACTGTTTGCACACCAAAGAAGCAAGGTGGACTTGTTGTAATGAATATTGATGTTCAGAATAAATCCTTGATGCTTAAAAATTTGCATAAATTTTATAACAAGATAGATATTCCATGGGTAAATCTGGTTTGGAACACATACTACAGAGATGATGCTGTGCCTGGTGAACAATCAGTTGGCTTTTTCTGGTGGAAATCGCACCAGAAATTAATCATATGCTACAAAGGTTTGGCTAGGTGTAACTTGGGCAGTGGTGACTCTGTATATTTCTGGCATGATCTTTGGCATGACTCTTGCCTTTCCCAAGCTTTCCCACGCCTATATTCTTTCACTACAAATACCCAGATTTCAGTTAGATCTGTGGTTAACTTGGAATTTTTGGAGGATTTGTTCCATTTACCTCTATCCAATCAGGCATACCAGGAATTTATGCAACTTGAGTCTATTTGGGAGATGTGCCAACAGAGAGCACAGACAGGTGAAAGTGATGTCTGGAGTTATTTATGGGGCAGCAATGTTTATTCAGCCAGTAAAGCTTATAATTCAATGATTGGTCAAAACAATGCCCCAGTACAGTTCACTTGGATTTGGAAAAGCTCTTGTCAAGCTAAACACAAGGTGTTCTTCTGGCTCCTTCTTCATGATAGACTGAATACTAGAGATCTTCTTGCAAGGAAAAATTTTACCCTTCCATCATATGAATGTGCTACCTTACAATGCAACCAACAGGAGATTCTGATTCACCTGTTCTGGGATTGCCCTTTCGCTAGTCAGTGTTGGGATTTCGTCTGTCCAATGAGAAATACAAATTTGTCACCTTTGGAAGCAGTCCATGACATGAGGGACAAGATAAATCAACCGTTCTACATGGAGTTAATTATCCTGGCAGCATGGGGAATCTGGATGGTCAGGAATAACAAGATCTTCAAAACATAAATCCCAGTTTCCATGAGTGGAAGTCAATATATTTCAGAGAGCTTTCATGCTTAAACTTTAGAATAAGAGCTAAATATGCTCACAAGTTTCAGGCTTGGCTGCAAACACAACTTTAGTTCATTACTTTTATCTTTTATATCCATTTTTTGAGGTGGCAATCATGTAAATACCCTGTAAATACCCTATTTTATTATATATAAAAACTGCAGTGGGATTTTATCCCACTGTTTTGCCCTTCAAAAAAAAAAGATCTAGGGTTAGCCATTGTTAGCCACTCCGAGCTCGCCAAGCTCTCTCTATACTAAAACCTCTCCAAGCAAGTGCAATACAACCAAGGTAGGACGTAGGGGTTTTACCTCTCTAAGAGGGCCCTGAACCTGGGTAACATCGTGTGTTCATCTCTGCAGTGCCGTCTCGCAGCGATTCTCGACGAGCTCCGTCGCCAAGGCACGTTGAGGGTTGTTTGATTCCGTGTTCAACCCCTTACTCGATTCCTTACTCAGTGAGACACATCCAGTTCCTCGGACAGTTCTCCGACATTTGGCGCGCCAGGTAGGGGGCTGAGGCGCGTCTTCAACCTCGACACCGCCATGGCCGGCTCTCGCGCCGAACGTCTCGCTCGCCGGACGGCCAGCGCCGCCACCGCTCCCGCTAGCAACCCGCGTGGCCGCCCGCGCGGAAGTGCTGCTCCGGAGCGCCACGTTGACCCCGAGCCCCGCGTCGAGCACCCAGAGGACGACAACGACGACCACGCCGAGGACGACCTCGGCGAAGAGGAGGCTTCCTCCCTGCACCCGTGGCGGGACCGTGCTGCCTCCTCGCTGGGTCGCCCTGCGCCCAGCCCAGCAACTGCGCTTCTCATGGCGCAGGAGCTGCTGCAGTACTGTCCCACGCCGGAGGCTCAAGAAGCCTGGCTCAACCGCCTCTCCGAGCTCGTCGACGCCGCTCGCGTCGCCGCCCCTGCACCATCTCGTTCGCTGGTTCCCTCTACGCGCGCAGGGGACGTGGCGCACGGCGCGCCGCAAGCACCTCCTCGTCATCCCGCGCCCGCTCCAGCTCCACCTGTTCCACCGCAACCTGCTCCAGCCAGGGCTCCTCCTCGCGACAACCGCACTGCATCGCACGCGTCGTCGCCGCATGACTGCCAAATCATGCAGCGAGCCCCGGAGGACACACGCGTGAGCATCGAGCGCCAGCAGGATCGCCACAACCGCGCCGTCCAGGACGTCGCCACCGCGGGGCGCCACCTCCGCGCCACCCTCGCCAACGGCGCGGTCACCTATGGCACGACGGATGCGTTCACTCGCAGCCTCCGTCGCGTCGTCTGGTCGGTCAAGTTCAGGCCGGATCTCCCTCTACACTTTGGCCATCCAGGCCGCAGGGAGCGACGACAAAGTCATGGCGAACTGGTTCCCCATGGCCCTCAAGGACTCCGCATCCTCGTGGCTCACAAACCTCCCCGCCGAGTCCATCAACACCTAGGACGACCTCTGCCGGTGCTTCATCGCCAACTTCAAGGGCACGTACGAGCGCGGCCTCACGTACAACAACCTCCGCGGTGTACGCCGGAAGCCTGGCGAGACCCTCCGCGAGTACATCCAGTGCTTCAGCCAGGTGCACAACAAGATTCCCAACACCACCGACGCGCAGGTCATTTCGGCCTTCCAGGCTGGGGTCATGGATGTGCGGATGCTCGAGAAGCTTGGCATCCACGACAACATCACCACCGTCGTCAAGCTCTTCGACTTGGCAGACAAGTGCGCCAAGGCCGAGGAGGGACGCTTGTTCGTCAAGAACGAGCCAGGGGACCCCGCCGAGGGATCCAAGAAGAAGAAGAAAACCACCGAGAAGTGCAAGACCACTGCGGTCCTCGCGGCTGAACCCGACGCCAAGCAGCCTCGCGCTGCCGCTCCAGCCGCGGACCCGAGAAGAAAGATGATCGCCCTTTCTGCATCTACCACAACAGGCATTCCCATGCCATCGAGGACTGCTACGACCTCAAGAGGCTTCGCGAGGCTCGAGAGGCTAACGAGCGGCAGCGAGGCCGCGGCGGCCACGGGGGGCGATGCTGGAACAACAACAACTATGACGACAACTACCAGCAGAACCCTCAAACCAACGCTGTCCAGCCCGCGAACGACAACCTCCCTGCCGAGACTCCTGAGGGCTACCAGGTGCCTCGCGGGGCCGCTTGCATCCTTGGCGGGGCTCAGGCCCCTAGCTCCAACCGCCACTTCAAGCAACTCGCTCGCGAGATCGCGGCAGCGCTTCCCGGGGTTGACGCCTCCAGGCCCCTCAAGTGGTCCCAGTACCCCATCACTTTCAACTCCAGCGACCACCCCAAGTCCACTTCAACCGTTGGCACCATCCCGCTGGTCTGCACCCCCACCATCAATAACATTGCAGTCTCTAAGACACTCATCGATGGGGGTGCAGGCCTCAACGTCATCTCTGTCGAGACTTTCGATAAGCTGCAGGTGCCCTACGAGCGGCTCATGCCCACCAGGCCCTTCTCGGGGGCGACAGAGGGCCTCACCACCCCTTTGGGGCAGGTGAGGCTCGCGGTCACTTTCGGCACGCAAGCCAACTACCGCACCGAGCTGATCGACTTCGACGTCGAGCACATCGGCCTGCCCTACAACGCCATCCTCGGCTACCCCGCCCTCACCAAGTTCATGGCGGTGACCCACCACGCCTACAACCTAGTCAAGCTTCCTGGCTCGGGTGGCACCATCGTCATCTGCGGCATGGTCTCGGACGCCCTGTACGCTGCGCAAGCGGCCTACAAGGCTGCCGCGGTGGCGTCACCTGCTAACGAGGATGAGGATCCCCTCCCGAGCCCCCCCGTGAAGAAGAAGCAGCTGTTCTCTCAGGAGAAGGCCGCGACGAAGCAAGTGCTTCTTGAGGCAAACGGCTCGGGGGCTCGTCGACTTCCTCAGGGCAAATTCTGACATGTTCGCATGGACACCATCAGATATGTCCGGAGTACCAAGGGAGGTGATCGAGCACAACTTAGCCGTGTGTCCAAACGCATGCCCCTTGAAGCAAAAGGCGCGGTGCCAGGCGCCAGAGAAGCAAGATTTCATCGTCCAAGAAGTAGAAAAGTTGAAGAAAGCTAGCATCATCAAGGAAGTTGTCCATCCCACTTGGCTCGCCAATGGTGTGGTCGTCCCCAAGCAGACCGGAGGAAGATGCCTCTGCATCGACTTCACCGACCTCAACAAAGCTTGCCCCCAAGGACCCCTATTCCCTCCCGAGGATCGACCAGATCGTGGACTCCACCGCCGGCTGCGCACTCCTCTGTTTTCTGGATGCCTTCTCAGGCTATCACTAGATCAAGATGGCAAAGGAGGACGACGAGAAGACAGCATTTCTCACCCCTTATGGTGTGTTTTGCTACGTCTGCATGCCCTTCGGCCTAAAAAATGCCGGCGCCACTTTCCAGTGCCTCATGAGGATCGCCTTGGGGGATCAAATGGGAAGGAATGAAGAGGCCTATGTCGACGACATCATGGTCAAGACCCGCGAGAAGGACACGCTCATCGAGGACCTCGAGTAGACCTTTGCCAACCTGCGCAAGGTAAACATCAAGCTGAACCCCACCAAGTGCGCCTTCGGGGTCCCTTTAGGCAAACTCCTCGGGTTCCTGGTGTCTCACCGTGGCATCGAAGCAAATCCCGACAAGATCAGGGCCATAGAAAAGATGCAGCCTCCTCGTCGCCTCAAGGACATGCAGTGCTTAGCGGGATGTATGGCCAGCCTTGGCCGTTTCATCTCCAAGTTCGGTGAGACGGTGCTGCCGTTTTTCAAGATCATGAAGAGGTCCGGTCCTTTCAAGTGGACCCCTGAAGCGGCAAAGGCCTTCGAGGACCCGAAGAAATACCTGGCGAGCCCACCCATCATGGTTGCCCCACGCCCCCGCGAGCCTCTGAAGCTGTATCTTGCAGCCACTCCTCAGACGGCAAGCGCAGTCTTGGTGGCTGAAAGAGAAGAGCCAGTCCTCGCCAAGCAGAGCTCCGCCTCGCCAAGCCCAGAACTCCTCGACAAGGGAGCAGCCTCGTCAAGCCTCCAGCCCCATGCCAAGCCTCTACAAGTGGGGCCTCACAAAAACCTCGACAAGGACTCCACCGAGCCTCGAGAGGAGCCAACCGCTGCCACGTCAACAACTACCCTCGTCGAGCATCCCGTGTACTTCGTCAGCACAGTGCTGCGAGACGCTATCCCATGCAGCAAAATCTCCTCTTCTCGCTCCTCAGCGCCTCCAGGAAATTGCGCCACTACTTCCAGGGTCACCCCATCAAGGTGGTCACCTCGTACCCCCTGGAGCAAGTCCTGCGCAACCCAAACGCAATAGATTGCGTGGCAAGCTGGGGCATCGAGCTGCAACCCTTCGAGCTGGAGTTTGACACCACCAGGGTCATCAAGGGCAAGGCGCTAGCTGATTTCATGGCCGAATGGACGGACACGCATGAAGAAGAGCCTCAAGAGGAGGAAGCCACAACCTCAGGAGGGACGGAGCCCAGCTACTGGACCATGCACTTCGATGGTGCCTTCGCGTCCCGGAGTGCAGGGACTGGTGCTGTCCTCACCTCACCATCAGGCGACAAGCTCTACTACGCCGTCCAGTTGTGCTTCAAAGACAGCGACAAGGTCTCCAACAACATTGCTGAATACGAAGGCCTCCTCGTCGGGCTCAGAGCTGCCATTGCCCTCGGCATCAAGCGCATCCTCATCAAGGGAGACTCTCAACTCCTCGTCAACTTCTCCAACAAAAGCTACACGCCTAAGGACACCTACATGGTGGCCTACCTTGAAGAGGTACGAAAACTCGAGAAGCACTTCAGGGGCATGGAGCTCAAGCATATCCCACTAGGAGAAAACCAAGAAGTAGAGGAACTCGCCAGGCGAGCAGCAATAAGGGAAGCCCAGAAGCCTGGAGTGTTCGAGGAGAGACTCGCCAAGTCCTCGGTCAAGCAACCAGCGGTCAACATGAGCATCAACGAGGAGCTCCCGCCAGACCCATCAAGTGTAGCACCAAACTGCGGGCTGCCCTCAGGCGATCGCTTGCTGATGACCCTGGTATGCCAAGACACTGGTTGGATCGACGAGATCAAGAGCTACTTGCAGAACCGAGTCCTCCCCGAAGAAGATGCAGAAGCCGAAAGGGTTGCTCGCCAGGCCAAGTCCTACTGCCTCCACGACGGAGACCTATACCGTAAGCGCCCCAATGGGGTTGCGTTGCGGTGCGTCCCTACTGAGGAAGGCCGCCAGCTCATCAATGACATCCACAGCAGAGAGTGCGGCCACCATTCATCCTCACGCACCCTTGCAGGCAACGTCTTCCGGAGTGGTTTCTACTGGCCTTCAGTGCTTCAAGATGCAGCCGCAATCGTTTAATCCTGCGACGCTTGCCAATTCCACGCCAAGCAAATTCACCAGCCCGCGTAATGACTCCAAACTATCCCGCTCTCCTGGCCGTTCGCGTTCTGGGGGCTGGACCTCCTGGGGCCCTTCCCGCGAGCGCTTGGGGGCTACCGCTACCTCTACGTCGCCATCGACAAATTCACCAAGTGGCCTGAGGTGGAACCCGTGCGCACCATCCCGGTGAAATCAGAGGTGAAATTCATCAGGAGCTTGGTCTTCCGCTTTGGCGTGCCCAACCGCATCATCACCGACAACGGCTCACAATTCATCAGCGGCGCCTTCAAGTCCTACTGCGGCAGCCTCGGCTCCCAAATCTGCAACGCCTTGGTGGCTCACCCATGAAGCAACGGGTAGGCTGAGCGAGCCAACGCTGAGGTGCTCAAGGGCCTCAAGACGAGAAGCTTCAACCGCCTCAAGGCCAGTGGCAAGCACTGGATCGATGAGCTCCCCTCGGTGCTGTGGTCCATCTGCACCACACCAACAAAGCCAACTGGCTAGACGGCGTTCTCCCTCGTATATGGCGCTGAATCCGTTCTCCCCAGCGAGATCACCCACGGCTCTCCGTGAGTCTTGGCCTTCAAGGAGGCTGAGCTGGACGAACTCCGCAACAACGACCTGCTGCTGCTCGAGGGGCTCCGCCGCAATGCGGCCCTGAGAGCGGCAAGGTACCAGCGAGACCTCCGTCGCTACCACAGCCGCCACATCTGCCCGCGCACTCTCGAAGCAGGAGACCTTGTCCTGAGGAGAATCCTCTCCAGGACAGGCCTCCACAAGCTCTCGCCAATGTGGGAAGGACCCTACAGGGTCGTGCATATCGCCAGGCCTGGCTCCACACGGCTTGAGATGGAGGACGGCGTTCCTGTCGCCAACCCCTGGAACATCCAGCACCTGCGCAAGTTCTACCCCTAATCGTCCTCGACGAGCAATTTTTTGCGCCACCATCCTCCACGAGGAAAAACTTCGGGCTCCCCTCTCTACTATACGTTGCCGCGGGCCGTTCGAGAAGACTCCCAAGCCACCACGCCTCGGCAAGGTGACTTTTTCAAGCACCATGCCTTGGCGAGCTGGATCCCCATGCCCAGACATGGTGGACCGCAGGATCTCAAAGCCACCCCC
Organism: Puccinellia tenuiflora; assembly: GCA_012064385.1. Taxonomy (NCBI): domain Eukaryota; kingdom Viridiplantae; phylum Streptophyta; class Magnoliopsida; order Poales; family Poaceae; genus Puccinellia; species Puccinellia tenuiflora. Next base: position 318,761 of record QRDG01000859.1, on the reverse strand, counting down.
GCATAGGGGCCCCCTCTCTAAGCTCTCTGTACATGCGTCGCCTCGGGCCACGAGAGTCTCAAACACTCCATGTGGAACCCCATGCCCAGACATGGCGGATTTTGTATTTCTGGCCACGCCAGTGTAATGAACCCTTGTTTCAGGTCACTTTGAACCTTTGCGCTTCGCGCCAGCATATGTTGTTGCTTCGGTAAGTAGTTATGTTATTGCTTTTCATCCTTGCTCGTATGATCCCTCCTGTGTATCTCGCGGGCGGGGGCCGAGCATGGTGCCTGTGCCTCGGGAGCATCCCAGCAGCGCCTCAAACCCAAGGGATCCAAGCTCTGAACTCACGGGTCAGCTCTCATGCACGTCAACTCCCAAGGAGCTCTGAACTCATGGGCTGGCTCCCGTGCACGTCAACTCACCAAGGACCTTGGTGCATGTTCTCCTCGCGAGACATACATGAAGGAACCTACGAGCATGCATGAGTTGTCTAGCTATGTATTGCTTGTGGGTATGCCTATCTGTCCAAACGCAGGAAAGCAGGTTCAAAACAAGCCTCAGGCAATCTCAGAAGAAAAACGCCTCATCAGGGAACCAACACCCTCTCCAAGGCGAAAACGCCTCGTCAGGGAACCAACACCCTCTCCAAGGCAAAAACGCCTCGCGAAGCTAAGTCCAAACACTTGGTTAAAATTTCCTTTCGCTGGTTTTTGTCCCTCGAGCCTCTTTTCTCTCTCCTATGCCTCATGGACTGCTTGTGCGTTAAAGGGGAGCCCCGAGCATCGCGCCTCGGGAGCTCTTACTTCTCGAGGCCTCGCGCCGGCCTTGTGGAGCCCTGACTCTCACATACCGAAGAGGCGGTGGTGTAGCGCTAAGAGAGGGTCCTAAGACGTAGAGTGAAAAAGACATGAAGGGAAAGATAAAAGCCTCCCGAGGGATATTCACAAGTGCATTCAAATAAAGCTTAAACAAGTCTTTACAAGGTTTGCAAGCAAAATGCTAAGATAATGTGCCTCATGCACATCCAGCTGCAGGAGAGAGCTCAGGCCGTCGGGCCTCCTAAGGTGCCCACATCGTCCGCCGCAGCGATTTCCTCCTCCTCTGCGACGTCCTCCTCGCCATCGTCCTCGTCCTCCTCTACCTCGACCTGCTCAAATTTCTTGGCGTATGCCTCGGCGGCCTTCCGCATCCTGTCGCTCACCGCGACGCGGCTACTGAGGTCGACGGGCGCCGTCACGGCCTCGAGGTCGAGGGAAGGCTAGAGCCTCCCGAGGTTGGCAAAGATGCGGCAGGTGGCGAGGACGAGGAGATCACGGCTCTCCTCCACGACGCGCTCGTCGAGGTTCTTTGCGGTCTCTTCAAGCCTCGTGAGGAATTGCTCGAAGAAGAACGCATACCCGGCCTCGTCGTCATTCCCCTCGAAGGCGAGGGAAGGGACCTCGGTCCCCAGGCGATCCACGACGGCACGCGCGCGGGACACCAAGTCTTGGAGCATACGCTGGCGCTGGCGCGACATGGTTCGCGTGATCTGCGCGTTGCGCTGTGCCTCCTCCGCAGCGTCCGCAGCTGGCCCCACCTGCTGGTGGAGTTCGCTCAAGTCCTTCTCCAGGGCGGCGGCCTTCTCTTCCGCGCGAGCCTGAGCATCCCTGGTGCTCTTAAGGCGGGAGGCCATCCGCTTCTCCTCCTTCTCGAGCCCCTTGATGCGGTTCCGGAGCTATTGCGCTTCGTCGTGAAGCGCTGATACGTCTCCAACGTATCTATAATTTCTTATGATCCATGCTTGTTTCATACCATTTGCTACATGTTTTGTTTACATCTTATAGCATTTTTATGCATTTTCTGGAACTAACCTATTAACAAGATGCCACAGTGCCAGTTCCTGTTTTCTGCTATTTTCCCGTTTCAGAAAAGTACTTAAGGAAATATTCTCGGAATTGGACGGGACAAAAAGCAGCAGTCTTATAATCAATGGACTACACGGAGCCCGAAGGAGAGGACCTGGAGGGCCGTGGGCCGGCCACACCATAGGGTGGCGCGGGACCCTGCCTGCGGCGCCACCAGTGGTGTGGGGCCCACGGGAGCCCTCCGACGCCGCCCTTTTGCCTATATATTGCCCCCGACGCATAAAACCTAGACGCACCCCGTCATATTCCAAAGAAACATCTGCAGCGCCGCCGCCATCGCCGACAAGTTTCGGGGACAGAAGTCTCTGTTCCGGCACCCTGCCGGGACGGGGAAGTGCCCCCGGAGCCATCTCCATCGACTCCACCACCATCTTCATCGCCGTTGCTGACTCCCATGATGAGGAGGGAGTAGTTCTCCCTCGGGGCTGAGGGCCGTACCGGTAGCCATGTGGCTATATCTCTCTCTCCCATGATGTGATCTATATGTGATCATGAGCTTTGCAATCTAGATGTTGTTATGTTACTCAAGTGGGCTTTATTTATGTGATCTCCGGAGACTCCTTGTCCCACGTGTGTAAAGGTGACAGTGTGTGCACGTGTGGGTCTTTAGGCTATATTTCACAAGATACTTGTTCACTGATTTATTATTTGAGTTGGATGTCTCTATGAAATTGTGGTGTGTTAGTACCTCCTATGAATGCTCATGGTCCAGTGTGGGGTATTCATTAGTACTTGGGAATATATGTTTGAGGCGTGCTTTTGCATTCCTACACAATGAATTAGTGTTCGTTATCCAGCCGGAGAATACTTCGGAGTAGTATATTGAAGTGCTTATATTTATATTCAATTATGATTGCATTGTTGAGAGTGACCACTGGTGAAAGTATGATCCCTAGGCCTTGTTTCTAAGCATTGAAACACCGTT